>WELA01002665.1:321327-333793 GCA_009602735.1 Mesotaenium endlicherianum
AGGGAGCGGTGTGCCCCCCCCCCCTCTCTTGAGTTTTTTGAGTTTTCTGTGTTTCGTTGTCCTTGTGTGCGCTACCCACCAATGGGCATGGTCTTATGAGTACTTGCGGCAGCAGCAGCCGCAGCAAGCAAGCAGTAGCGCGCCCCCCCGCCTCTGTCTCTTATTTCCTTGTTTGTTTCTCTCACCCTCTCCTCGTCCCGCGCGTCGCAGGTCATCAAACCCTAGCTTGTTGCGGGACCCCAGTTTCTGACAGACAAATTCTTGTTCAGAAAATTTGCGTCTGCGGTCTAGTCCGGACGAGCCTTGTCAAGTGCGGTCAAGCTTGGTCAAACGAGGTCCACAAAGGTCAATGATGGTCCACCAAGGTCAATGAGGGTCCACCAAGGTCAACGACAGTCCACCAAGGTCAAGCTGTAGCTCGGAAACTGTTCAAACCAGAGTCGAATGAGGCCTGCATGAATGCTAGGAAGAGCACGAGTGGTCTTGTGGAGCGTCGCAGAAGACATAAAAGAGAGAGGATCGTAAGAGAGAGGCAACATGAAAAAGGGGGAAGGGATCCGAAGAGAGAGGCATCATGTAAAAGGAGAGCCTTACCGCTAGGCGGCTTCCTCGGTACAATGACTCGCCGACTCCCGCATGACTTTCTGCGCGACTCCCTCTCTATGACGACACGTGTGGCTTTCCTCTGACCCGTATGTTTTCCCCACTCCCCATCCTTGCCTGCCTCTCTTCAATGAAACCTGTGGCTTCCCCCTAACTCGCGCGGCCCCCTCTATATAATGACACATGTGGGGTCGTCCTCACTCATGCAACTCCTCCCTCTCCGTGGTGGCACATGTGGCTCCCCCCCCCCGACTCACGTGGCCCCTCTGTATGTCGATACGTGGCGCCTGGCTGCAGGGGAACCTTGTGGGAATGGCCGGCATCACAAACCCGGCCATCGCGCCGCTCGTTGCCTCAGCCACCCTCATCGCGCCAGCTGTCTTCCTGAACCGCGTGGGCTCTGCCCTGCTCGCCATGTGGAGCTACATCACCGGCCCCGCCATCGACTCGGTACGTCTCCCCCGCAGCGTGCTTCGCGTTGCCACCTGGCAGCGGCCCCGCTCGGAAGCTGCCACCACCTGGCAACGACCCACCTGGCAGCAACTTCTCAAATTTTAAACCAAAGTCTGCGTATCTTTTTCGACACCGACGTTGTCCACACGTGTGCCGGACGCGAGTGCTGCTACACGCAAGCATCAACTGGCACCGTCGCGCACCTCGCTACTTTGCTTCCGAAAATAGCCAGTCTTGCAACATCCTGCCAGCCAACCGCCAGCTGGCGGTGACAGACTACCTTCCGGCCCGATCTTGTCTGCAGCTTCTTCGGGGTTGGGGTTCTGGGCAGGTTCAGTGATTAGGTAACGTTTGTGAAGTTGCGGTCGAGCAGGAGCTGGCACCTTTCGCTTACCGCCATTCTCTGCGTGCTATGTCATCCCCTTGTGTCGCCCCTATCAAAAGACTAATTGCAATGAAAAAGGAAGATATCAAAATATGTATGCATATGTATATGTATGTATATGTACATAGACGAGTGGCATCACCTGCTGCGAGATGTTTGGGTGACGATGTTTGCTCGCTGAGCTGACCACACGCGTCATCTCTTTTCCTCACCACGCTATTACGACTCAGCACGAGAGCAGCACGGGGGTGCTGCGCGGGTGGTGCTTTGGGTGGGGGGGGCAGGTACTAGTGAATGCAGACTTCAACAACGGCAAGTTCGACTACTATCTGTATGACATTCTTGCCTCTTGTCTCTCTTCCCCTCTCTCTCTCTCTCTCTCTCTCTCTCTCTCTCTCTCTCTTTGGCCTTCTTCCTTCCTCTCCGCAAGAGGCTTATTTTCCTAGCAGAGCCCAAATGGCCGCTTGTTTGGTGACAGTTTTGATTCTTTCCTCTTGTTTGTTGCTTTTGCTTCCTCCGCTTTTGTAATCTGTCCGCTTCTCTTGTTTGGCTGATGACAGTGTTGTTTGCTCCGCATTTTTTCGCCAAGTCGTCGCTGCACTCTCTTTGTAAGAAGCGTACATGAATTGATGAATACTTTTGGTATGCTCCATTTTAAACCCATATACACGGGTGAGTAAAAGCAAATACGGCTATACATTTGGGTCTTGGGATACACCCGTTCCCTTTTGCAGCATACAAGATATGTGCGTGTGCGTGTGTATGTGTTTGTGTGTGCGTGTGTGTACGTGCGCGCGTGTATGTGTGCGTGTGTGTGAATGAATAAAACGCCATTGGTCACGTGGCCTTACGTACATACTCTGATTACTGTTTCTGCAAACTTTCATGTGCAGCGAGGGGGGGATCATCATAAACCGAACGGACAACTCTGCCAACTTCAGCAGCTCCATCTTTGGTGAGTAGATGGGATGTATATTTTCTGATGTACTAAAGGATATGTATGTACATTCTTCATCATATGGTTTAAAATACATCCACATACCACATGTCTATCATTGGTGAGGAAAAAAGATACACACTAACGGATGAGTCTACATGAATGTGTGCATTCACAAACATGCATGTGTGGTGAGTAGATGTTATACACTTGAATAGATAATCATATACACGCTAATGTAGATGCGCACATGCATGTGTACACGCGCACACTCTCGCGCACATGCGCATGCACACACGCCCACGCACACATGCGCACGCACACCCGTACGCTCATGTACACACGCGCGCACGCTCAGGCATGTACACAGATGAACACACACACACACACACACACACTCACACGCATTGCACACAAATGTACGCATGCACACACACGTACCACTCTTTAGCTTTCCTTCCCCGCTCATGTTCCTCGCTCGCCTCCAAGTCTGCCAGGTGGCCACCCACATAGCGCCACCTGGCCTCATCCTTGCCTCTTGCGCCCCACCCTTCTTCCCCCCCCTCTGGTACCCTCCTCTCTCTGTCTGTTGCAGGCCGCACACAAAGGAGAAATATGTCCCTTCACTGAGTGAGTTATATCCTACGCACGCACGTGCGCACATACACAAATACACACACACACACACACCTATGCACACACACACACACACGCACACACATGCACACACGCGCACACACGCGCACACACGCGCACACACGCGTATACACTCCACACACGCGTGCATACAGATAGTTGCATGCAAAACCAAGTTGACATTGTGGGTGCGGGGGGGCTGGCGCATGCGCGCAGGAACACCCTGCTGCACGCCCAACAGGGACTTTGCAAACCTGTACCTGGAGACCAACGGGTGGGACGGCGTCACGGCGTATCGTAACCTGCAGCACGTGCAGCAAGGTGAACGCGACTTCTTCTCATCACGTGCCACACCTGGGGTGTCTACGTATTTGATACACTCAATGTGTTGGTACGTATATTTGATGTACTCAATATATACGCTGTCTCCGGGAAGTGACCGAGGCGACTGCGTCTCTCGCCTTCTCGTTGAGAGAGCTTGGCATGGACATCCCTTGTGGGGGGAGATGCACCTCATCCCGATGCGTATATGATACATCTAACAACTTGTTTGATATTAAATTGTGTTCGATGTGTTTGACGCCTGACGTAAATATATCTTTAAAAAGACACGAAAATAATAATTAGAAATAAGAAAGTTCATGACTTCATTGGGCGGCTGGCAGTCATAACGGGCGGCGAGCTTCGGCAGTTTGACTTCGGCAGCCGCGCCACGAACCGCCAGCTGTACGGCTCCACGGGGGCGCCTTACTTCCGCCTCCAGAACATTCCCCCGGAATTTCCCATCCTTTTCATCCACGGTGGCGCGGTGAGAGATTGCCAGAGACTGCCACCTCACCCTTTCCCTGACGCCACCTGCCACCTCACCCTTTCCCTGACGCCACCTGCCACCTCACCCTTGTCCTGATGCCACCTCACTGACCTCTCATCCCGGTGCCACCTCGCCCTCGTCACGACTCCTAACCCGATTCCAAGCCTGATTCCAAACCTGGTCCTGACCCCCATCCTGACTCTTGTCCTTGTCCTGGTCCTCCTCGTCCAGCTGTCATCTCGCCATACGGCGCAGTCTTTCGCCTCCTGTCAGATGTTCCTCTAGCCTCAAGGTTTAGGGTTTTTGTCGCTCTGAACACCCATTTCCTCTTCTTCATTCTTTGCGCCTGTCTTTTCTCGCGTGCGTGCGTCCGCGTGCCTGAGTGCGTGCGTGCGTGCGTGCGTGCGTGCGCTCGTGTTTTGACCACGAGGGTGCGCGTGTAAACAGGTCCACCCGGCCTGCACGTGGAACACGTTCCTGACCACGCTCAGAGTGGCAGCGTAAAGAATGCTGCATGTGACGTGGTTGGTCAAACGTCGCAGAACGCGAGAAAGGGGAGAGCGCTGAATGTAACAGAGTGAAGATTTGACACCTGTGGCTCGCAGGTTGCCCTCGCACATTGCATGCGTCCATTCCCCTTGCTAGCTTGCGCTTCCGCTTACGTGCGTGTGCTATTGTGTGTGTGCGCGCCTGCGTGTGCCGGAGCACGTGCACGCGCGCGAGTTCAAGCAGGCTGCATGCGTGGGCAAAGCAAAGATGCTGACTGCAATAGAAAGAAGAATGGTTGCCCGTAACTATCCGTTCCCCCAAGTGTTCTTTGCCTGGATCTATTCTCCTTGCTTGCTTGCGCTTGCGTACGTGTGCGTGCGCGTGCACGCGCGTGTGCGTGTGCGTGTGCGTGTGCGTGTGCTTGAGCGTGTGTGCACAAGCGTCTCTGTGTGCTTGCGCGTGTGCAAGTATTTCTGAGCGTGTGTCTCAGTGTGTGTCTGCGTCTGTGCCTGCGTGTGCATGCACGTGCATGTGCGTGTCTGCATGCGCGAGTGCGCATGCGCGTGTGCAAACAGGACACCGCACAGCCAGATCTAGAATTACACACACGTACACGGTCCGCTCCCCCTCGTGCTCATCCCCTGTGTCTGTTCTCCCTCGCCCGCGTGCGCTCGCACATTTGCATGTGCAAAAGAGCAGGACCGCATGGCCAACGTGCAGAACGTGGGGGTGCTGCGCGCGCATCTCAAGGGAAACCCCCTCCACCTCCTCCTCCCCGACTACTCGCACTTCGACCTCATCTACTCGCGCTCTGTCGGCGACGACGTCTTTGGGCCCGTGCTGGTTTTCCTCGACCGCCAGCTCAGCGCCGCCACGTCCGCAACCCCGGACGTCGCTTACACGTCGGCGACGGCGGTCCCTACGCCCGTGGAGTACTGGCCGGCTACGACGACAACAGCGGCGCCGGCGGCGACGGCAGCCGCTGCCCAAGACGGGCCTGCGGCCGACGCAGCTTCGGATCAGGCTCCCGCAGCTTCGGCTCCGGCTCCAGGTTCGGATCTGGCATCGGTTTCAGGCTTGGCTGCGGGCTCGGCTCCAATTTCGGCCCCAGGCTCGGATTTAGCAGATTCAGCGGCGGGTTCGGCTCCAGCTTTTGATCGGCTTCCATCGCCATCGGCTCCAGCACAAGCGTCGGCGGTGCCTCCCGGGTTTGCTGCTTCTCAGAACCCCACCCTAGGTGCAGCCGGCCAGAGAGGGCTATCTCCAAACGCTGCTGGAGAGACAGATGGGGGCGGGGGCAACGGTGGAGGTACAGATGCGGGGGCTGCGGGGAATGGGGGCGCTTCCGGGGGTGGGGGGGGTGAGGGTGTGAATGGGGAGGAGGACACGACTGGGGAAGCGATTGTGGTCCCGGAGTACCCCCCTGCGCTGACGCTCACGAGCTTGCCAGCTGTCGCTGTGAACGAGACCGTCGGGGGAGGTGCCGCGAGCCCGCCAGCTGTCGCTGTCAACGGGACAGGGGGAGGGGGATCTACGGGAGAGTTGCTGTCGCAGCCGGGAGGCGGCAGGGGGGGGACCGGCCGCACAGCTGGCGCGAGGGAGGGAGCTGCGTCCGTCCCTAGCTCGTCCGGGACACCTGGCAGTCTGAGAGGCTCGCCAAGTGTGCAGGCGCAGGGGGTTCAGGCACCAGCACCTGCACGCGCGCGCGCACCCCCGCGCATATTGACTTGATTGCAATTTGCAAATCGCCTGCAGCACTCTATGAGGCTGCTGCTGCTGCATGCTTTCGATTCTGCAGCTATTGCTGCAGCTGCTTCAGCCTTCATGCAGCGTCCCATCGAAGTGCCAGGGGGGAACTGAGAGGATGTAGCGCGACACTTGGTGAGCAGCAGATGACTTCAAGATGGCTGGATGGATGGATAGGATGCATGGATGATGGGTGGACGTGAGAGCCGCTTCACTAGCTTAGGGCTTTGGCCTTGTTGGCATGGATGCCACACTTGGTATTTTTGACATTTCTTGGTATATCCAATATTCATGTGTACTCCGCTGGCTATTGACAGATCAGAGATATTAGTAGATTGAAAGGGGTTATACAGTTTCGACTTTTCTCCCTGACTGAACTGGCATGTGGAAGTGCCCCTAGTTTGTGGTGGAAGTTCTGGTGCTCAAGCCTTGATTGTGAGATGTAGACCTCATGTCACGCACTAAGAGGTGTGCTAGAGGATCACTGCGATTGGTTTTTTATTCAGGTTTGGACTTTGGCTAGCACATTCATTTTCTAAGCACTTCTTGCTCCGGGCTCACATGCCTGACGAGCTCACATGCCTGACGAGTAATATAAGTACATTTGCATACATTGCACCACTGATTTATAACCATTTTGCTATCGCGATATGCTTGTGCATATCACTATTCCATATGTTCAGTGGGAGAGAAATGCTGGAGCATGATGGTCCGTTGATTGGTTGTTGATATCTTCAATTGTCAAGTATGTACATTCTTTCCTTTTCTTCAAATAATGATCCACAAAATCACCGACAGAAACTTCTGCAGTTTCTTTGTTTTAATTGTTGACAATAATATTAGCCACTCGAACGAAGTTGAATGCAAAAAATGAACGTAAGAATTCCAAGATTTTTCCATAGAAAGGAAAGTATGAGCTAACAAACACTACTGTAGCATACAAAAGGCAATCACGCATGAGATGAACCAAATAAGGACACCAATCCAAAAGTTGTGGAGGTTGTGGTCCAGCAATTTGACCACATGCTTCAAGAGTCAAATGTCACTTGAGTGGTCACGAGAGCATTGTCACAAACGCATGAGTTGGCTGTTACTAATAGGAGCAATTTTGTATGGGTCAATATAATACAAACAATTTGAGGTCGCTGCACTAGCCCAGGTATCTCTTTAAGCAAGTATATGGTTGGAGGGACAAAGAAGGGGTCCCACTCCTAACCAGGAATATTGCTAAGCAGCCATAATATCAACATGTGTATGATCTGCCATATCTACAGCCAATGATAAGTTTCATCTAGTCTTTGTGCTTCAGCTAAGCCTTCAATGTCGGCAGTATTCTACCTAAACTATCTTGTCCTATGTTCGGATCCCTATTTGTCTGAGTGAAGCGAACTGAAAAAAACAGGTGCCCTGTTAATCAACTGCAAGAGCTGTCACAACATGGGCTGTGCCAACAGTTCCTTGTAGCAACTGGGTAACTACTGTACCTAATCTCAACGACGTCACTTACTATCTTTGAATGTAACAGCAAATTTAAGACTGCCACCAGTTCAGCTTCCTTTTTGAGCTCTGCGTGAGCATGTATTGACGACTTCCTTCCTCAATTCAGCATGTCTAATGACATGACTCCAAGGATGCTGCAGTCGTCATTGTATATGACTACCTTGAACCTCCTCCCACATGAACGACTTCCACTTCTGCTGTACAATGAATGAGAAGGGTCCATCATGTTGATGACTGGACCATAGCCGTCATATACCTTGCAGGGGAGAGCACCTCCCGCCGCTACATTTAGTACGACCTGACATGGAAGCTTCCAGCTTCAATTCCTGACGCAGGAAAGTTCCGCAGCTAGGTAGTGCCCCTAAGTCTAGCAGAAAACAAGGTCATTCACCACAACTGGCACTCCACTCAAAGCCCTTGCAAGGCCAACTACGTTTGATGATCTCCTTCTAAGCTGCAGAGGCTCTCCGGGTTCCTGGTACACAACGAATTGGTCCTCTTTCACTTTGTTGACAGTGACAGGAGGCTTTGAAAATATTCTTTCTGAAACGACAGAGCCTGCTGTCATTACTGCTAAGACCACAATGAATACTCCTCTCAGACTGGCAACTACAGACTGCCAGAGAGCAGCCTGTAAGGTAGCTCTGTAGCTCACTGGGTCAACTTGCACAAGCTCACCAGAACTTGTCATATCCGGAAGGAGACGAATAGAAGTAAATCCAAGCACTACGGAAGTCAAGTCAAGACAAATCTCCTTCTTCCGATTAGTTGCCAGAAAAAGTTATGGATAGGTGAGGAAAGATGAAGAGCAGTAGCCTTCCAGTTCTTCGTGAAGCTATGAGACCTTTCGATGAAGTGAAACTGACTTCTATAACCTCTAGTCAGTCACCATGCACCAATATGGCAATGGATGCGTGAAGCTGGCGCGGGTTCTCTTGGCATGTCATGGACCCCAGGACCTAGGTGTGAGTTTACCAGAGCCAGCTGCCGTGAGCTGCCAGAGCTACTCACTGCAACTCGCTTTAAAATGGTCCCCGCTCCATATTGATGTGAAGTCGTGTCAGTCCAGGAATATCTAAAATGAACGGTGTCGTTTGGTAGTCCTTCAATACTGCCCCTTTAATTGACACGTACACAGAGTGGCGTCAGTGCTGCTTGCATTTTTTTGCCAAGTCCGGCTGAAGCTGGCTGAATGCTGTCGTAAGCTGCACGCTGTGCTGTACGTGCTTTGTACGACAGTGTCTGTTGTTGACACTCGAAATTGACTGTAGACTGCTGTAGACTTGCGTTCACGGATTCATAAATTTTAGGCTGTCGCGGTGCCGAGCTGCGCCTAGCGCTTGTTGTCTCACGAGTCACAGGTACATTTCCCCTGGACCACGAATATTGATGAATATATAGATGTGGAATAGTTTGTTAATTTTACGAAGAATAGTAGGGAAACTTGTGAAAACAATTAGGAATGACCGACCGAAGACTCCTGCAAGTCGCGACGACCTGCGACCTGCAGAGTTCGATAGTGGAATTGGTGTGACTACAGGTGATCGGAAGCTTGACCATGAAGACTACATCTTCGTACTACTTTCTTTGCTGTACTAGCTCTAGGATTGCCCAGTATAGCTGCTTTGCTGCCATTTGGCAATATCTCTTGACATATATATTTTGACGGTTAAGATGGCTCTGATAAATTCAGCAGAATCGGCACTTCTCATCGCACAAGCGTGCTTCCCGTTCACGACAGTGACTGACAGTCACCGTTAGTGATGCATCCTTTTTATGGCACCCGAGGCAACACGCCGACCAAACTGGAGTGAGCTCCCTACATCTGGTACAGAAGTTGACGTGAGTGCTTTGAAAGATGTCCGATCGCCGATCGAGACTGCTTGTAGTGGCTTGTAGGTGCTTGTAGGTGTTCGATGGCGTAGTCCATATTGACCAAGGTGCTTTCCGCCAGCTGGTCCACATGACTCTGTTTGACTCGTGTGGGCTCCTGTCGCTAGTGATGGTTGCTGACAAAAGTCAACATAAAGCTCCCACCGGAGTGCCAGGATCCTGACTTCAATCTTTAAGACATTCAAATTGAGGATTACAAGAGCTAGAGGGGTGGTACTGAAGGTTACCTGCAAATCCAGCTCAAATTGCTCCATGCAACAGTCTAAGTATAGAGGTTCTCCTGACCCTTGAGTTCTTTGTAAGCAGAAAATTGTCGCAAAATCTGTGGCTCTTGGTTGTCAAACGAAGAAGGATTCCTCCAGAATGGGAGATATCTCGTTGGTTGGAAAATACGAGGACTTGAAAGGCAAGCGGGTCTTAGTAACAGGTACATCACATTGATTAAAGGAAAAGCTGTGAATTGTGATATTCATGAGCGTTCATCTCTACTCTGCACGTACTCTATCTCGTATGTATCACCAACGCAGCTTCAGGAATGTGTATACATGGAAATGTTGGAGTTGTTGAGGGTATTCTTGTATCAACACCTCGTATTATGAGACTCTGTGACTTGATGTTCGAACATTTTGCGAGCATTCCCCACTCATAGGGCATGTTATTGGCTATGCCAATAGTCAATTGGTGATGCTTACAAGGGGGAACCAGGCTTGGGAGTATGTTCGTGCAGCATCGGGAGTAGAAGACGGAGGGAAATAATTACATGATAGGGTGACAATGGCTCTGTTCATACGTTCTCACAATGCGTGGATGCTCGGACACAAGCTGGTCATCCCCTCTCCTGATTTCGATTTCTCACTCCTTGCAGAGTTTGAAACTGACATCCGTCTATAAAACCTGATGCTGATATACGTGAGATGTGTTTGACGTCTTTTGAGGCACCCCACTCCCCAGCTTGCATTTCCGGGGAGACCTCCACAGGGAGATCTCTAACAAAGAAGAAAACAAGACCAAGAAGAAAAAAGAAGAAAAAAGAAAGAGAGGGGCCCTGTGCAGCTTAGGAGTTCACGCCAACAGTTCCTAGATTCCACTATCCAATTTCCGTGAAGAAATCATGACCATGTATCGTTGTAATTGTTTTCTCTATCTTCTAAACAACATTTGCTTGATCTGATTACAAGATGCATCGGTGTTTGTGACCTGCTGCCATTCCCACACAATGCAAGCATTGGCTAGAAAATGTTGACTGGACAGTGGACCAAACAGTTGACTGTTCAGTTGACTGAACAGTTGCTTTTGCAAATGATGGGGGAACTGCACCTACTACTTTGTAGGCAGGCATAAACTGATTAAAGCACGTGGTATAGAATATTGCACGATCTTCTGGTAGTGATTTGTGACACTCTCAGTGCATGCCATATGTGCATGCCTTTCAACTGCATTTCTGAATAATAATTAAGGATTTATATGCAATGCTAATATTATGTGTAATGACACATGTGAAAAGTGACGTCTGCATGTGCTGATGCCCGCATGCCTCATGTGCCTGATGATGATAGTGGTGGTGGCATGCCTGCAGGAGCCTCCGGTGGCATTGGCAGGGCGGCAGCTCTAGGGTTTGGTGCGAATGGCGCGCATGTTGTTATCCTTGGGAGGAGCGCTGAGAGGCTGCAGGTGATTCATGCTCTCCATGCTTTACATAGGGACCACTTAGGTACAGATGTTTGTTCAGTAGTGGTGGTTGTGAAAAGCTCAATCCTTAATTGACTTCTGCACTTCCTTGCCCTCATAGCAATATTCTTTTTCTATGTGTGTTGACTCCTGCAAGTTTGATGGTCAGTGATATCGGCTCAGGTGTTGTTTGAAAGATTGACCACTTCACGCGCTCACTTGCACGCGCGCGCACCCACGTCCGCACGCACGGACGCGCGCACACACACACACACACACACACACACACACACACAAACGTATGCACGCACACACTCGGCAGTATTTGATAAATAATGGCCAACTGTGTTCAGGTGTGCTATTGCCAAGACTCGGCCACCCAGAGCCGTGCGCACAACACACACACCCACACCCGCACACACACACACACACACACGCACGCATACACGTGCGCGTGTGCGCATGCGCGAGCATCCTCATGCGCCCGCCTGAGCGCAGCCCCCTGGAGGGCTGTCAGGGGGCCTTGAGATCCCTCTGAGGCTCACCCTCCTCGAGGAGCAGGCTCTGACTCTGACCAACTCTAGCTCGAGAGGAAGAAGACTCTTCTTACTTGGTGCGCGGAGGCTTGAGCCCCATGGTCACACGCGAGCGCCAATCTCGGCTTTCTTTTGCTCCCCTTCCTCCCCCCCACACAAGCCCACCCCACCCAACTCCCAATCCTCGCTGCCCGCCCCTCTTTCCCTTCAACATTCCTTCCCTCCCTGTATCAACTATCGATCTGAATCTCGGACCCTGTTCTGGCAGAGTCTGCAGCCTGTTTCCGACAAACCCTGACCTAAGCTCAACCCTATCCCTAGCCCTAGCCCCGACCCATACCCCTTGCCTGACCCTCAACCCTGCATTGGTCCCTCTCTCCCCCTGCCTCTCTCCCCCCTCGTCTTGTGCGCCCCCTCTCTTTCCCCCCCCTTGTTGCGCGCGCGCAGCCTGTGGTTGACGAGAAGCTTGCCCCATGCCTGACCCTCAACCCCTGCATTGGTCCCTCTCTCCCTCTCTCCCCCTCCCTCTCCCCCCTCGTTGTGTGCGCGCAGCCTGTGGTGGAGGAGATAGAGAAGCTGGGCGGCAAGGGGTTCTCGGTGGAGGCCAATCTGGAGAAGCCGGCCGACTGGGAGCGCAGCATCCGAGTACGCTCTCAGATTCCTCATCCCCCTCCGCCTGCCCCCAGCTCCGCCCTCCTCCCATTGCCCCTAGCTTCTAACCCCTCGGGCCTGGGCCCCCTCGAGCCTGAGCCAGCTAACCTCGTCCTCCCTCGTCCTCTCTCTTCGCCCCCCTTCCCCCGCCCCCCCTC
>WELA01002665.1:333954-359975 GCA_009602735.1 Mesotaenium endlicherianum
CCCCACCCCTCCCCCCGGCCACCACCAAAGGCTTCGACTCGAAAGCCTACGCTCAAACTCCTCTCAACCTGGGCCTCTTCGGCTCTGAGCCCCCCCAGCCTCCGCGCAAGCGCCCCTAGATGCACATGGAGGGAGTGAAGAACAAGACTCGGAGAATCTGACTAGTCCCCACTTTGCGTGTACTCGCATCTGCCAAGGGCTTCACGCATCTGATTCTCAGATAAGTACACGTGTGTGCAAGTAACGCGTCTGCCGGGAGGGGGGAGGGGGGCAGGGGAAGAGCTGGCGGGTGGGCATGAGGGCAGGCGGGAGGTGGGAAAGAGGAAGGGAGACGGAACATGCTCTTGACTACACCCATGCAACGAGTGTCACCCACCATCTCAAAGACTGACTAACAAATGCACACATGTACACGCACGCGTGCGCGCACGGGGGCACACACGTCTATCCCTTGCCCTGTCCCCTTCCTCCCCCTCACACCCATGTGCATCACATTCGTCTCTGCCCTTTCTTTCTTTGATCACTCACACATGCGTACGGGTGCGTGCGCCCCTCTCACAGGAGAACGTGTGGAGAAGCTGGGAGAAGTGGGAAGGGAGAGGGGGAGGGGGGGAGGCTGCATGCATGAAGTGTACATTTACTCCTCCTTTCAAAGACACGCGTGCGCATGTGTGTGCCCCCTGCGCCCCCCTTGCTCGCGCTTGAGAGTGGGAAGAACCTGGTAAGGAGCCTGGACTTGCGTATCTCATTCGCATGTTCCCTCTCTTTCTCCTTACACGCGCACACGCACACGCGCGCAACGACACAAACGTGCACTCTTACACCCACACGCACACACACCCCCCTCCCTCCTGCAAGAGGGAGTGTCGCGGAGCTGGAATGGAGGGGGGGTGGGCTGCATGTACGTGTGCTTCAGGTCTCTCACCCTCACGCGCGCGCACACACACACACTCACACGCACACACG
Source organism: Mesotaenium endlicherianum (assembly GCA_009602735.1). Taxonomy (NCBI): domain Eukaryota; kingdom Viridiplantae; phylum Streptophyta; class Zygnematophyceae; order Zygnematales; family Mesotaeniaceae; genus Mesotaenium; species Mesotaenium endlicherianum. The sequence continues at coordinate 334,921 of WELA01002665.1, forward strand.
CGCGCGCGCGCGCCCCCCTTTCCTTCGTGCAGGAGAGTGTGGAGAAGCTGGGGGGGGGGCTGGACGTGCTGGTGATCAACGGGCCGGGCACAGTGGACGTGATGAAGGCGAAGCCCGACTCCGTGGAGGCCTTCCAGGCGGCCATGAACGTCAACGTGCTCGCCACCGTGGCGCTCGTCAACACCGCACTCCCGCGCCTCATTGCCAGCAAGGGCTGCGTCGTGCACGTCTCTGCCAGTGAGCTCTCTCTCTCTCTCGGAACTCCCGCCACACCACACCACACCACCACACCCTCGTGCGCTCTTGCCCGCCCGCTCGCCCGCCCGCTTGTTCCCTCGCTCGCTCGCTCTCATCCGTTTGCCTCGTCGCCAGCAGGGGCGGCATGGTGGGTGGACGTCTCTGCCAGCAAGGCCTGAACTCTCAATCAGCTCATGTGCTCTCGCTCTTGCTCATTTACCCTGTCTCTGTCTCCCTCTCGTCGGCCCGCTCGTGGCCCCTGCTCACGCCTGACATGGCACTACATTGTGAAGGTCGCTGCCGTCGTGATGTCTGACCTGCTCGCTTGCTCTGCACGCTTGCTTGCTTGCTCTGCCTTGGCTCCTCATTCCCTCCTTTTCGCGACCCCGTCGTCTGTAGCACCGAGTAAGAGGCCCCAAGTGCCTGAGTGTCTGGGGCCCAGGGACAAGTCTGGTCCCAGTACTTGGCCCCGCTTTCCCCAGACTGGGGATCAGAGCCCTCGCGTCCCCGACGAAAGCTTAGCTTCCCCCTCTGGCGGGCTTGCTGACGACAGACCTGCGCCAGTCAATCTGCCCGTTCCCAGCCCAGATGCAGCTGAGCATGGCGTCCTACTACACGACCGGAGCTGCTCACCGACAGCCACCTGTCGCCTGTTGCATGTGCGCAGGCGCGGCGCAGCGGCCATACCCGGGCATGGCGGCCTACTGCGCGGCCAAGGCGGCAGCCGACGCGTTTGTGCAGAATTACGCGCTCGTGTACGCCAAGAAGGGCGTGCGCTTCAACTCCATCCTGCCCGGCGCCACCCGCACGCCCGCCATGGAGGTACCTCCTCCCCCTCCTCCTCTTCACTCTTCGCTCCTCACTCCTCCTCCCCCACCTCGCCCTCCTCCTCACTGCTCCTCCCTCCTCACTCCTCACTCCTCCTCACTCCTCCTCACTCCTCACTCCTCTTTCACTCCTCCTCCCTCCTCCCTCCACCCTCCTCCTCATGTCTCCCCCTCAAGGTAGGGCCGGTTTCTGACTCCTCATCGACACGCTGCCGTTCCTGCACTGGCAGTGAACAGTCACTTACCAATGATACTCACTTTCAATGACGCAACTACCAGCAGCGTCTGCCCGTCAGTCTGCATCTGCGCAGGCTGTCAAACGCATCCCCCCCCCGCGCGCCCTGCACTCCGTCGATCAGCAAGCAGCACGGCGGTGCTCTGCCACAGTGTATCGGAGCAGCCGCGTTGTCTTAGCATGAGAAGCAAGCCCCTGGCCAAAATCCTGAATCTAAAATCCTAGACCTGCAACTCTTCACCTAAAATCTTGAGCCTGATACCCTCAGGTTATACGCCGATCTTAAACCTCGGCCCCCTCTCGTCGTTGCAACCTGTCAGGACTGGTTATCACATCGAACTGCCTTTATCCAAATCCTGAGTAAAGGACCTGCGGCAAAGGTGGCCACCAGCCAGTTGTCAGCTGTTCGCCGCATCTTCCTTTCAGGCGTAGGAATTGGCCTGACCCTACCTTAAACCTGGACCCTAAACCCCTAAATTCGAAACCCTAAACTGGAAGTCCTGCACTACAAGGGATAGGGGCAATTCTGCAGGCCTCAGAAGGGGCTTCTGTCTGGAAGCAGGGGAGAAGCCTCAGAAGCATGTCGCTCCACTCACTCTTGCGCGTGTGCGCGCGCGCGCGTAACTACACACACACACACCCACACACACGCAGACACACACACACACACATAGGCACAGATACACACACAGACATGCACACACACATGCAGAGGGGCGTACATGCACATAGAGAAAGACAGAGAGGGGGGCCGGGTTGGAAAGAGGGAGGGAGGGAGGGAGGGAGAGTGTGAGAGATGCGGGGGGAGGGAGGGAGGGAGAGACAACTCTGACGATGCCCCTTGTCGTGTGGTTGCCTCTTGCTTGCCGTCGGGCCCTCGGAGCAGGAGTCGAAGCGGACGTTCGGCGTGGAGGAGGCCGTGTTTGCGAAGATCTCGCCCAATCACAGGCTTGCCGATGCGGCGGAGCAGGCAGCCGCCATCCTCTTCCTGTCGTCAAGGGCGGGCGGCTACGTGACAGGTGTCCAGCTGCCAGTGGACGGGGGCTTCCTCCTGACCAGCTGGAGCAGCACCTCGCACATGCTGCAGGCCTAGCTGCTTCCCCTCTCCCTTCTTTCGCTCTCCCTCTCCCTTTTTGCCTCTCCCTTTTTTCTCTCTCCTTCTCTCCCTCTCCTTATTTCCTTCTTTTCCTCCCCCTCTCTCTCTCCCCGTTGGTCGCCTGGCCTCCTTGCTCGGAACGAGCCCTACAGGAACGTATTAGTTTGTCTCAAACACCCATCATTGCATGTTCGGACTTGGGTGTGGGTGAGCAATAAAAGAGTAAAACGAAGGCTATTCACGGATGATGGCGTCCCCTATAATTAGCAATTCTGCGCGGAAAGGTGCTGCCTGCCAATGGAGAGGGGTGCCTCGCCAAGGGCACCAAGTACGCATTATTACGTATCAAAAATGTAGGTTTCCAGGCCTAGAAATAATGGTTGACCTCTGCCAGGCGCGAGACGTTTTGCCCCCTCAGGGCTCAGTATCATCAATGTATTGCGGTGTTATCTTTTCTTTTTTTTGCCAACTGCCTAAAATTGCCAATTGCCAACATTCATACATTGGGGGCACTCGAGTTTTGTGGATGCTGATTTCTCGGAGTGCATGAAGTTTAATAGCAACACCATTTGAGTCATTTGGATTTTTTTGGTGCTCAACTGCCATTGCTCTATTACGGGAGGGCCGTCGATAACTACTCCTGATTGGCAAATTCTACTGCTGCCTCTGATATTCTTTGGCGTAGGAAGTCTCCAAAATGATATTGCTTTCTCGCGCATGCATCCATCCCTTGTATGCGCAGAGTGGTGAGGTGTGCATTTGCCCACTAACCCCGCTCTGTATTGGCCGGGCACCCGTCATACACAAAAGCCATAACCTCTTTCATGCACTTGTGTTCATCACCGCTACAACAAGACGCGTTTTTTTAGCGATGAACTGAGCGAGAGTGGTGCACATACAGCGCATCGATGAAGACCCGTAATCAGCCAACACATGTGACTGCATGCTGTGCTCGATGCCTTCAGCCCTGTGAGAATCAATATGAAGTGACACGCGTAGATAACATGTACAAAATATGTAAATCGATAACGTTGACTCAAGCGCACAGGAGCTGGGCATCCTCCCTTATGTTTCACATACAGAAAATGTCACAAAAGGTACAAATCCGTGCGACAGCCAGTACACCTCCACGTTGCAACAAGAAGCGTACATGCATGCACACAAGGAAAGGCATGGAATAAGGACTCACGCATGTATGAGGCAAGTCATAATATCTCGTGAGGCAATTTTCTCTTTGAAGCTGCCTGTGGTGTTGGACAATAAGGACTTGCAGCACCTAGCTCAAGCCAAAAGGACATGTATATACACATGAAATAGGTAAGGGGCTACCACGGTCTGCCCTCGTAAGAAACTAGTCGGCCATGCCGCATCTAAGAATGTGTGGGGAAAAGCTGGAAGATATAAATAGACATCCTCCACCCCTTATTCGTACACGAATCCTAAAATGAACCTATGAAAGAAAGCACCATAGATAGTACCGTACCCATGGTATACATGTTTACATATAAAGGCTCTAATAGGCTACAAAAGGCAAACATTTGCACCAACTAGCACCTACTCGCCGCCGCCTCAAACTGCGTCACCGGCATGTTGTGCGACGTACACAACCAGTGCCACGTCATTGCTACTAATCTTTCTTTCTGCAATCTTACATAGCATCAGCTACACGCCAGACGCCTCCATTCTACGGGCGCCAGAGCAAGGGCGACAGCAGCCACACACACCACCATTGCGCCACTCACTCTTCAGGTCAAAACGACCGGAGCCGTCGGGCCCCCCGGCCCCCCTGGAGAGAGCGTCAGCCCTGCCTAAGACCGTCGGCCCCTTGGGAAAGAACCCGCCTTGGTGGTGGCTGGCAGTGACACAGAAGATAAGTAGAGCCGCACGACAGAAGGTCTTGAGCCACTTCCTCTTCACAACTATGACCTAAGCCACCTGAGCTGCCCTCGGGTCGTTCCTTAAAGGGAAAGCTCGCCCTGGTGGCGGTGGTGGTCGTGCTGGTGCTGGGGCGTCGAGGGGCGCAACAGAGGCGCAGGCGCAGGCGCTGGCTCGCACGCGTTGTCGTACACTTTCTGTCGCGCGCCCATGCACCCGCCGCCCAGCGCGGCGATGAGGCTCGCGCGCCAGCCAGCTGGCGGGGGGGCCCGCACGGCCCAGGCCGCCTTCTTCTGGTTGGTGGGGATCGCCACGATGACAACGTCGATCTCCTCGAGCCCCCCCGGACTGCTGGCTGCGCTGCAGGAGGAGCTGCTGCTGCTGCGGCTGTGCCTGCGGCTGCCGCTGCGGCTGTGGTTGTGGCTGTGGCTCTGGGCCGCAGAGGGCTCGTCCAAGCGAAGGGGGAGGGGCAGCGCACGCGAGGAGGAGGACGAGGAGGAGGAGGAGGAGGGGGAGAAGCTGCTTCGGGGCCCCTTGGGTAGGCGGGGGGTCTTGGAGGACTGCGAGCGCGAGTGCGGCAGCGCGTGCCAGGGCACTGTGCTGCTGCTGTTGCTGCTCCGCATGGACGCCTCGTTGAAGGAGGAGGAAGCCGTCAGCGCAGGCTTCTGTGAAGGAGCTGCTGCCACCGCCGACGACGACGACACGCGAGGCGACGCAAAGGGGTTCACGAAGCGACAGATGGAGGCCAGCAGAGGGGACTGCTTCTCCAGCCAGGGGGTGTGGGAGCTAGCGTGGAACACGTCAAGGGCGGCGGGGCTTTTCGAGGGGAGGCCGCCGCCCGTGCCACCGCCATTGCCGCAGTGGCCGGCAGCCTGGGCCTGGGCGGCGTGGTGGGCGGCGGCGGAGATGTCATCGGTTGCGGCGTCGGAGTTCGGACAGGTGTCGGCCAGCTGAAGCTGCTCCCACGCAATGTCGGCGAGAGCTGGAAGGTGCTTGGAGGGCGATCTGCAGGGGATGACAAGAGGAGACGGCTTCCTTATCTTCTGTGAGGCACCTGAACCTGAGCCCGAGCCTGCATGTGCGTCCGCACCTGGACTCGTTCCGGAACCTGCGGCTGCGCCTGCGCCAGCCGGCGCGTGCGCACGCGTGTCCTGGCTGACCTGGCCGTGGGGAGGCTCGGGGCCAGCAGCAGAGTGGGAGGAGGCGGAGGTGATGGAGGAGGAGGAGCTGCAGGGCGAGGTGGTGGAGATGGACGACGACGACGACCCCGCGCTGCCGCTGCTGCTGCTGTCGCCACTGATTGCGGCGTCCAGCAGGGGACGGCTTCTGGGCCGCTGGCCCTCCTGCTGCTGCTGCTGCTGCTGCTGCTCCTTGCACCTAACGCTGCTTTCCCCAGATGCAAACGCAAACACCTCTGCGCTGACGTCGCTGATGTCCTCCGGCAGGGAACCCGAGGGGCAGCGGGAATAGGACGAGGAGGCGAGAGAGGAGGAGGCGGAGGCGGGGGGGGAGGAGGAGGAGGAAGATTTGGGAAGGAGCGTGTCCAGAGATGACACGCGGGGGGACGCCGGCACCATCAAGGGGGGAGGGCGCCGCGCCGCCGCCGCCGCCGCCGCTGCCTTCCTGCTGGCGGCTTTTGTCGCGTGCAGCGGGTCTGGCGTGGCAGGCGCCACAGGCGACGCAGCGACCGCCGCCACCTGGCAGAAGCCGTCGAGCTCGAGCTCAGACGCGCGCTCGCGCTCGGAGGCGAGCTGCTCTCGCAGCCAGGGGTGTGCGAGCGCCTGGGCTGCTGTCAGCCGGCGGCCGGGGCGCGCGCGCAGTAGCCGCCTAATGAGGTCCTTGGCGGCCGGCGAGATTGACGGCCAGGGCTCGGCGCTCAGGTTGTAAGATGCGGCGCAGATCGCGCGGGCCACCTCCTGGCCGGTCTCCCCCGAGAACGGCAGCGAGCGCGCCAGCAGCCCGTACAGCACCACGCCGAGGCTCCACATGTCGCTCTCTGGGCCAGACCTGCTGTGCTCGATGACCTCTGGCGCAACGTAGTAGGGGCTGCCAGCAAGGCCGTCCGCATGCCCCTCCTTGTCGAGATACGTGGCCAGCCCAAAGTCGGCCAGCTTCACTTCTGAGGGGGAGAGCAGCCTCGCCTGCTGGAGCAGGCGCGACCAGCTCCTTTTCGGGGTCTCCTCTGAGCCCTCTGCCCCGTCCTCTGCTGCTGCTGCTGCTTTAGAGCGATCGTAGCCGCCGGCGGCTCCCCTGGATGTGCCCGCGTAGCTGCTGCTGCTGTTATCCCAGGGCAAATTGGCGCCGCTAGAGGTCGCCACCTCGCTGCCGCTTTTCCTCCTCAGGAAGATGTTCTCGGGTTTGATGTCACGGTGGATGATGCCAGCTTCGTGACACCTGGCCACGGCATCCGCCACCTGGCAGAAGACGGCGGCAGCCTCCCGCTCTGTGAACCTCCCCTTGCACTCCAGCTCGTCGAACAGGTCGCCCTCCTGGCAGTACTCCATGATGATATGTACATTGTCAGAATCCTCGTAGACAGCCTTCAAGTCAATGACATGGCGGTGCCCGGCCAGCGCCTGCATGATCTGAATCTCCTTGTCTACGTTGACGTCTGACGTGTTCTTAGCAAGGGCACCCTTGTTCATTGTCTTGCAGACAAGCTGCTCCCCCGTCTTCCTGTCCCAGCAGACCATGGCGACCCCTATGTGCCCCTGCCCTAGTTGCTTACCAAACTTATAGTCCTTCGCGACGGGGCCATGGACCCTGCTGCTGCCTGCAGACGGATTCATCATACACATAACTGCCCTCTTTTGCGCAAAAGAAAGGGCAGCAAGCCTGCTATGTTACGGCGGGCATAAACTAGGTGAATTGTGGGGTTGTCGAATGTGTGAAGGTTAACTGCTAATGGCGTTGGAAAGGACCAAGTTTTATGAATCTCAGAGACGAAAGTGAGTGAAAACTGACGATCCAATCATAGTCCCATTGCAACTTGGAGGAAGAAAATGATATCTCATCCCTTCCCCACCCGCAAGCACACGCGAGCTCAGCAGAAGGCTGGCAGAAGGGACGATGTGTTTTCGCACGAAAAAGGTCAACCACAAATCGGCTAACTTTTTCCCATCATTAGGTCATCAGCATCCAGTCTGGTCCAGCTAGAAGTGGCATGAAGAGTGCCGAACGATTCTGTCCCTTCAACATTCAAAACCCAATTGTATACGGAAATTGTACATCAGCGTACCTTTAAATGGCAGCCAGATGTGACCGGATTGGCCCAGACGCATGGGATTTCTGAAGTTCTGAACTAGCTATATTGAGCTAGCTGTACTGAGCTATACTGTCATGATGGACTGCATGGACTTTCTAATAGTTGGACCCTCGTCAGATTTGGCGCAACGAGAAGCATGAATCGGTGGCCCTTCATGATCATCGACGGCTCTCTCATCCATCTCTATTGTCCGCTTAATGAATGGGGCATCCTTTCACACGATTGATCGCAGAAGAATAGTGTTTCGGCTTTTAGCCGACATGTGTGTAGGGACCTGGGACTTGCTGATACTCCCTGGAAAGTGGTCCGCTTCGATCCGCTACAAATTTCTGCAGCCTTGAGAAAGAACGTAACAGCAGTTCTGATCATGTCTTTTGTCGTGTCTATCTACTAGTACGCGCATTTGGAATTTAGCGATCTATTTTATGCTGTTTCGCTGTCACCTTGCTTGGGGACTGGTTGCCAGCCGATGCCAGGCTTCAGACAGGTGCAGGCAAGACATATTCTTCGACGTGCGGACGGCAGAATGGCCACGCTATTGCAGGTTAGTGCTTGCCGGGTCCCGCCCGCTACATTAGCATTTATTGCACATAGTTCGATAAGCTGATTGCAGCCAGGTCAGGCTGAAACCTTCGATTTCGAACGGGCACACAAAACAGACATATATATATATATATATATATATATCGGACCTACACCCCTTGTATCGTAGCTTCTTTGGGTATTACTCGCTTATTTGGATGCTTTGAAATCCGACTCAAACCGAGAGGATTTCTTACAATATCCTTATAACATCGTAAGCGGATGTTGCCTTCAATCCTAGGAGCATGTTTCGTGCCTTATGGCGTCGGGACAAGGACACGTATGTGGCCTTCCAGCACTTGTGTCGTCTACTTGGTCGATGTGTCGGTGGTCCCCCCCGGGTGCGGGCCTTCCATGGCTGACTGGTCGGTGCATCCCTGCACTTGGGCAATCAACCTGGTTGATTGCCCTTTGCGCGTGTGTCGGTGGCAGGCTGACTGCGATAGAGCAATTTCTGGTCTTCCTGCACTTCACCATTCAGTGACAGGGTCAGCACTTTGTGTTTTCACGTTGAGCTTGTCCTCTACTTCCTATTTCAAGTTTTAGCAAATTTTTAAAAAAGTTTAGGCCTGCCCAAAAAGTCCACACAGTAAAACAATCATGAGCCTGACTCAATAGTGAAGTTCTTAATTCCAAGTTATTACGAATGACCAACTTCAACCTGCCTGAAGTGGTTTCATTTACCTAGATTCCTCCCTTTAGCCTAAACCCAAGTGCAGTGGCAGGACACACACCATTAGGTGGACTGGGCTCAAATGTTGGGTCAGAAAGGTAGGCTTTCCTAAGTTGTTCAAGGAAGGACTTTTTCACCTTAAGTGAAGTGAGGGCACAAAGAACCTTATCTACAGCATGCTAATTAAAGTTCCTTACTTGCAAGTCAGGTCTTCTAGAGAGAGCATCAACAAGATTTAACTTCCCTGGTTTGTAGTCGATTTGGATCTCGAACTGCTCCAGCATCTGACTCCAGCGATTCTCCCTCCGCGACAACTTGGACTTCTTCTGGAAACGTGTCAGACTAGATGATTCGTAATTATCTTAAAAACTTTCCCATGTAAGTATGCTCTCCACTGTTTGAGAACATCAATTAAAGGTTAATAGCTCTTTATCATGCACATAGTAATTAGCCTCAGTTGGATTGAACTTCATAGACTCATATTGCACATGATGCCATTCCTGCTTTATACTACCATCCTTCGTGGTTTTGTCAGCAGGCTACAACAAAATAGCACCCATGGCAAAGTCAAAAGCGTCAGTGACCACTTGTACAAGTTTGCTGGGGTCATACACAGCGAGAACAAGGGCAGAGCATAGAGCATCTTTAAGGGTCTGGAAGGCAGCTTGCTGCTCTTCCCCCCCCACATACCCTATGTCCTTTTTAGTGAAGTCAGACAATTTATTAGCCTTTGTGGAATAACATTCAACAAATCTCCTGTAATAATTAGCCAATCGGAGGAAGGATCTAAAGCAAGCTGACTTAAGTCGACTTCAGCCTGCTGCTTCCGGCTGAGTCATTAAACTGATATTAAACATCAAGTCCAGCAGACTGATTATTAACTAAAGTTCAGCAGGCTGAACTTAATTGACTATTATATTTAAATGAATATTATATCTACCAATATACTGATTCATTACAATCCCTCCAACTTAACTTGTTGTCGCCTCGACAACATTAAACTGCAGAAGTTTTTGGTCAGGCAACTGAACCTGACCAACCTCCCCCACTGACTGCCTCTCCAGCCTGTCACCTAGGGGGTTGTTCCTGGGGCTTTAGGATCAGGAGACTGAGATCTGGACCTAGATCTGGACAGCCCTCTAGGTTTGTCAACTAGCCTTCTAAAGAACCCCGTTTGTTTCTAAAGTTGGACCTCGAGGAGAACGAAGGATGGTAGCCTGCTCTTCAACCACTTGGGTGTTGATCCCCACATAGACAGGCATTCCAGTGAGATGTTGAGACACATTGGCAAGAGGTACATGCCCCCGAGCGAAGGGAGAGGCCGGCATACCTCTGGCCACCCCGCGGGTCCCTCTTCTGGCACCCTTGTCCTCTAGGGATTTCTGCCTGTGTCTGCTGCCAAGTACAGTCAGATCAGCTTCTTCCCCTGCTTGGGCAGGTGGGCTGGGGGATCGAGTGCGGGGTCCAGTTGCCTCCATGACCGGGATCACGTTCCATATTCCTGATCTTGGTTCCTTAGGCAGTGCCCCTGCCTGCCCCTGGGTGTCCTGAGTACCAGCTCTTGATGCTTCTTCTCTGCCTTGTTCTTCTTCCTCATCCTCCTCATCCTCCTCCTCTGAGAGAGTAAGAGTCTCATCCACTAAGTCGTCCTGCTCCCTGGTAGACATAGAGTAGTCTACTGACCTCCCTTTCTTAGGGCGCGCTGGAGGTTGCTTGGCCTTCAGCCTGCTGATATCTATCCGGCCTGCATTCTTCGCCCATTTGACAAAGGCATGCTTTTCCTTAGAGAAGTAGTCTCTCCCCCTCCTCCTGTGCTCTTTGGTCTCTGCATTCATATTGCTCAGGCAGCCATTTAGCCTGGGGTCCCAAGGGGCAATGTGAGGTGGTAGGATGAGGTAGCCGTCTAGGCCAAAGTGGAAATTGTCTGATTGGGCTCGGTCACACTCCTGCTTTTTGTTTGTGACGGTCATCCACCTCCAGTCTGTTGGCTGCCGGTAGTACTAGGGTCCATGCTCAGCTTTTCTCAGTTTACATGGGAACCAGTGGGGAGAGAACATCTGCTGTCCTGCTTCCCTGGCCAAGTACTCCCAGCTCCTTCTCTCAACTTCATTGTAAGCTGGCAACAGTATGAGGAAGAATATCGTATTCTTAAAGCTATCGGGCCGCATGCTCACCATCTTGATGAGTCTCTGATCTTCCACTATTCCCGGTATTGGGACTGGCTTATTCTCTGAATCATCGGCAAGGTACCGGGCCTGCTCTGCTGTATAGTCCACCATCTTGGCATAATCCTCGTAGAGGACCACACCAGTGTGTGTCTCGATGTACCTATCCAGTGCTGCAGCTCCTTCCCTCCGTAGCAGTGTTGTCTGTTCCAGCTTGTTGATCTCCTGGGCTGCCAGCAATGTTTCCTTCAGGTTATCAAAGTTTTGGCCACCCACCACAGTATACCTGTAAGTGGCCAAGCTCTTCTGCCTGTCCGCTTCAGCCTTTTTCCTTCTCTCCTCCTCTGCCGCTGCCGCTTCTTCTTGTTGTTTCTTCTGTCTCTCCTCCTCAGCTTTCTTGAGGTTTTCCGCTTCCTGATCCTTCTTCCTCTGTGCTTCTTCTGCCGCCTCTTGTTGTTTGAGGACCCTTTCTTGTTCTCTCCTGGTGAGGGACGTCGCCGCCAGCTCCTTCTGGTATTGCTCCATTGTCCTCCTGGCTTCTTCTGCCTTGCGCTTTCTGTCCTCCTTTTGTGTGGTGGGAGCCCTCCTGCACATGTAACCAGGGCACAAGTTAGTAGGATATCGACCTTTGCCCTAGAAGTTGCAGGAAGGGAGTAAGTTCGTATTAGTATGGTGTATTCGTTCTTGTTTACCTTACAGGGTGATTGCTAGAAGTTGACGTAGTTGCGGTGCGCTAGACATAAACGTATGAATGTGTTTTCAGGTGTGTTAAGTGATGTATGGCTGTGCGAGGCCCTTTTTCCTTCAGCTAAAGGTGCTTTATGTGGGCCAGGCTGTCCCCTCTGTCACTATGCTGACACTTAGGGCTCACATAATTGTCCCTTTCTCGCTCTCGCACACTAACTGTCATATATTTTCCCCTCCAACTTAAATGGAGACAGGTGCTCCTGTCACCTTCCCGTGTCAACTGAAATGACTGTTAGGGAGGTGCTCCAGCCGCCCGAAAGTGGAACCGTTTCAACGCCCCTTTGGCATTAGTCAAATGGTCCTTAAATTCCCAAGTGTCCCCAGAGGCATCGTAACCCTTCCATCGAATGAGGTACTTCATGACATATTTAGACGATCGACGGACCGAGCGCGGGTCTAAAATCTCCTCAACCTCATATTCCTCAGGGTCGCCTTCCCAGACAGCGGGGACCGGTCCCGATTGGACAAGTAACCGACCTGTGAACAGTGTATCACCTTTGATGTATGGTTCCAGGAAGGAGACATTAAAGACCGGATGACCCTTGTATTCGGCTGACATGTTCAGTTTGTAAGCATTCTTACCGACACGACGCACCGCCGAATATGGACCGACCCAGACAGGGCCAAGCTTTTTCTTGACCACACCAGGGAGGTACAAGTGCTGAGAATGCAGTTTGACCAAATCCCCCTTGGAAAATGTCAGTTCCAAATCGNATAGAAAAGGTCAGTTCTCAACGGTGCTGATTAGCGTACTTTTGTTGGTTTTCTTGGGCTCTGTGCAGGTTCTGCTGGACTTTGGACAGAGTGTCAGCAAACTCCTGAGTGAAGTGGAGGGAGACCGGATTGTCAATCCCTTCAGGGTGTGTTAAAGACTCCCCTAGGACATTTGAAGGAGACTTAGGGACTCTACCCAGGCTTAGTTCAAAAGGAGTCTTGCCCGTTGACGCGTGCACCGCACCGTTGACCGCAAATTGGATTTGGGGTATCAGGTCATCCCCATTATCTTGTTTTTGGTTAAAATAGGCTCTCGGTACCTCTTGCAGAACTCGGTTAGTTCTTTCAGTCTGCCCATCAGTCTAAGGGTGGTTTGCTGTGCTGAGCAGCTGTATGACTCCCATTAACCCAGTTAAAGCCCTCCAGAACTTAGAGGTAAATTTTGAGTCCCTGTCTGAGATTACATTAGAGGGTAGCCCATGTTGGCATACTACCTGGTTGTAGAACTGTCTCGCTGTTTCGAGTGCAGTTACTTTGACAGTTGTGGGGATGAAAATGACCATTTTTGTTAGTTTATCCACGACTACCAGTATCGAATCATGCCCATTGGCAATTCATGGCAATGTGACCACCCAGTCCATGGATATTGTTTCCCAGCGTCCAGCTGGGATGGGCAGCGGTTGTAAGAGGCCCCCCGGTGGTGTGTGCCTAGACTTATTCTTTTGACACTGGTCACAGGACTTAACGTATTTCAAGGCTTCCCGAGGTAATCCCTCCCAATGATTATGTTTTGCCAGTTTGCCAACAGTTTGGGCCTGCCCCAAATGCCCACCCAGTAAACTGTCATGTGCTTGACTCAATAAAAGGGACCTTATTTCCACGTTATTAGGAATGACCAGCTTCAGCCTGCCTGAAGTGGTTTCAGTCACCCAGACCCCTCCCTTAAGCTTATACCCGAGTGCAGTAGCACGACACATACCAGTAGTGGGGCTGGGCTCAAATGTTGGGTCAGAATGGTAGGCTTTCCTAAGTTGTTCGAGGAGGGACTTTTTCACCTTTAGTGAAGTGAGTGCACACAGGACTTTATCTACAGCATGCTGACTAAAGTTCCTTTCTTGCAAGTCAGGTCTCCTAGAGAGTGCATCAGCAGGATTCAACTTCCCTGGTTTGTAGTCGATCTGGACTTGAAATTGCTCCAACATCTGGCCCCAGCGGTTTTCCCTCCTTGACAGCTTGGACTTCTTCTAAAAGTGAGTCAGAGCTAGATGATCTGTAATGACCTTAAAAGCTTTATCATGTAAGTATGCTCTCCATTGTTTGAGCACATGAATGATAGCTAGCAGCTCTTTATCATGCACTGAGTAATTAATCTCCGCTGGATTAAATTTCATAGACTCGTACAACACAGGATGCCATTCCTGCCGTACCTTACCATCCTTTGTGGTTTTGTCAGTACGCTGCAACAAAATAGCACCCATGGCAAAGTCAGAGGCATCAGAAATCACCTGCACCGATTTGCTGGGGTCATACACAGCTAGCACTGGGGCAGAACAAAGAGCATCTTTAAGGGTTCGGAAGGCAGCCTGCTGCTCTTCCCCCCACACATACCCTATGTCTTTCTTAGTAAGGTCAGTCAGTTTACTGGCCTTTGTGGAATAATTCTCAATAAATCTCCTATAGTAGTTAGCCAACCCGAGGAAGGATCTAACTTCAGAGATAGACTGTGGTACTGGCCAGTCCCTTATGGTCTGGACTTTCTTAAGATCTACACTGATGCCCTCTTTACTGACAACGTGGCCCAAGAATTCAATACTTTCCTTAAAGAAATCACACTTGCTCATTTTAGCATATATGTGATTTTTCCGCAGAGTGTCCATGACTGTCTTTAACTGTTCAGTGTGCTGAGCTTCATCTTTAGAAAAAATAAAATATCATCCAGGAAAACTTGCACAAACTTATCCAAATAAGGTCTAAAAATGTCATTCATAGCACCCATGAAGGTCGCAGGAGCATTAGTCAGTCCAAATGGCATCACGTTGAACTCATAATGTCCATAACGTGTGCGGAAGGCAGTCTTGTGTTCATCCCCCTCAGCAATTCTGATTTGATGATAACCACTCTTGAGATCTATCTTACTGAACACCTTAGCACCAGACAGGGTATCAAGCAAGTCCTCGATCGTGGGTAAAGCATACTTGTTCTTTACTGTAATTCTGTTCGGGGCTCTGTAATCCACACACATCCGCATACTGCCATCCTTTTTCTTAACAAATAGGATGGGTGCGCCGTAAGGTGATTTACTGGGAGAAATATAACCATTTTCCTCAAGCTCTGCAATCTGTGTTTTCAACTCCTCGCTCTCCACATAAGACAAGCCATAAGTGCGTTGCCAGGGTGGTTGATTTCCAGGTAATAAATCAATCCTATGATCTACTTCCCTCTTAGGGGGTAGTCCTGGAGGCATATTAAATACATCCGTGTACTGAGCAACAATGTTTGCAGCAGTAGGGTGCTCCGGAGGGTGTACCTTTTTCTCAACCACTTCTTCAGGTTGAGGAGGTACCTCTCTTAGCAGCAGACAGAACATTCTGTCTTCCTTCTGGTTCCAGCTTTTGACGAACTCCATTGCATTCAGCAACTTGCATCCTTCTGGAAGCCTCTTCTTTTCCTTCATTTGCCATCCACACAGGACAAGAGGAAGAGCACTGGTGGGTGCCAAGTTAATCTGCCCATCACTGGCTCCTCTCACTATAACTGTAGCTCTGCTCCAACGCACTTCAGCTTGATGTCTATTAAGCCAGGACCTGCCTAGCACGAGATCATAAAAGCCAGTGTTGAGTACCTCAAATGTAAGCGTTTCAGTTAGAACTGCAATGCCAGAACCTAACTGGACCTCAATAGGCTTGGTTATAACTCCTCCCGGAATACTTGAGGCATCTCCAAGGAATATTTTTCTATTCCCTTGGGTGACAGTGGCCAGTCTTAGCCGCTTAATTAAGTCCTTATGGATAAAAATATGTGACGCCCCTCCGTCAACAAATGCCCTCACCTTCCTACCAGCAATCATGCAATGCATAGGGGGGACTGTCTTTTCCTGACTTTTGCATTGTTCTTCTGACTTAGCAAAGAAATGTTGGACATCAGGTGGAACAAGAGCATCCAGAGTGTGCACTCTCTGGATGTCTATGTTGCTGATGGTCTCCTTTATCTGGTTGTCAGGCATGCATAGTGAATCCAGTTCAGCAGGACCCATAATACCTGCTACGAGGGCAGCTAGTGACTACTCACTATCTCTAGCATCCTCACAGTCAGTAGACTAGATTACTGACTGTTGCTGTCTTTTAAAGGCTGGTCTTTTCTCTCGACCTTCAGAAGGTGCTTGTCTAGACACTGCTCTTTGAAGTGACCTGGCTGCTAACAATGGAAGCAAATTGATTTTGCTGAGGCTGGTCTCGGCTTAGTCCTACCACCACCTCTTCCATAGCCGCCTCGAGAGAAACTACCTCTCCCTCTAGACTGCATAGCATTGTACTCATACTCATATTCATCTCCCTGATCATCCTCAGCCTGGTCTTCTTCAATTGCATTGTAGGAACCGTGGGGCTTTTTGACAACCTTAGACACCAAAGCATTACTCTGGCGCTTGTGATTGAACTGCTGCTGATCCCAGGCGTCAGCATCCTGGATCAAGTCAGCCAGTTTCTCATACTTTTTCTCAGCAAAATGACCAGAGACCTCGGATTTCAAGCCATACCTGAAGTATGCTATCCTATACCGTTCTGGCAAATCTGGCTGCTTCATCATGTTCTCTTGGAACTTTTGAGCAAACTCAGCAACTGAAGTGGTCTGCTTCAGTGTCAGGGAGATCATCGCATAGATAGCTTTCTCTTGCTGGTTGATGACATCAAACTTCTCATGCAATTTCTTGACAAACTCTACCCACGTAGGGTCACCGAGTTGCTGAGCCTCACGCTCTCCTTTCCAGTAAAGCCACCAGTCTGCGGCACTGCCTTTCAGTAGCGCACCGGTGTGCCTGACCTTCTCGTAATCTTGCAGTTTTGGGTAGTTCTCCAGCCACTGCTCAACATCCGCGAGAAACTTGATCAGGTAATATTTTCTGTTTCCCTCAGGATCATATTCCTGGGGAGGTTTCGGCTTGGGCTTACTAGGCCCTCTGCCACCACCACTAGTGGTTTGAGACCCGAGTTGGTCTCTGTCCCGCAGTAGAGACATTATGATTCTTTTGTCCTCCTGTTGGGATTGATACATGGTCGCCATTTACGACTGCATTTGAACGAACAATGCTCCCAAGTCTACACTCTGGGGTGGTAGTCTAGCAAATGCAGCAGCAGCATTGGCATCTACTCGCTGAGTAGTGTCCTCAACAGTCCCTCTCGCTCCTGCAGCAGCAATTCCTGCCGCATTCAGCCGGTCACGTATTTGACTTAGGGGTACATTGAGTTGTACAGCAGGAGGTGGGTTCAGAAAATTGGCCCTGGATGCCATAAGTTATTCAACCGTGCGCTCGTCAGCACGCTGTCCTTCCCTCCTTTCTGTATCTTCAGCAGCCTTTGCTAATTGTTCAGCTAATTTGGCTCTCTCCTCCTCAGCTTGCTGTGCTGCGACTGCGGCAATAGCAGCTGCCTCATCTGCAGCCTCTCTAGTTGCAGTATCTGCCACTGCTTCAGAATAGGTACGGGTTCCCGCTACATGGCTTTCCGACTGGTTTTTGACATTCTCGTTATCCTGGTTCTCCATGTCTCGGGAGTTGCTAGTTTGAGACCTTGTCCTTACCATACAAAGAAGATTGTGATAACTGCTCCGGTACCACTGAAATGAATCGACTTACCAAATAGGCGATTAACAATTAATAAGGATCTTTATATCAGCAAGTAATCTTTCCGTTAACTAGTTAAACGGCAAAGGACAACACACTAGCAGTGAACAATACTCGTAAGTCAAATGCGAGTAAACTAGCATCAATAATGCAATCAGTGAACTCATACATAAGCAAGGTTAGAAGACAGTGCGTAACAATGGCTTCTCGCCTTGGATTCAGGTTCCTCTCAGTAAGCTGTACAAGAGAGTTGGCCTCGTTTTCGAATGCCGAACTCGAGAGCAATGCCTAGCATATGTACATGGAATGAGTTTACTGTTCAACGGCCAGTGCGATGGCACCGCCTACCCGGGAGTTAACCACGTTGGTAGGACCTCGGTTAACCAAATCCACCGCCATCTCCCATCATCCCGAATCGCCATCCATCATAGGGATGTCATCTGGCCATTCATCTAGCATATCACACTTAGATACATATCGAGGCAGTCCGTTGCTACCGAGTACGGAAGTCAGCTGGCTGTCAAAGAATATGTCAGCACGCTGACTTAGGTTGACTTCAGCCTGCTGCTTCCGGTTGAGTCATTAAACTGCTACTAAATATGAAGTCCAGCAGACTGATTATCAACTAGAGTTCAGTAGGCTGAACTTTAATAACTATTATACTTAAATGAATATTAAA
Source organism: Mesotaenium endlicherianum (assembly GCA_009602735.1). NCBI lineage: Eukaryota > Viridiplantae > Streptophyta > Zygnematophyceae > Zygnematales > Mesotaeniaceae > Mesotaenium > Mesotaenium endlicherianum. The sequence continues at coordinate 352,853 of WELA01002665.1, forward strand.
TCTATTAATATACTTATTCATTACGTTGGCTAAATATTATAAGAGATTCATTGAAAATTATTCTAGAATGGCCAGTAAACTGACTGACCTTACTAAGAAGAACATACGGTATGTGTGGGGGGAAAAGGAGCAAACTGCCTTCCAGACCCTTAAAGATGCTCTTTGTTCTGCCGCAATCTTAGTTGTGTATGATCCCAGCAAACCTGTGCAGGTGGTTACTGATGCTTCGAACTTTGCCATGGGTGCTATTTTGTTGCAGCTTGCTGACAAAACCACAAAGGATGGTAAGGTACGGCAAGAGTGGCACCCTATGCTGTGTGAGTCTATGAAATGTAACCCAGCTGAAATTAACTATACTGTTCATGATAAGGAGCTGCTTGCTATCATTCATGTGCTCAAACAATGGAGAGCATAATTACATGGTAAAGCTTTTAAGGTGATGACAAATCATCTAGCTCTGACTCACTTTCAGAACAAGTCCAAGCTGTTGAGGAGAGAGAACCGCTGGAGCCAGATGCTGGAGCAGTTCCAAGTCCAGATCGACTACAAACCAGGGAAGTTGAATCCTGCTGATGCACTCTCTAAAGAATCTCACTTGCAAGAAAGGAACTGTAGTCAGCATGCTGTAGACAATATCCTTTGTGCACTCACTTCACTAAAGGTGAAAAAGTCCTTCCTAGAACAACTTAGGAAAGCCTACCTTTTCGACCCAACAATTGAGCCGGCCCCACTGATGGTGTGTGTCCTGCTACTACACTCGGGTATAGGCTAAAGGGAGGGGTCTGGGTAACGGAAACCACTTCAGGCAGGATAAAGTTGGTCATTCCTAATAAGTTGGAAATAAGGTCACTCTTACTGAGTCAAGCACATGACATTTTACTGGGTGGGCATTTGGGGCAAGCCAAAACTGTTGGTCAAGTGGCAAAACATTATCACTGGGATGGGGTTGCCTCGGGAGGTCTTGAAATATGTTAAGTCCTATGATCAGTGTCAGAAAAACAAGTCTAGGCTCACACCACCCGAGAGCTTATTACAACCACTGCCCATCCCAGTTGGACGCTGGGAAACAATATCTATGGACTGGGTGGTAACACTACCAAGAACTGCCATTGGGCATGATTCGATACTGGTAGTAGTGGATAAACTGACAAAAATGGTCATGTTCATCCCCACCACTGTCAAAGTAACTGCACTCGAATCTGCAAGACAATTCTACAACTATCAAAGTAACTGCACTCGAATCTGCAAGACAATTCTACAACTATGTACTATGCCAACATGGGCTACCCTCCAATATCATCTTCGACAGAGACTCAAAATTTACCTCTAAATTCTGGAGAGATTTAATGGAGTTAATGGGAGTCAAACAGCTCTTCAGCACAACAAACTACCCTCAGACTGATGGGCAGATTGAAAGAACTAACCGAGTTCTGCAAAACGTGCTGAGAGCATGTATTAACCAAAAACAAGATAATTGGGATGACCTATTGCCTCAAATTCAATTTGCGGTCAATAGTGCGGTGCACGCGTCAACGGGAAAGACCCCCTTTGAACTCAGTCTGGGTAGAGTCCTTAACAGGGTTACGCTGAACGCCGTATTGGCCAACTTTCGTACGTTTAAATAAGCGTACCGCGTCGGTACGCTCGTACTAAGCGTAATGAAACAGATAGATGAAGTACTTAGTAAAACAGAATACTTTTTCTATTCAAGACAAGGATCTTTGAACACAAGTGGTAGCTTCTTGAAAGAGAGATGGCTTCTTGAAAGTTAATATATTTCTGGATTTTGGCAAGTACAAGAGTGATTCTGGAATGTCTTTCTATGTTCTAGCTCTTGTTCATATACTTGCTACATAAGTAATTTCTAGGAAGGTGTATGTTGATGTATTGGCACCCAACACATCCCAAAACTTGCCACCTCTTTCTAGAATAATGTACACATGTCCTTTTGACCTAAAAATGGCACATTTGACTTTTGCCACATGGAGTTCTTCTAGGTCTTTCCTCTGACTTCGAAAATGCCTTAGGAGGTTCAAAGGACATGAACCAAGTCACTAGAGTACCTATTCACACTTGAATCCACACAATACTACTCCAAACATATTTGAAAACATTAAAATATATGCAATTCAATATATAATAACTCAAATCACTACATCACCCCCCCGACAGAAAAAGCGACGTCTCGACGCGTCAAGTAAGGTCTTACACATGTGGTGCAGACTAGTCAACAGCTTCAAGTCAGATGCCACACATGTGAAGAGGATTAGTCCAAGGCGCCAAGTCAGGTGCTACACATGTAAGGTGGACTAGGCAAGGTCGTGGGTGGTGTGACCTTATTGGCTAGCCTACTCCTTCATGATAAAGAAAATTGTACAAGTTGGCCCAAAATCTGCCACAAATTCAAAAACTCATAGCGGCCACAGAACTGCTCCAAATCTGAAAATTTGAGTGCCAGACGGGATACGTTGGAGAACTCTACCAGGTCACCAAATTTGAGAGCATCCTAATCTCTGGACTGTCGTATAGAGCTGAGAGAGTAGGCACTCCTCCAAATCTGTGCAGAAACTTCTGAAAATCATTAGTCCTTCTATGCTTCTCCAAATTCTGCAAATTAAGTCTCATACTAGGCGCTGTAAGATGTTCTACCAGAGTCTTGAGTTTCAGAGCATTCCAAGTTCAGGGGAGGGCACAATGTCAGAAGGCATATTCTGCCCTAACAATGCCAGCAGCCTGACCCCCTTCTACTTAGAGCATCATATCTCTCTCCACAGTGCTCCAAATTAAGCAAACTTGGACTCTAAATGACCGGCTACTCATGGACTACAGCCAAGTAAATTTTCAGAATTTATTATGCAGAGACCTATCACCAGTAGCAGTTTTAGTTTTCTGTCCAGAAACTGCGAGAAGAGAAGAGTGTCTAATGTCAATTTTTCTTCTTTCTTGTTCTTGCAGGCTGCCTCCAAGGGGTCTTCTGCTGCTCCTTGATGGTGGCAAGCTGCCTCCCTGAAGTCTCCGGGCTTCTAGTAGAGAGACTTGGGGCTGGTCCAAGATGGGGGTTGGCGGTATGGAAGCGCTTCAACTTTCGTTGAACTTTGTCAAGGTAGTGCGCCGCCACCCAACTATTCTCCGAATCTGGATATCCTTTCCACTTGATCAAGTATTGCTGCTGTCTCCTGAAATTTCTCATAGCCACTATGTCTTCCACTTCGTACTCCAAATGATCATCCACTATTGTTGGGGCTGGTGGGGTTGTCACACGTCCTGGGAACTTGTTGTCGGGTTGCACATATGGCTTGAAGAGGGAAGCGTGGAATACGGGGTCGATGTGCATAGTCTGGGGAAGTTCTAGCTTGAAAGCAACGGGGTTGACTTGCTGGATAATCTTGAAGGGTCCCAAATACTTGGGAGAGAACTTGCTGCCGGCAGGCCTGTTGTTCAGGGAAATGTTCTTGGATGATAGTAACACGTTGTCACCCACTCTGTACGTAATTTCTCTTCTGGATCTGTTCGCCACTCTTGCTTGAGCATCTTGCGCGTGTTGTAGAGCTTTCTTCGCTGCTGTAAGGGCTGCTTCTAATGTCTCCATAAAATCTGTGGCTGCAGGTACTTCATCATGGCCAGCCGTGAAGCTCAGTGGCGTGGTCGGATGGAAGCCATAGTTGAGGAAGAATGGGGACTCTTGGGTAGAGGCCTGCGTAGTGTTGTTGTAGGCAAACTCGAGGGGGGTCAAGTACATGTCCCAGTCTTGCTCGAGGGTAGACACGTAGGCCTTTAGAGAGGTCTTTAGGGTACGATTCATACGCTCGGTTTGCCCATCTGATTGTGGGTGGTAGGCAGTAGACATATCCAGCGATGTACCCAAGTTCTTGAAGAGATTTTTCCAGAAATGGCTTGTGAATCTTGGATCTCTTTGTGACACAATTCTTGATGGTAGTTCATGGAGTCGGAAGATGTTGTCAAAGATGAGTCTTGCAAGTTGTGGTGCTGTAGCCTTAGTCGTCGTGGGAATAAAATGAGCCATCTTAGTAAGTCTGTCCACCACCGTGAGTATTGCATTATGGCCTCGAGGTGTCACGGGCAAGTCCACGATAAGGTCCATTGAGATGTCCGTCCATTGTCTTTCGGGGATTGGTAGTGGTTAGAGGAGTCCTCCCGCCTTTTGCGATGATGGCTTGATTCTTTGGCATGTGTCACAGCTCCTGCAGTATTCCTTGACTTGCTAAGACATGCCTGGCCAGCAATAAGTCCTGGCTAGAACGCCCGTGGTCCTTAGGATTCCAAAGTGTCCTCCAAGAGAGTTGTCGTGTGCTTCTCGTAGAAGCAAGAGCCGGAGGTACAAGTCATTAGGAACACATCTCTGGCCCGTATCTTGCCTCACCCAATAATTGCCTTCTTGCTTCTTGTATGGGTCCAAGGCTGCTTCTCCGTTCTTGTAGTAAGGGTCTCTTTCATAAGAGGCTGAAAATCGAGCTTCCAGATCTGTCTTTAGCGATGTCATCACTGCGTTTAATTGCAGTCTTGAGAGGGGGTCAGCCGGGTTTGTCTTGCCGGGCTGGTACTGAATCGTGATGTTGTATTGTTGCAAGTATCCGCTCCATCTTGCTTGTCTCCTTGAGAGATACGGCTGCGTCTGGAGGTGCTTTAACGCCTCGTGGTCCGTGGTGACCAGTACCTTGCGTCCTTCAACGTAGCAGCGCCAAACCTTCAAGGCATGTACAATCGCCAATGCCTCTCGCTCCGTGGTTGTATAATTTTGCTCGGCTGGATTTAGCTTCCTTGACTCGTAGGCGATGGGCTGCAGTCCTTGGCCTTGGTCTTGAAGCAGGATTGCTCCTATTGCATAGGAAGATGCATCTGTGATGACGTGGAAGGGCCAATATGAGTTTGGACTTGGGAGTGTGAGCACCAAGGATGTGGTCAATCTTCGCTTTAACTCTTGAAATACCTCTTCCTCTTTCTCGGTCCATGTATATAGCCTGTCCTTCTTGAGTAGATTTGTCAGGGGGGCTGCTATGTGCAAGATGCCTTGGATGAATTTCCTGTACCAATTGGCAAATCCCAAGAATGACTGGAGTTCTTTCTTGGTCGTGGGGGTTGGCCATTCCTCCACCACCGTGGTCTTCTTGGGGTCCATCTTGATGCCATCAGCAGTCACGTGGAGACCTAGGAACTCCACTTCTTGTTTGGCAAACTCGCACTTTGACTCCTTTGCAAATAGCTTGTTTTGCTTCAATACTTCAAGGACTTCTTTCAAGTGTCTCGCATGCTCTTCAAGGGTCTTGCTGTAGATAAGGATGTCATCGATGAATACCACCACAAACCTGTCCAACATGGGCTGAAATATGGTGTTGATCATAGTCATGAAAGTTGCTGGCGCATTGGTGAGTCCAAATGGCAGGACCATGAACTCAAAATGTCCATATCTTGTCCTGAATGCCGTCTTCTCTATGTCCGGTTCTGCGATGCGAATCTGGTGGTAGCCGCTCCGTAAGTCAATCTTCGTGAAGTACTTGGCTCCAACCAGCCGGTCCATGAGCTCATCCATGCGCGGCAGCGGGTATCGATTCTTGATGGTGATCTTGTTGAGGGCGCGATAGTCCACACACATCCTCAAGGTACCATCTTTCTTCTTGACAAATAGCACCGGGGCTCCAAATGGCGACTTGCTAGGTCGAATGAAGCCATGCTCCAGTAGCTCCTTGATTTGCTTCTTGACTTCGTCTAGCTCCGTGTATGACATTTTGAACGTAGGCCGAGAGATGGGCTTGCTTCCGGGCTCCAACTCTATCTTGTGGTCTACGAATCTTTTGGGGGGTAGGCCCTTGGGCAATTCCGGGGAGAACACTTCTTTGTAGTCCTCTAAGACTTCTTGTATCTCCTTGGGAACGGGGCTGCCTTCTTGACTCTCGATGTCTTTCTTGATGTCTTTTGGCGTGATCAAGGCCAAAAGAAGCTCGTGTCCCTTCCTCAAAAGTCTCTTGAGTTGGAGGGCGGATAATAGTATCTCGTGTGCCGGCTTCTCGATGTCTTGGGTCTGGATATTCTGGATTGCGCGCAAAATACAGATTCTTGAAGTGATGTCATTCTTGATCTTGATAGTACCGGTCCTCCAATCAACTTGGGGGTTGTGCTTGGTCAACCAAGGCGTCCCTAGGATGACGTCGTACTTGCCCAATTGCATGGGGGAGAACACTACTCTATCCTTGAAGGACTTGATAGAGAGTGCCAAGGGGTACGTCTTCTTGGAAGGGGTAGTATAGGAGAATCCATCGGGCATCATAATCTCCTCGTCGTGGTCAAGAGTTCGCATAGTAATACCGTGCTTGGTGGCAAAATCTGCAGCAATGAAGTTGCCTTGAGCTCCGCTATCCACCAAGATGTGGACCTTCTCTCCTCCAAGGTAACCTCTCAAACTCATTGGGGCTGGAACGTCGTCTTCAACGGGAGTCTCCACCTCACTTGGCTTGTTGTCTTCTCGTGAAGTGGGTCTTGGGGTGGTAGGCTCCTGGCCTACCGGCACTGTCCATTTGACAACTTTTTGGGGCATGACAGTGCACGATGGCCCTTTTCCGTGCAATAAAAGCATAGTCCAGCCGTCATGAGAGCTTCTTTTTCAGCCGGGGAGAGTCTTGCTTTCACTCCTTGCTGGTTTCTTGCATCATAAGTGTCATTGGAGGGTCTTCCACTCTTTCGGGCAGCCGCGGGGTCCCTTTTAATAGCTCCGATGTCCATGGGTGTGGGCCAGATTAAGATGTGGAAGGGGCTGCGTACACCCGCGTCGCCGGAACCCGTGAAGATGGAGGCACGGAGTGCTTGAAATCCAAGGTATCCACCTTTTGGGCCAGTTCAATGATCCTTGAGAAGTCCGTCAAGTCGCGTAATTCCACTTCCTTTGCCACCCTGGGCTTGAGGCCAAAGATGTAGCGATCAATCTTCTCCTCGAGAGACATTTTGGGGATCTCAAGAGTGAGGGCGTGAATTCTGGATGTATACTCTTGAACGGACGTCGTTTGCTTTAGATGGTGGAGCTTTCCTCGGGCAATCTTCTCCGCATTGATGGGCATGAATTGCTTCTTGAGGGCCTCACGAAAATCTGCCCATCTTGCATATGATGGTGGGG
>WELA01002665.1:361543-375737 GCA_009602735.1 Mesotaenium endlicherianum
CTCTCAGTAAGCTGTACAAGAGAGTTGGCCTCGTTTCCGAATGCCGAACTCAAGAGCAATGCCTAGCATATGTACATGGAATGAGTTTACTGTTCAACGGTCAGTGCGATGGCACCGCCTACCCGGGAGTTAACCACGTTGGTAGGACCTCGGTTAACCAAATCCACCGCCATCTCCCATCATCCCGAATAGCCATCCATCATAGAGATGTCATCTGGCCATTCATCTAGGATATCGAAATCAACTCTTTGAGGCTTGAAGAGGCAATTTCAACCTATTGCACCCGAGGCTACCGCTCGAGATCTATTGGTGCGCCTTCGTCAACGAGCAAACGTTCAAGAGTATGTATCGCGCTTCAACGAGCTGGTGCTTCAATGTCCATCCATGCACGAGTCGGAGATGATGGACATTCAAGAGGGACTCAAGCCAACTGTGGCCAAGGAAGTGGCGCTCAAGGACCTTACCAGTCTTGGCGAAATGATGGCATTGGCAACAAGGGTTGACGCTGTGGAGTATAGTCAGAGGCAGTGGGGCAGCCACAACTTTGGAGGATATCGACACTTTGGATCCCAAGCGCCAAGCACGAGTGTTCAAGGCCCAGTACCTATGGAGTTGAGACTTGTTCAGAACCAGCGCAGGCAACAGAAGTACAAGTCGAGAGGACCCTGCTATAATTGTGGCAAGCTTGGACATATGGCTCGAGACTGTCATGTGAAGGCGAAGCCAACTCAACAACAGGAAAAAGGAGGACGCCAGTAAGTCGTTCTGGGGTGTGACTGGCGTGAAGACGAGAACTCACAAGGAGGTTATTCCCAGGAGCCTGCCGAGAAGCAAGGGACGAGACGTTGACAAGCCTATCATTGTGGAAGGAGTGGTCGACGGCAACCAGGCGAAGTGTATGGTCGACAGTGGCGCAAGTGCAAATTTCGTGCACAAGAAGCTGGTGAAGCAGTGGCGAATCCCTGTGCAGAAGCATTATGAGCCTAAGGAGGCAATTTTGGCGAATGGGCAGAGACTCAAGTATGGTGCACCTACGGAAGCTATTCACGTGGAAGTAGCGGGGCACCAGAGTACTGAAGTTAAGGGAGCAGGCAGAGTTAGGTCACCATGAGGTGATATTGGGCCGACCATGGCTGAGGAAAGCCAACCCTCAAGTGCACTGGAGCATAGGACAAGTCAAAGTCCAAGGGCGTGATGATCATATGGAGACAGCGAAACAGGTGGAGGTAGATACGACCACAAGTAACTGTATTCTGTCGAGCCTGCAAGTTAAGAAGCTATGCAGGGCGAATCAGGTGAAGGAGATGTACCTTGTGGTGGCCCTGGCCAGGTCATCAGATGGAGCAAGCGTGAATCCTAACAGCCTGGGCAAATGTACATCGCCGGAGGAGCAAGTAGTGGTGTCTGATTCCCTTGCTCAGAAGGAGCAGAGCCCAACTGCTCAAGAGAAGAAGCCTGCTGAGATGCTTGCCCAAATTGAGGCGCTGTTGGAGGAGTTCAAGAGCGTATTTCCTGAGGAGCTACCTACAGGATTACCTCCACAGAGAGCTATGGAGCACAAGATCGAGTTGGAACCAGGGAGCAAGCCACCAGTGAGACCCGCCTATCGACAATCGTTTGCGGAGTTGGACGAGTTGAAGAAGCAGCTGACAGAGTTATTGGAGAAGGGATTCATCCGACCCAGCGAGTCTCCATTTGCAGCGCCAGTCTTATTTGAGAAGAAGAGGATGGGACAATGAGGATGTGTGTCGAGTATCGGGCTCTCAACAAGGTCACCATCAAGAACAGGTACCCACTTCCATGAGTGGACGAGTTGATTGACAGGCTTGTCGGGGCGAAGTATTTCTCGAAGATCGATTTGAGGAGTGGCTATCACCAGGTACGGATTGCGGAAGGAGACGTTCAGAAGACCGCTTTCAGNTCAGGACTCGTTATCGTTTATTTGAGTTCACAGTCATGCCTTTTGGATTGACCCATGCACCTGCTACATTTATGGGACTCATGAATAGTATCTTCAGACCCTACTTGGACCAGTTTGTGGTGGTATTTTTGGACGACATCCTGATCTATTCGAAGACCTTGGAAGAGCATGTGGAGCATCTGAGGAAGGTGTTGGAGGTCTTGAGAGATCAAAAGCTGTATGGGAAGATGAGCAAGTGCGACTTCTGTCTCAATGAAGTCGAATTTCTTGGACATATAGTGGGAGCTGAAGGAGTCTAGGTGGAGCAAAAGAAGGTGCAAGCAGTCAGAGATTGGCCGGAACCTGCTGATATTCATCAACTCAGGAGTTTCCTCGGCATGACGAATTATTATCGACGCTTCATTGAAGGATTTGCCAAGGTGTGTGCACCGCTGACGGACATGTTGAAGAAGCAGGAGAAGTGGCTATGGGGTGACAAGGAGCAGCAAGCCTTCGAGAAGATTAAGGAGCTGTTGACACAGGCACCTGTGTTGGCAATTGCCAGTCCAGAGCCTCCTTTCACCATCATCACGGACGCATCAAATTTCGCAGTGGGAGCCATTCTTCTCCAGGACCAGGGCAAAGGATTGCAGCCTGTGGCATATGAGAGCAGGAAGTTGAGTTTTGCTGAGCAAAACTATGCAGCACACGAGCGGGAGATGTTGGCTATTATCCAGGCTTTGAAGATTTGGCGATGTTATGTGGACGGTCGGAAGGTGTTCATCAAGACCGACCACAAGAGCTTGGAGATGTTTATGACGCAACCAACGTTGACACCAAAACAGGCAAGGTGGATGGAGTTTCTGCAACAGTTCGACCACAAGATTGGGTATTTTCCTAGGAAGATCAACCCTGCAGACGCTTTATCCAGGAGGTGTGACCTTGAAATGAATCGACTTACCAAATAGACGATTAACAATTAATAAAGATCTTTATATCAACAAGTAATCTTTATGGTATTTTTCGTTAACTGGTTCAACGGCAAAGGACAACACACTAGCAGTGAATAATACTCGTCAGTCAAATGTGAGTAAACTCGCATCAATAATGCAAATCAGTAAACTCATACATAAGCAAGGTTAGAAGACAGTGCGTATGAATGGCTTCTCGCCTTGGATTCAGATCTCTCTTAGTAAGCTGTACAAGAGAGTTGGCCTCGTTTCCGAATGCCGAACTCGAGAGCAATGCCTAGCATATGTACATGGAATGAGTTTACTGTTCAACGGTCAGTGCGATGGCACCGCCTACCCGGGAGTTAACCACGTTGGTAGGACCTCGGTTAACCAAATCCACCGCCATCTCCCATCATCCCGAATAGCCATCCATCATAGGGATGTCATCTGGCCATTCATCTAGCATATCACACTTAGATGCATATCGAGGCAGTTCGCTGCTACCGAGTACGGAAGTCAGCTGGCTGTCAAAGAATGTGTCAGCAAGCTGACTTAAGTTGACTTCAGCCTGCTGCTTTTGGCCGAGTCATTAAACTGATAATTATGTAAAGTCCAGCAGACTGACTATTAACTAAAGTTCAGCAGGCTGAACTTAATTAACTATTATATTTAAATGAATATTATATCTACTAATATACTGATTCATTACAATCCCTCCAACTTAACTTGTTGTCGTCTCGACAACATTATACTGCAAAGTCTTAAATATAGGAACTGACCCTGACCAGCCTCCCCTACTGACTGTCTTTTCAGCCTGTCACCTTAAGGGGTTGTTCCTGGGGCTTCAGGATCAGGAGACGGAGATCTGGACCTGGATCTGGACAGCCCTCTAGGTCTGTCAGCTGGCCTTCTAAAGAACCCTGTTTGCTCTAAAGTTGGCCCTCGAGGAGAACGGAGGATGGTGGCCTGCTCTTCAACTATTTGGGTGTTGATTCCCACATAGACAGGCATTCCAGTAGGATGTTGAAATACATTGGCTAGAGGTACATGCCCCTGAGCGGAGGGGGGGGCTGGCATACCTCTGGCCCACCCGCGTGTCCCTCTTCTGGCACCCCTGTCCTCAGGGGATTTCTCCCTGTGTCTGCTGCCCAATACAGTCAGATCAGCTTCTTCCCCTGCTTGGGCAGGTGGGCTGGGGGAGCGAGCGCGGGGTCCAGTTGTCGCCATAACGGGGATCACATTCGAAATACCTAATCGTGGTTCTTTAGGAAGCGCCCCTGCCTGTCCCTGGGTATCCTGAGTACCTGCTGCTGATGCTTCTCCTCTGCCTTGTTCTTCTTCCTCATCCTCCTCATCCTCCTCCTCGGAGAGAGTAGGGGTCTCGTCCACTAAGTCGTCCTGCTCCCTAGTAGACATGGAGTAGTCTACCGACCTCCCTTTCTTAGGGCGCGCTGGAGGTTGCTTGGCCTTCAGCCTACTGATATCTATCCGGCCTGCATTCTTTGCCCATTTGACAAAGGCATGCTTTCCCTTAGAGAAGTACTCTCTTCCCCTCCTCCTATGTTCCTTGGTCTCTGCATTCATATTGCTCAGGCATCCATTCAGCCTGGGGTCCCAAGGGGCAATGTGAGGTGGTAGGATGAGATAGCCGTCTAGGCCATAGTGGAAGTCATCCGGTTGGGCTCGGTCACACTCCTGCTTCTTATTTGTGACGGTCATCCACCTCCAGTCTGTTGGCTGCTGGTAGTACTGGGGTCCGTGCTCAGCCTTCCTCAGTTTACACGGGAACCAGTGGGGAGAGAACATCTGCTGTCCTGCTTCCCTGGCCAAGTACTCCCAGCTCCTTCTCTCAACTTCATTGTAAGCTGGCAGGAGTGTGAGGTAGAATACCGTATCCTTAAAGCTATCGGGCCGCATGCTCACCATCCGGATGAGTCTCTGATCTCCCACTATTCCCGGTATGGGGACCGGCTTGTCCTCTGAATCATCTGCGAGATACCGGGCCTGCTCTGCTGTATAGCCCACCATCTTAGCATAATCTTCGTAAAGGACCACGCCGGTGTGTGTCTCGATGTACCTGTCCAGTGCTGTAGCTCCTTCCTTCTGTAGCAGTGTTGTCTGTTCCAGCCTGTTGATCTCCTGGGCTGCCAGCAATGCTTCCTTCAGGTTATCGAAGTTTTGGCCACCCACCACAGTATACCTGTAAGTGGCCAAGCTCTTCTGTCTGTCCGCTTCAATCTTTTTTCTTTTCTCCTCTTCTGCCGCTGCCGCTTCTTCTTGCTGTTTCTTCTGTCTCTCCTCCTCAGCCTTCCTGAGGTTTTCCGCTTCCTGATCCTTCTTCCTCTGTGCCTCTTCTGCCGCCTCTTGTTGTTTGCGGACCCTTTCTTGTTCTCTCCTGGTGAGGGACGTCGCCGCCAGCTCCTTCTGGTATTGCTCCATTGTCCTCCTGGCTTCTTCTGCCTTGCGCTTTCTGTCCTCCTTTTGTGTGGTGGGCGCCATCCTGCACATGTAACCAGGGCACAAGTTAGTAGGATATGGACCTTTGTCATAGGGATTGCAGGAAGTATGTTAGTATTTAGTATAGTGGCTTCGCTGCTGTTTACCTTACAGGATGATTGCTAAAAGTTGACGTAGTTGCGATGCGCTACACATAAACGTATGAGTGTGTTTTTATCGCTCTCGCTCACTAACTGTCATATATTTTCCCCTCCAACTTAAATGGAGACAGGACCGCCTGTCACCTTCCCGTGTCAACTGAAATGACAGTTATGGAGGGACTCCAGCGGCCCGAAGGTGGAACCGTGTCAACGCCCCTTTGGCATTGGTCAAGTGGTCCTTAAACTCCCAAGTGTCCCCAGAGGCATCGTAACCCTTCCATCGAATGAGGTACTTCATGACATATTTAGACGATCGACGGACCGAGCGAGCGTCTAAAATCTCATCGACCTCATATTCCTCAGGATCGCCGTCCCGGACAGCGGGGACCGGTCCCGGTTGGACAGGTAACCGACCTGTGCACAGCGTATCACCTTTGATGTATGGTTCCAGGAAGGAGACATTAAAGACCGGGTGACCCTTGTATTCAGCTGACATGTTCAGTTTGTAAGCATTCTGACCGATACGACGTACCACCGAATTAGGACCAACCCAGACAGGGCCAAGCTTTTTCTTGACCACACCAGGGAGGTACAGGTGCTGAGAATGCAGTTTGACTAAATCCCCCTTGGAAAATGTCAGTTCCCGACGGTGTTGATTAGCGTATTTTTGTTGGTTTTCTTGGGCCGTGTGCAAGTTTCGTTGGACTTCTGACAGGGTGTCAGCAAACTCCTGAGTTAACTGGAGGGAGACCGGGTTGTCAATCCCTTCAGGGTGAGTTAAAGATTCCCCTAGCACATCTAGAGGAGACTTAGGGACTCTACCCAGGCTGAGTTCAAAAGGAGTTTTGCCCGTTGACGCGTGCACCGCACTGTTGACCGCAAACTGAATTTGAGGCAACAGGTCATCCCAATTATCTTGTTTTTGGTTAATATATGCTCTCAGCACCTCCTGCAGAACTCGGTTAGTTCTTTCAGTCTGCCCATCAGTCTGAGGGTGGTTGGCTGTGCTGAGCAGCTGTTTGACTCCCATTAACCCCATTAAAGCTCTCCAGAACTTAGAGGTGAATTTTGAATCTCTGTCTGAGATGATATTCGACGGGAGCCCATGTTGGCATACTACATGGTTGTCAAACTGTCTCGCTGTTTCGAGTGCAGTCACTTTGACGGTTGTGGGGATAAAAATGACCATTTTTGTCAATTTATCCACGACTACCAGTATTGAATCATGCCCATTGGCAGTTCTTGGTAGTGAGACCACCCAGTCCATGGATATAGTTTCCCAGCGTCCAGCTGGGATGGGCAGCGGTTGCAAGAGACCTCCGGGTGGTGTGTGCCGAGACTTATTCCTCCGACACCGGTCACAGGACTTGACACATTTCAAGACTTCCCGAGGTAACCCCTCCCAATGGTAATGTTTTGCCAGTTTGCCAACAGTTTTGGCCTGCCCCAAATGTCCACCCAGGAGACTGTCATGAGCTTGACTCAGTAAGAGAGACCTTATTTCCAAATTATTAGGAATGACCAGCTTCAGCCTGCCTGAAGTGGTTTCAGTCACCCAGACCCCTCCCTTGAGCTTATACCCGAGTGCAGTAGCACGACACACACCAGTAGTGGGGCTGGGCTCAAATGTTGGGTCAGAAAGGTAGGCTTTCCTAAGTTGTTCAAGGAAGGACTTTTTCACCTTTAGTGAAGTGAGTGCACACAGGACTTTATCTACAGCATGCTGACTAAAGTTCCTTTCTTGCAAGTCAGGTCTTCTAGAGAGTGCATCAGCAGGATTCAACTTCCCTGGTTTGTAGTCGATCTGGACTTGGAACTGCTCCAGCATCTGGCTCCAGCGGTTCTCCCTCCTCGACAGCTTGGACTTCTTCTGAAAGTGGGTCAGAGCTAGATGATCTGTAATCACCTTAAAAGCTTTACCATGTAAGTATGCTCTCCACTGTTTGAGTACATGAATGATAGCTAGCAGCTCTTTATCATGCACTGAGTAATTAATCTCCGCTGGATTAAATTTCATAGACTCATACAACACAGGATGCCACTCCTGCCGTACCTTACCATCCTTTGTGGTTTTGTCAGCAGGCTGCAACAAAATAGCACCCATGGCAAAATCAGAGGCATCAGTAACCACCTGCACCGGTTTGCTGGGGTCATACACGGCTAGCACTGGGGCAGAACAAAGGGCATCTTTAAGGGTCTGGAAGGCAGCCTGCTGCTCTTCCCCCCACACATACCCGATGTCTTTCTTAGTAAGGTCAGTCAGTTTACTGGCCTTTGTGGAATAATTCTCAATAAATCTCCTATAGTAGTTAGCCAACCCGAGGAAGGATCTAACTTCAGAGACAGACTGTGGTACTGGCCAGTCCCTTATGGTCTGGACTTTCTTAGGATCCACACTGATGCCCTCTTTACTGACAACGTGGCCTAAGAATTCAATACTTTCCTTAAAGAAATCACACTTGCTCATTTTAGCATACAAGTGATTTTTCCGCAGAGTGTCCAGCACTTTCTTTAAGTGTTCAGTGTGCTGAGCTTCATCTTTAGAGAAAATTAAAATATCATCCAGGAAAACTTGCACAAACTTATCCAAATAAGGTCTGAAAATGTCATTCATAGCACCCATAAAGGTAGCAGGAGCATTAGTCAGTCCAAATGGCATCACGTTGAACTCATAGTGTCCATAACGTGTGCGGAAAGCAGTCTTGTGTTCATCCCCCTCAGCAATTCTGATTTGATGATAACCACTCTTGAGATCTATCTTACTGAACACCTTAGCGCCAGACAGGGTATCAAGCAAGTCCTCGATTCTGGGTAAAGCATACTTGTTCTTTACTGTAATTCTGTTCAGGGCTCTGTAATCCACACACATCCGCATACTGCCATCCTTTTTCTTAACAAATAGGATAGGTGCGCCGTACGGTGATTTACTGGGAGAAATGTAACCATTTTCCTCCAGCTCTGCAATCTGTGTTTTCAACTCCTCGCTCTCCAAATAAGACAAGCCATAAGTGCGTTGCCAGGGTGGCTGGCTACCAGGTAATAGATCAATCCTATGATCTACTTCCCTTTTAGGGGGTAGTCCTGGAGGCATGTTAAACACATCAGTGTACTGAGCAACAATTTTTGCAGCAGTAGGGTGCTCCGGAGGGCTTACCTTTTTCTCAACCACTTCTTCAGGTTGAGGAGGTACCTCTCTTAGCAGCAGACAGAACATTCTGTCTTCCTTCTGGTTCCAGCTTTTGACGAACTCCATTGCATTCAGCAACTTGCATCCTTCTGGAAGCCTCTTCTTTTCCTTCATTTGCCATCCACACAGGACAAGAGGAAGAGCACTGGTGGGTGCCAAGTCAGTCTGCCCATCACTGGCTCCTCTCACTTTAACTGTACCTCTGCTCCAACACACTTCAGCTTGATGTCTATTAAGCCAGGACCTGCCTAGCACGAGATCATAAAAGCCAGTGTTGAGTACCTCAAATGTAAGCGTTTCAGTTAGAACTGCAATGCCAGAACCTAACTGGACCTCAATAGGCTTGGTTATAACTCCTCCCGGGATACTTGAGGCATCTCCAAGGAATATTTTTCTATTCCCTTGGGTGACAGTAGGCAGCCTTAGCCGCTTAACTAAGTCCTTGTGAATAAAAGTATGTGACGCCCCTCCGTCAACAAATGCCCTCACCTTCCTACCTGCAATCATGCAATGCAGTAGGATAGGGGGGACTGTCTTTTCCTGACTTTCGCATTGTTCTCCTGACGTAGCAAAGAAATGTTGGACATCAGGTGGAACAAGAGCATCCAGAGTGTGCACTCTCTGGACGTCTATATTACTGATGGTCTCCTTTATCTGTTTGTCAGGCATGCATAGTGAATCCAGTTCAGCAGGACCCATAATACCTGCTACGAGGGCAGCTAGTGACGACTCACTATCTCTAGCATCCTCACAGTCAGTAGACTGGATTACTGACTGTTGCTGTCTTTTAAAGGCTGGTCTTTTCTCTCGACCTTAGGCAGGTGCTTGACCGGACACTGTTCTCTGTAGTGGCCTTTCTGCTGACAATGGTAGCAAGTAGATTTTGCTGAGGCTGGTCTCGGCTTAGTCCTACCACCACCCCTTCCATAGCCACCTCGAGAGGGACCACCTCTACCTCTAGACTGAATAGCATTGTACTCATACTCATATTCATCACCCTGATTATCCTCAGCCTGGTCTCCTTCAACTGCATTGTAGGAACCGTGGGGCTTTTTGACAATCTTAGACACCAAAGCGTTACTCTGGCGCTTGTGATTGAACTGCTGCTGATCCCAGGCGTCAGCATCCTGGATCAAGTCAGCCAGTTTCTCATACTTTTTCTCAGCAAAATGACCAGAGACCTCGGATTTCAAGCCATACCTGAAGTATGCTATCCTATACCGTTCTGGCAAATCAGGCTGCTTCATCATGTTCTCTTGGAACTTTTGAGCAAACTCAGCAACTGAAGTGGTCTGCTTCAGTGTCAGGGAGATCATCGCATAGATAGCTTTCTCCTGCTGGTTGATGACATCAAACTTCTCATGCAACTTCTCGACAAACTCTACCCACGTAGGGTCACCGAGTTGCCGAGCCTTACGCTCTTCCTTCCAGTAAAGCCACCAGTCTGCGGCACTGCCTTTCAGTAGCGCACCGGTGTGCCTGACCTTCTCGTAATCTTGCAGTTCTGGGTAGTTCTCCAGCCACTGCTCAACATCCGCGAGAAACTTGATCAGGTAATATTTTCTGTTTCCCTCAGGATCATAGTCCTGGGGAGGTTTCGGCTTGGGCTTACTAGGCCCTCGGCCACCACCACTAGTGGTGTGAGACCCCAGTTGGTCTCTGTCCCGGAGTAGGGACATTATGATTCTTTTGTCCTCCTGCTGGGACTGATACATGGTCGCCATTTGCGACTGCATCTGAACGAACAATGCTCCCAAGTCTACATTTTGGGGTGGTAGATTAGCAAATGCAGCAGCAGCATTGGCATCTACTCGCTGAGTAGTGTCCTCAACAATCCCTCTTGCTCCTGCAGCAGCAATTCCTGCCGCATTCAGCCGGTCACGTATTTGACCTAGGGGTACATTGAGTTGTACGGCAGGAGGTGGGTTCAGAACATTGGCCCTTGATGCCATAAGTTCTTCAACAGTGCGCTCGTCAGCTGGCTGTCCTTCCCTCCTTTGTATATCTTCAGCGGCCTTTGCTACTTGTTCAGCTTCTAGTCTGGCTATCTCCTCCTCAGCTTGCTGAGCTGCGACTGAGGCAATAGCAGCTGCCTCATCTGCAGCCTCCCTAGCTGCAGTATCCGCTACTGCTTCCGAATAGGTACGGTTTCCCGCTACATGGCTTTCCGCCTGGTTTTCGACATTCTCGTTATCCTGGTTCTCCATGTCTCGGGAGTTGCTAGTTTGAGACCTTGTCCTTACCATACAAAGAAGACTGTGATAACTGCTCCGATACCACTGAAATGAATCGACTTACCAAATAGGCGATTAACAATTAATAAAGATCTTTATATCAGCAAGTAATCTTTATGGTATTTTCCGTTAACTGGTTAAACGGCAAAGGACAACACACTAGCAGTGAATAATACTCGTAAGTCAAATGCGAGTAAACTAGCATCAATAATGCAAATCAGTAAACTCATACATAAGCAAGGTTAGAAGACAGTGCGTATCAATGGCTTCTCGCCTTGGATTCAGATCTCTCTCAGTAAGCTGTACAAGAGAGTTGGCCTCGTTTCCGAATGCCGAACTCAAGAGCAATGCCTAGCATATGTACATGGAATGAGTTTACTGTTCAACGGTCAGTGCGATGGCACCGCCTACCCGGGAGTTAACCACGTTGATAGGACCTTGGTTAACCAAATCCACCGCCATCTCCCATCATCCCGAATAGCCATCCATCATAGAGATGTCATCTGGCCATTCATCTAGCATATCGAAATTAGGTGTATGTCAAGGCAGTTCGCTGCTACCGAGTACGGAAGTCAGCTGGCTGTCAAAGAATGGGTCAGCAAGCTGACTTATATGGACTTCAGCTTGCTGCTTCCGGCTGAGTCATTAAACNTGAACTGCTAATTATGTAAAGTCCAGCAGACTGACTATTAACTAAAGTTCAGCAGGCTGAACTTAATTAACTATTTATATTTAAATGAATATCATATCTACTAATATACTGATTCATTACAGACCTTGCAGCTGTCTCGGTCATCAAGGAGAGTATGGACTTCAAGGAGAAGCTTCAAAAAGGTTATGAGGAGGACCCAGAGTTTGCTGATAGTAAAGCAGCTGACTTTAGCGCGAGTATGCTGAAGAAGGACGGCATATGGTATTATGGTGATTCCAACAGAGTGGTGGTACCTGACATCAACGAGCTACGAGACTTACTACTCGCGGAGCATCATGATTGCTTATATGCTGGACACTTTGGAAGCGAGAAGACGGCAAACGTGCTGAAGCGGGAGTACTATTGGAGAAATATGGACAAGGACATCGAGGAGTGGATCAGGAGTTGTGATGCGTGCCAGAGAAACAAGACACCAAATCAAAAAAAGGGAGGTACATTGCAGCCCCTGCCTATTCCAAAGTATCCTTGGGAGCAGATTGCTATGGACTTCATCACATCGTTACCAGTGAGTGGTCAAGGGCGCGATGCAGTATGGGTTGTGTTTGACAGACTCAGCAAGATGGCTCACTTCATTCCCATGAAGGAGGAGCCTACGGCAGCGGATGTGGCACGGCTATTCTTTGATCATATTTTCAGGCTACATGGGTTGCCTAAGGCGATTGTTTCAGAACGGGATCCAAGGTTTACTAGCAACTTTTGGCGGTCATTGTTTACTTTGATGGGGACCAAGCTGAGTATGAGCACTTCCTATCACCCTCAGACAGACGGGCAGAGTGAGAGGCTCAACAGAACTCTGCTTGAGGAGGGGGATGATGTAAGGTCATAGGTTTGAAAAGTGCATTTTTGAGTTTCATAAAATTATGTTTTGATTGTATATTAATGTAGAGTGCATTTTTGTGGTCATTTTGATATAAAGTTCATCGAATTTTGGTCAAGTATTGAGAGAGTTACGGATTTCTGAAGTTTAATTAGTTTTGAGGTCGGTTGACGACTGTCCTTAATTCGCGGTGAGCGCGACCGTCGGATTGACCGACAGCGTCGAGCGATCTGGCCCGTTAGTGTGAACTCGAACCTTCACGTAAGTTCGGCTGACGCGGAGTGCCGACTAGGTCGATTTACCTAGAAGTTTCGGTTTAGCCTAGCGCGTCTAAGATAGAATATTCTAGTAATGTCGATGCATGTATGTGGACGTCAATTCGGCCCGACACGTCAGATTAGACTGATCTGGCTTACTCACGAATATTCTGGAAGGGACGATTTGACGAACACTTAGGAAAATCCGTAGCTTCCTCCTAGGGAGGAGCACTTAGGCAGAAAATTATAAATAGGCATAACTTCTTTGTTTCTGATCAATTTTCACTTCTGTAAATTTCTACGGGTTTGTAATGACAAGGCCTTTCATCCTACATCATTTGTGAGCAGTTTCTTGCCACTCAAAATGTCAAGTAATTTTCCTAAGCTTTCTTAGTGACATGCCGCTGCACTCTTTAGTATGATTGCAACTAGTTCCTTTCCTCGTGAGTCACTACGCTTCCACTAGGGCACTCTGCCCCGTTCACTGCCAGTCCCGACACAGGTAAGCAAGAAACTGGTTGCCAGCCCCGACAAAAGCACGCAAGGGGCTGGCTGCCAGCCCCCCTAAGAGCAAGCAAGGGGCTGGTTGCCAACCCCCCAAAAGCAAGCAAGGGGCTGGCAGCCAGCCCCAACACAAGCAATGAAGGGGCTGGTTGCCAGCACCGACACAATGAAGCAACGGGCTGGCAGCCAGCCCCGATGAAAGGGGCAAAGTGCCCTAGTGGAAGCGTAGCGACTCACGAGGAAAGGAACTAGTTGCAATCATACTAAAGAGTGCAGCGGCATGTCACTAAGAAAGCTTAGGAAAATTGCTTGACATTTTGAGTGGCAAGAAACTGCTCACAAATGATGTAGGATGAAAGGCCTTGTCATTACAAACCCGTAGAAATTTACAGAAGTGAAAATTGATCAGAAACAAAGAAGTTATGCCTATTTATAATTTTCTGCCTAAATGCTCCTCTCTAGGAGGAAGCTACGGATTTTCTTAAGTGTTCGTCAAATCGTCCCTTCCAGAATATTCGTGAGTAAGCCAGATCAGTCTAATCTGACGTGTCGGGCCGAATTGACGTCCACATACATGCATCGACATTACTAGAATATTCTATCTTAGACGCGCTTGGCTAAACCGAAACTAGGTAAATCGACCTAGTCGGCACTCCGCGTCAAAACTTACGTGAAGGTTCGAGTTCACACTAACGGGCCAGATCGCTCGACGCTGTCGGTCAATCCGACGGTCGCGCTCACCGCGAATTAAGGACAGTCGTCAACCGACCTCAAAACTAATTAAACTTCAGAAATCCGTAACTCTCTCAGTACTTGACCAAATTCGATGAACTTTATATCAAAATGACCACAAAAATGCACTCTAGATCAATATACAATCAAAACATACTTTCATGAAACTCAAAAATGCTCTTCATAAACCTATGACCTTACAAGCAGCCAGCCCCTTGCTTGCTTGTGTCGGGGCTGGCAGCCAGCCCCTTGCTTCATTGTGTCGGGGCTGGCAACCAGCCCCTTCATTGCTTGTGTTGGG
>WELA01002672.1:0-31665 GCA_009602735.1 Mesotaenium endlicherianum
CACAAAGAGGAAATAATGACATTAGACACTCTTCTCTTCTTGCAGTTTCTGGACAGGAAACTAAAACTGCTACTGGTGATAGGTCTCTGCAAAATAAAATCTGAAAATTTACGAGGCTGTAGTCCATGAGTAGCCGGTCATTTAGAGTCCAAGTTTGCTCAATTTGGAGCACTGGTGAGAGAGATATGATGCTCTAAGTAGAAGGGGGTCAGGCTGCTGGCATTGTTAGGGCAGAATATGCCTTCTGACATTGTGCCTTCCCCTGAACTTGGAATGCTCTGAAACTCAAGACTCTGGTAGAACATCTTACAGCGCCTAGTTTGAGACTTAGTTTGCAGAATTTGGAGAAGTATAGAAGGACTTATGATTTTCAGAAGTTTCTGCACAGATTTGGAGGAGTGCCTACTCTCTCAGCTCTCAACGACAGTCCACAAATTAGAATGCTCTCAAATTTGGTGACCTGGTAGATTTCTCCGACGCGGTCCGTCTGGCACTCGAATTTTCAGATTTGGAGCAGTTCTGTGGCCGCTATGAATTTCTGAATTTGTGGCAGATTCTGGGCCAACTTGTACAATTTTCTTTATCATTAAGGAGTAGGCTAGCCAATAAGGTCCCACCACCTACGACCTTGCCTAGTCTACCTTACATGTGTAGCACCTGACTTGGCGCCTTTGACTAGTCCTCTTCACATGTGTGGCATCTGACTTGAAACTGTTGACTAGTTTGCTCCACATGTGTAAGACCTGACTTGACGCGCCGAGACGTCGCTTTTTCTATGGGGGGGGTGATGTAGTGATTTGAGTTATTATATATTAGTTTGCATATATTTTAATGTTTTCAAATATATTTGGAGTAGTATTGTGTGGAGTCAAGTGTGAATAGGTACTCTAGTAACTTGGTTCATGTCCTTTGAACCTTCCAAGGCATTTTCGAAGTTAGAGGAAAGACCTAGAAGAACTCCATGTGGCAAAAGTCAGATGTGCCATTTTTAGGTCAAAAGGACATGTGTACATTATTCTAGAAAGAGGTGGCAAGTTTTGGGATGTGTTGGGTGCCAACACATCAACATACACCTTCCTAGAAATTACTTATGTAGCAAGTATATAAACAAGAGCTAGAACATAGAAAGACATTCCAGAATCACTCTTGTACTTGCCAAAATCCAGAAATATATTAACTTTCAAGAAGCCATCTCTCTTTCAAGAAGCTACCACTTGTGTTCAAAGATCCTTGTCTTGAATAGATAAAGTATTCTGTTTTACTAAGTACTTTATCTATCTGTTTCACTACATTGGCACATGTGACTGTAGTATACTGAAAGTCGAAAGGTCGACTGAGATTCGGTAAACCGATGTCCTACCAGTGTGGTTAACTCCTGGGTAGGCGGAACCGTCGTCAGTCAACTGAACAATTAGGACTTTAGTCAACCGACCAATTAATATGGTCGTTATACCTAGATCCGTGGGTCCCAACTTAACGGCTTTCCCACAAAACGGCGCACCTTGCGCCGTGGTCAACCAGGTGGTCACTAGGTACATAGCAGGCTGGGATCTTGTGGTCCCTCATTCTGGACAGTAGGCTTTACAGTTGGATTTCTACTTGCAAGTCATGTGTGCACTTTTGGGTTCGTTCTAATGACCAGCCTTCACGGAAATAGACATGGCTGCTTTGTCTGCGCTCCAAATGGAGCAAACGTTTTGGAAAGGTCTCGTCAAGATGCATCCGTTGTCGTTGAGTTTGCTCAATTTGGAGAAATATTGACAGAGTTATGCCCTCTGACATTTCGGGGTAACACAGCGGACAGATTCCATGGTTTTGCACCTAAGTCAGTGGGATGTGTTTTAGCTACTTTATGGTCATCTGAATGAGAGCGCCTTTGCTATTCAGTCCCCTGACGTTGTGCATGTGCTTATACATGCTTGTATGCCTGGTAGGCAAGAGGTCATGAGTTTCTAAAGGAGAAGCTCTAGTCCTCAAGCTCGCCTCTTTCTTGTGCCTTGTATTCGTGTGCAACTATGGCACACTACGACAAGTGAGTCAAGGGTTATAGATGAGTAACGGGAATTCAATATAAGGGCAAAGATTGCGACCTGACTTCACACGCTTCCACCTATCTCTGATCTTATATATGTAATTGAAATTTACTTATCTTGAATAAGCAAGATTCATTTCATTTGTCAATTTAGTAAAAATTCCATCTACTCTTCCTCTCAAGGCTTCAAAGTACTTTTGACGACCGCGTGTTTTCTTCCAAATTTCCTCCAATTACTTTGACGCTGCAGACAATCTACCTGTTAAGACAGTCATGCATGGACCAAAAAAAGGGGTGGATTTTACCACTCCTCTTTTCGACAGAGTAGCTAGTTTTACTTTCACAACTTCTTCCCGAATTTTCAAATTTGTAGCTCTCTTCTGCTCTTCTAACGCCTAATCCGAAATGAGATTTTCATCCTTTTGAAACTGTCAATATGCAACAAAGCGTCATAAGTCAATTACTGAAACAAATTATAAATGACACAGGCTGCGTGTATGAGGCATCTTCCCGGATCCTCTCAAAGATATTCGTCCGTTATATCTCCTCAAAATCTTCATCTGGTGATGGAATACGAATACAAAGTATTAGTTAAATAAATACATTTTAGAGTTATACGTGTATGATGAAAATAGGCGCGTATTTCTATTTTCCAAGAGTTTTA
Organism: Mesotaenium endlicherianum; assembly: GCA_009602735.1. Lineage (NCBI taxonomy): Eukaryota > Viridiplantae > Streptophyta > Zygnematophyceae > Zygnematales > Mesotaeniaceae > Mesotaenium > Mesotaenium endlicherianum. Next base: position 2,697 of record WELA01002672.1, read on the forward strand.
GTGAAGAGAGAAAAAACTTCATAACTTCTACATTACTTGAGCGCGTTTGATTGCCAATGGTAGAGGTATCAATTTGCTACAAGCAGAAAGTGCTAGAAGAAAAGAGATGATATCGACATTATACTTGTCAAAAACTTCTTTTCACATTTTTTAGACGCGTTTTTTTGGTACTTTAAGAATACGTGAAAGTACGTGGTGTAAGCCGATGCTCTTGGACCGATACGCAAGTATTTCATAACTAAGACTTCTCATAAGTAAGAAAGTTCTTATCAATTCGTTTGCTTAAGCATTTTAGCGACAATTTAGGTTTAGGATTCTCATCCTTTTTGTCACTAATCGTCCTGCCTGGCGACCAGAACCTTCTGACCCTAGACCAAGCATTTTGCGATTTGTCCAACTTTCGTACAAAATATCGCTTGCTATCAGAGATCTCACAATCAAAGAAGTCTTGTGACCTTTTCTCTTCCGACATCTGCGCTTGCCACGGGTCGTCAGGTAGCTCAAATATCTCACTCTCTGCTTGATTTTGTGTTGTCCCCTTGCGTAGGCTTCAAAAGATGGTATGTTCTACCTATAGTGATCCACCACGTGGCCGGTTGCGACGAGTTTGACACGTCACGTGGGGCGATTGAATGTGACCGAAAAGTGCCGGTTTGAATTGTATAAGACCATTGGCGCGCGATCAAAGTACCTCGAATTAACCTTTCGTTTGTATCGCTACAATGGTATCGAAGCGCGAATGTACGCAACCGTGTGCAGGATACCAGGGACCAAATCCTTGTGAGCACGTTAATGTTTGGGGTGCAAGAGTGGTTGATGGTACAATTGTATGGCGATCTTTGGATCGTACGAAGAAAGGACACTTTCCCGAAACAATCTTCCTCGCGCCGCCGCGGCATAAATGCTCGGGACGGGCACACGTGTAGGTGGGAGGAGTGTAGCGATTCGCCACGTGGCCGATTGCAGCGCGTGCGACACGTCACGTGGACCGAATGTGACCAAAATGTGTCGGTTTGACTAGTATAAGTCCAATTGGAGCGCGATCAAAGTACCTCAAGTTACCTTTTTGTTCGTATCACTACACTATCACTCCTCGACTCCATAAACGATTCACTTTTGCTTGCCCCCTCTTTAGGGTCGGTGTAATGAATCAGTGTATTGGTAGATATAATATTCATTCAAATACAATAATTAATTAAGTTTGGCCTGGTAAACTTTAGTCAACATTCAGCTTGCTGGACTCAATATATTTATCAGTTTAATGACTCAGCCGAGAGCAGCAGACTGAAGTCAACTTGAGTCAGCTTGCTGACACATTCTTTGACAGCCAGCTGACTTCCGTACTCGATAGCTGCAAACTGCCTAGACATGCATCTAAATATGATATGCTAGATGAATGGTCAGATGACATCCTTATGATGGATGGCGATTCGGGATGATGGGAGATGGCGGTGGATTTGGTTAACCGAGGTCCTGCCAACGTGGTTAACTCCCAGGTAGGCGGTGCCATTGCACTTGCCGTTGAACTGTAAACTCATTCCATGTACATATGCTAGGTATTGCTCTGGAGATCGGCATTCAAAAACGAGGCCAACTCTCTTGTACAGCTTACTGAGAGATATATGAATCCAAGGCGAGAAACCATTGATATGCACTGTGTTCTAGCCTTGCTTATGTATGAGTTTACTGATTGCATTATTGATGCTAGTTTACTTGTATTTGACTTGCGAGCATTGTCCACTGCTAATGTGTAGTCTTTTGCTGTTTAATCAGTTAACAAAAAATACCATAGAGATTTCTTGCTGATATAAAGATCTTCATGAATTGTTAATTGACTATTTGGTAAGTCGATTTATTGCAGTCGGCTGATAAAATTCATACAATTCCAATTTCCGATGTTCATATTACAACCCAATCAACACATGCTTTCAGAAGTAGTGCAATACTAAGTACTTCTAGGCGCGCTTTTTGCCCATGTTGACGAGTTCATAATCTGTGGTTTGCATGCATGAATCGCAAGTCGTGCTAGGGTTGACAGAAGTCAAAGATAGTTATGTTCTCAGACTTTCGCTTTATTGTTCATATGAAATACAAACTTGTCAAACTAGATAGCCCATAGAACCACATTTGGTGCAACACACATATTTTGGTGCATTTCGAGAGCTCCCTGGTTTAGGCTAGCATTTTCTGTATATTTAATCATTTTTTACAAAATTAGATTCAAACGATTGGGAACATCGCAAGGATTCTGCGATTAAATTCGCAAACAAAACTGACGAGTACAGACAAAGGTACAGGTGAAAACGTACGATCCAAAATCTGGATTGAAATCAATTTCGCCTGTTCAATGTCTGTTCGAATTGCAGTTTTACGCGACTGACAGCAACTGCTTCTTCCTTCTTCTTTGTCGCTCTTCTTGAATTCGTCCGCCATGGCTGTAGGAGAGAGTTCTAGGAGTCCTATGCTAGAGTTGTACATATTTGGGAGTTCAGTTTATTTCGGACGAGTATGGGCATATGAGCAATTCGGTGATGAATGTTAACAAGTGTTTTTGAGAGAGAGGTAAAGAAAGAAATGAAGGGGAAGAAGGATGACACTCTCTTTCAAGTCTTGTTTGAGTATGATGGGACAAAGGTAAAGTTTACTGCTGAGTTTGTAGAGGGTCATCTTAACGTCGACGACGGGTTTGAGCAATGTTTAGCCGCGGGTGCGTATAAGAAGAAAGTACCATGTGTGCCTGACAGCCAGCCCTCACAGCCTGATTCGGAAGGCCTGCTTGTTCCTCTTAGACTAGAGTTATCCTTGCCTGATGAGGAACTTGATGAGAGTGAGGAACTTTCGTCTGTGGCCGAGAAGAGAAAGAGGGGGAGGCCTTTAGGTGTGAGTAGGATAACAGCTCCTGCACAAAGGAGCAAGTTCAAACAAGCACAGACAGCAGCAAATAGGAAAGAAAAAAGAAAGTCCAAAGTTCTGCACTCTGACAGTGATGCAGGCACTGCTAGTAAGGCCGAAAGTTCAGAATCTGATTCGGACGAGGAGGATGCACAGGTGCTACCCCTAAGCATGCAAGAAGACGATGGAGTTGCTGAGGAGCTCCTTGAAGAATGGAGCTGGAGGGAGGCTTCCCCTGGAGAGACATATGAGGACATGTTATTGAAGCCCTCTAGTGACCATCACCATGGGCTTCAAGGCATCTCGGCCAAGAATTTTAGAGGTCTGTCCCCCTTTGGCGTGTTGTGCTTATTCATGCCCATGTGGTTCTTTGACCAGCTAGCTAGAGAGACTAATGCATATGCAGCTGAGCATAATGTTAGGGGCTGGATTCCTTGCACGACCACTGAAATTATTGTGTTTCATGATTTGTGCATGGCTATGGGCCTGCATGCTCTTCCCAGTCTAAAGCACTTTTGGAAAAAGCTTCAGAAGGGGCCTATTACTTTGCCTAGCTATAGACCACTTGGATGTAGGTCCTACACGAGAGGTGAGGGCAAAGGAATAGCATATCGACGACTTTTTAGCATGACTTCAAATGGTGCAATTCTCTTATGAAGTAAGATGTATGATGCTAGGTGTTTGTGTCCAAGAGTGTGTTAGATGTCTTATGCTTAGTTGACATTTTGAATTTTGTACTCTCTGTAACATTGTGATTTGTGTAATTTATAGGTAAAAGTGAAATATTAATTGCTTTCATTCATTTCTAGATGTTTTAAAATTTTAAAAAATAAAGTTAATATTTTTACGCAATGCATAAGATGTGGTCAAAGTATGGATATATGAACTCCTACTTTGATTTCACAACAATTCATTAAGCCATTTCACACTTTTGGCTTCTAAATGCACCACAAAAAAAAAGCGTCGCATATTAGGGAGCAACTTCGATAAAAATTGTATCTCATAAGATACTTTGACTAGATGTCTGAAATTTGGTACATCCTCTAGGAACATGTGTAGCCACCTCTGGCCAAATTCCAAATGCTTGGAGTTGTAAGAGCTAGCCCCAAGAGGTTCTTGAAAATTGACCAAAAATAGGCGATCGTGTTCACTTGTCTTTACATTCAAATAATAATTCATTAAATTAATTAAAAAATAAAAAGTCATATGACCAGGAAGGTGAGACTTATACCTTTCCAAATCTATGTCTCAAGACATCATTGGAGTACTATTAAGAGTTCGAAGAACTAGCAAACTTATGCTATATTTGCACCAAAAAGTGTGTATTAGCTTGGGCTATCTAGTGTTGAATTTTACAACAACCTATTGCTAGTTGGCCAGAGCTTCTCTTCCCTTAGTTATGCTTATCAGTGTTTCATTGTATATCCATCTTTCTCAATTTTTCACTAAGATCTCAATGATAGCACTTGCTTTTTGCAAAAAGGACCTATGAGTACTTAAAAACTAACCAACAACTCATCTTATACGTTATTCATGCACTCTGATGTTTGTTCTAGTTTTTATTCAAAATTCTCCTAACATATCGAATATGCCAACTCTAGCCTCTCAAGGAGTCGAATCTTGCCTCGGAAACTTTGTAGGACTAGTTTTATCTACAAATCTGAAATGCAAAAGAAATGAAATTTTGAATACACTCGGCAGAAGCGTGGCTCTCTGGCTCCCAATTGCCAAGAGGATGACGTTCTTCTCCTTCACGCTCTTCCTTCTCTTTCTTTCATTTTTCTTCGCAAATGGGACTCCAATTCTGTGTATACTTATGTTTTCCTCCAATCTGCACATGCAGTTTTGATGACATCTCCGCTCGAGACTCACGCTCGTGTCACTGAGCTCTCGGCTCCTTTGTTGGAGTCTTGCGTGACTGGCTCGCTTTTGGAGATTGGCGTAACTTGGTCTTCTTTAGTCAACGTGTTTTCGTACAGTACTTTGACTCGCCGCGACTTTTGCCACGCGTGTCAGATGGTCCATGGATGTCACTCGCAACATGCATATTGTAATTCTTTACCTTGAAATCAGTAAGTTCTAGCATTAATATTCCCAAATGTTCACTTCAATGTACATATAATCAATTTTTTGAATATGTATTGTATTTCATTTATTCCGTGGACGACGGCGTAACGATACGCTCGTATTCCACAACTAAATTGTTGCCATTGTGGATCTTGCTATACATGTGCACATCTTGAGCTTAGATACCAGTGAAATATTTGCAACAAATATTGATTGACTAGTTGATCATATTCAAAATCCAAAATTTTCTTAAAAATGTCTCTACACAATCAAATCAATATCAAGCAGTTATTATGGAAGTACGAGTATAAATCTTTCACTCTTTCATACAAGCACCATAGTTCAGGGTGTACCGTGCTTTCATGTTGCTTTGGTGGTACTCGAATACTCTCAATCCCCTGGCACCACGCATGGTGGTGGAGCTTTTTGGTAGCGGGATAATTTTACCCCGCACGCTCGAGCCCTTCGCGAGGCGCACGGGCAAACGGCACCCGTTGAGATTTTCCACAAGTTGAGTTAATGTGCTTGGGCAAACAGCCGAAGTCTTCACATTACAACAGAAAATGCTTCGCCAGAGTAGCGAAGAGTTGAGAACACGTTTTTCGACAGAGTGGCGAAGGAAACCCGACGAATCTGGGAGTATGGGTTGCACACACAACACCAAGTTTTAGAGAAGATGTCCATGCACCAGGGCTTTCGCTTAACTTTCACGAATTCACAACTTACAAATCTCTGAAACTACCGCATCTATGCCGGCGTGGCTCGAGCTCTTTGCTCAGAACCGCGCCTGACAGTTTTCCACGGCTGGCTGGGCTCACTCAGTACTTCACTAAGGGTGTCACTTGTTAACTCTATTCTTGCTATCAGCGATTTGACAACTGTGACTTCTGAGGACTTAGAAACTAACTCAGCATTCACCGATTTTATGTGCTTTTCGCACGCTTGTGGTGTTGGTCCAAATTGCGCTAGAACTCTTAGCGGATCCTATTTGCAAGTTCTAAATTCTTTCTAACAGGAACCGCTCCTTGAGAACTCCTAGCTCTAACTTCTTATGATACAAAGCGTGAGCAAAAGATCTTCAGCGTCGGCAGAAGCGTGCCTTCTCGGGCTCCTTGCGGCCTTGGGACCTCCTTCTCCTTCGCGCTCTCTCTTTTCTTCTCCTTCTTGCTCCTTCGCTCCTTCTGCTTCTAGGCAAAACCTATGTGAGTGTGAAATGAGGACACAACGTGTGAGGCTTGTGCCTATCTCAGGCACCACGCAAGCACCTCTCTCTCGCAATAGTATAGACTGAGTCATCGGGTTGCATGCATGCAATTCCTCGACGCTGTCGCTCGTGACACTTTAACTTATTCGACGTCACGCAGCATGCATGCACGCCTCGTGACCGTCGCGCGTGACTGCTTAACCTTTCGGTCAACGTGCACGCTTATGTGGCCGTGGAGCCCATGTCCCTTGAAGTGGCCGCTCAAGTCGTGGCAGCCATACCACAGGTCCACGGCTTGAGTAACCAGTTCATGCAGCCTAGCGTAACTTAGTACTTGCCAGGGTGGCTGCTTAGTCAGCGATGCCTGACTTAGCATTCGCTAGCGTGGACCATTTGCTGGTCCTAATGTAGTCAGCTTTGAAATTGACTGGGTTGTCAAACCCTACTCATTACTGAGTGTCGGTTTTGACCCGTCACAGTCACTCTTTTGTTTGACTTAGAGTTTTGACTTTTTAATGCTGACTGTGCAAAGGTCAGCCATTTGATCGGCGAGTCAACACTGACTTTTCGTACCTGGGCGGCCGTGACTTGCGCCACGCGTGCTGCGCCATCAAATCCTAATAATAGCGAAAAGAGCCGTGTAACAGCAGCCTGAATCATAGGGCCCAATATATGATTGGCCATAAATTTACAAGCCTTCAAAGCGGCTGATGACGTTGCCGTCAATTCTAGTTGATGCGTCATGATTGGATGCACTATCGATAGTGGCTCTTGAAGTCGATAACTAAGCATGAAAGCTGCGTGTGACGTCGTCGACCAAGACTTTCATTTTGTTTCACGTGTGAGTCTGCTATGAGTCTGGTGCAGTCGCTGGAGCTAGCTGACGCCAGCGATTGTCCGGCTGGACGTTTCGTCATCTGGTTGGCTTTCTAGGAAGCTGGAGAGTTCGAAGTTAAACATGAACATGTGGTAATTCTTGAAGTTTAGTGTCGTTTAAACAACCAGCTACCGCCAGCAACCGCCAGTTACAACCTCAATTCGAGGCAATTCGAGGCCTATGAATTGAAGTTCAAATCCAAATATTAGATGTATCAAGCTTGTCCCGTAGTGGGTATATTCGTTTCTCGTCTCCTCATCGTGAATCAGAGTGGCCTGGAGCTGGCCTGGAGCCAGCTGGAGCAGTCAGATGGCGTTACAACGTCCACAGTGAATATAATTTTATCAAACGAAGCATTTGACAATATTTTGAAGAAGGCATCTAATAACAAAAAGATAATTCGCAATGGAAGGTGTCAGTAACTTTGGGCGGCTACACATGCAATAATTGCACTTTATGATACTTTATGGCACTTTTCAGGCTGCTCGTGCCAGTTGGGTGCAGCTCTGGAAGGAAGCCGCGGCTGCCAAATGGAAATAGCCAAGAATAGCAGCGGAATAAGTCGTCTTTTCACCTTTTTAGTCCTGCAAAGGTTGTCTGCACACGACATGTAGATCTAGGTGGTTTTGCAATCATACTTGGTCAATTTACGAGAGCTTACAGGCCGGGATTCGTTTCACAATCCTCGTTCCGCGCTAGCCCACGTCGATAAAACTGCCGAATTGGCGTAGTAGCACTGTAGCAGTCTGCAGACTGCAGTAAGGTTTTAGCCCAGGTTAGCCCGACGTAGCCGGTAGACGACAGAAGGCCACCGCGATGCTAGCCGAGGCAAGCTGAATCGTTTCGATCTCAATCGTGGCTTACCGACTGATACGACTAGCTGTACCACCGTTGCTTGGTGGAAAACTCTGTACCGCTTAGTACTAGTCTGTACCAGTTGGCAGTCAAAATCAGCAATAGTTTGTCGTTCTGCAATGTACAGCAATCTCGATTTTCTAGTCAACTCAGGCCGCTGATTTCAGGCTTTTCGCAGCGTCTCGGAAGTGCTCCTCGCTTTCCATATAACGAGTTCCGTCGTTTCCACTTTGAATACATCGATCGTGGTCAATTTCTTTGGGTCCCGAGGTTGCAGACGGCTTTTCATGTTAACAGGGTATAACCATTTCTGCAATATCAGGGAGCAATAGCCTGGAGCCTAGATTAATAAATTAGAAGCGCAAGCAGTATACTTTAGTTTGACATCGTGCTGTTAGGCATATTTGTAGTAAGATGGGTATCTTTAGCGGTCCGAAGGCAGTTCCTGAGAGGGAGCTACATGCGTTTAAGGCAAGGAGTAGCGTGGAGCCTGCAGGTTTTGTCCACCAGGGTCCACAAGCGCCTGTTGGAAACGGCAAAGCAAAGCCTCTCCAGCGGACATGGTCTGGGAGCGAGTGCAGCCACACCACCAACATATTCGAGAAGCCTTATGCCAGCATTAAGGATATGTATGAAGTTGGTCCCGTGCTGGGGTCCGGCCAGTTTGGCTGTGTGAGGTCCTGCACTCACAGGGTTTCAAGGGAGAAGTTCGCTGTCAAGGTGATCTGCAAGAGCTCCCTGAAGACAGCCACAGCAGTGGAGGTAGTGCGGGAGGAGGTCATATTCATGCAGGCTGTTGGCGACCACCCGTCGGTCATTGCTCTCCGCGACATTGTGGAGGACTCCAAGGTCAGTTTCGCGTGCCAATAAGCACTCGCCTTTGTCACCTCCATCTTCTGACTTGCGTGAAGCACTGCAAGGCGCGTTCTTGATACGCGAGTGCCCCGTTTTATGCCCAATGCAGTACCTAATCCTGTACTCGCCTGCTGAAAGTATCTCGTGCCCGGGCTTCCTTTATGGACTTGGAGTTCTTGTCTGATGCCGGTCTGCGGTGTCGTGTCATTGTGCAGTATGTCTGCCTCGTGCTGGAGCTGTGCCCGGGAGGGGACCTCTTTGACCGCATTACGGAGCGCAAGCACTATCCCGAGAATGAGGCGGCCGAAGTGGTTGCATCCATTGCGGAGGTGCTGAGGCACTGCAGAAGCCGGGGCGTCCTGCACCGCGACCTGAAGCCCGAGAACATCCTGCTGTGCAACAAGAGCTCGCACACCAAGATCCGCGTCGCAGATTTCGGCTCTGCCGCGTTTGTCCAGCCAGGTACAGCTGCTGCCGCACGACAAGCGATTGCCAGGTTGCAGGTTGCTGTTTGCTGGTTGCTGGTGTGTGTGCCCTCCGCTTCCTGCGCGTCCTAGCTGTGCATTGCCGAGGGTTGCTATGCCAGTTGACCTCCCCGCTCGCTTATGCCATCTATCACGATGCTACACAGCTCGTCACTCATCATACCCCCCTACGTTTTTGCCACTTGTCTCTGCAGGCCAGAAGCTCTCCTCGCTGGCTGGCAGCCCCCTCTATGTGGCCCCTGAGGTCATCAACGGCAGCTATGGGCTGGAGGCGGATGTGTGGAGCACGGGCGTCATCCTCTACATCCTGCTCTGCGGCACGCCCCCCTTCTGGGGGAAGGACGACAACGCCACCATGGCATCCATCAAGGCCGGCAAGGTGAACATGTCGTGGGGGCCGTGGCTCCAGGTGTCCGAGGAGGCCAAGGACCTCGTGCGCCGCATGCTCACCCTCGACCCGGCTCAGCGCATCACGCTCGAGGAGATTCTTGGTGAGCTTCCGCGACGAAACCGATGCCATGAGATGCGGTGCGGCAAGGTGCTGCTGCTTGCTGCTGTGGTGTGGAGTTGTGTGTGTATGCTGGCTGCATCGATTGTGCTCTGCCTCTCTCCTCAGGAGCTGCTTCCTCCTTTTTCGCGGTGCGGTGGCAGTCCCCTGGCGCTGGCGGCCGTGCCCCTCTTGTGATCTTCGAGGCTTGTGAACACTTTTTGCGGGCCCCTGCTGTGTTCTTTGCTTTCGAGACCGAATCGCGTTCAATGCACAACCGCTCTACGACACCGCTGCAGACAACAGCTTTCTCACCACGGACGCCTTGCTCTGTCGCGTGCAGAGCACAGCTGGATCAACAAGTACGTCATGCCGGTGCTGCGCCCCCTGCTGACGACGCACAGGAGGACGCGCTCGGCCATCATGGCCTCCCCGCCTTCGAGCCCTCTGGGGGGCTCCTCGCCCAGGAGGGCATCGCCTCTTTCCTCCGTCAACAACTGCCCCAGGAGCCCCAGGAGTCCCTTCAGCCTCAGCCCCAGCCCCTCTCCCAACTGCCCCAGGAGTCCTAGGAGCCCCAGGAGTGCTGGCGGTATATTCGACAGGATTGTTCAGCCCTGCCTGGCTGCTAAGGTGAAGTCGATGAGGGCCTTTGTGCAGTGACGGGTTCAGTGACGGCTCCTCTTTCCGGCCACTCACGAACCAATTGAGGATCACATGTTGATGGTGGATGCCTGACTGAGCATGGACATTCGTTGCGGACGGGGATATTGAATGATAAGGCATGGAAGTAGCAGCGGTAATGGCAAGATGCGGATACCCTTGGCTATTAGTGCTGGCTTTATCGGCACACGTTGGCACCGGCCCCTTCATGGGCGAGGTTTTCACACGCAGGTATGAAGAACTGGCACACATTGTGCAGATTTTTCCCCCTCCGCAAGGAGGGGCTACATAAGGACCAGGGACTTCGCAGGAACTTCGGTCCAGGCACTCTCCTCCACTGGGGAGCGCTTTTTTTTCCTGTGAAGTCACCCGGACCACTTTGGGTTCTGTTCAGATCCAGATAACAACCCATTTAACAGGTTTCAGGTGGAAGAACAATGCACGCCTTTGCATGATGCTGTCATGCATACAAGCAGCCAGTGGTATAGGTCCACATTCTTTTCACGAGTGTGCGGGTACTAGGGTATCTACTCTTGTTTGTGGTTTGAGGTCAGAAACCAGAGCCCCTTTTTTCGGAAGCTCAACTTAGAGGCATGATGGCTTTTCTATTCCTTTTAAGTTTTTAGGTCATCACATCCTTGAAGTGAGCCTCTGATAGAGCTGCATCATATTTATAGTACGCCTCTAGCTACTGTTGTGCACGTCGGTAATGCACTCCACTTCTGCGCTTTTGAGGTTCCTTCAGTTCATATCGCGCCTACTGCGTGCGAAGACACATGATTTTAGGTTTCTTTTATCTCATGCCTATTGGTGTGCAGGCATTTTGATGTAAGTTATATGTGCAGCATTCATGTACTTATCTTCGTGCGTTTATAAGATTCTTATAAACATTCAGAGCACAATTTTTGTTTGAACAGTTTCCATATCTTGTTGCTCTTAGTCCCCCCCAAGTACAGTACATTTTTTGGCAACATCCACCAGCTGCTGTGAGTAAATAGCTCCCCTCAGATTGCATACATATGGTGGGCCACAACTTGCAAAGAGAATTGTCACAAAATAAACACCAAATGTTTGAGCCATCCTGACGCTTGATCCTTCATACCTCTAGAATTCTGGACTTTGTATCACTCAAGGACTTGTAATTAATCAGATAAAGATAGAGTATTGATTCTTTCAAATAAATGAGGGCGTATTGTGCTCGCCTGCTTCCAGAATACAATGATGGTAATCAGCTGGCTCATTTTCTCTTAAAGGCTGGCTCAATAATGATCTGATAAACAGGCTTGTCAATAATATATTGTGTGAAGCATATACCAGCATATTGATCAAATTGTCATATGATCGATAGTTTCAGCTGCTACATTGCAATGAAAGAAAAATATTGCGGTGGAAGTGCCATCTCTGAGGAAAGATGAGGACCCTCAAGCAGACATCTCGAAGTGCATGTGAAACTACTTCACATGTTTCCAAATGTGAATGAGCTCACATATGCGAATCAAACGAGTTGTGCTTTTGGTCCTGCTCCTGGATACCCACAGTCACACATCTATTCCATAAACTTGCGAGTTGAATTGAGCCAGCAAGTCTACTCTTATCTCAAAGACATGAGACTTCAGAGCCTTTCAGTTTATACAGAACCTACCTCTTGACAAACACCTTGATCTTGAATTCGAGGCCATCTCATTAGCCATGGGGTGCACCAAAACTGCCACAAGTACTTCCACTCATGTAACTATCGCATGAGAATAAATGAAACACAATAAAAGTACAATATGCGTTTGTAACTCTGAGCACATACTACGTTTTTTACTAACAGTTGTTAGCGGGTTTGATGTTACGTATTTTATTCAGATGTTGCTAGTGTAAGTTTGGTGCCACCACCTCTCTGCCAACCAACCTTCAAGAGGTGCAGGGTCCTACCACGACAATTATTCTCCTTATTGCGCACAATATAAAAAGCGTAGAAAGCATCTCACTTGTGAATGTCCAAAACCTAGCCTCCACACTGGCACCTGTTGTACATCCATGGAAAACAAGATCCATTTTTCACTCAGAATTCCACAGTGCTTCTCTCTGGCTCCTTGTAAACAAAAGTAATACCTCCTAGCCGGATGGCACCTTCAAGAGCACTGTCTCCCACTGAAGTCTTGTGATCTGTCCACCGTGCAGCTATGCTGGTGTATTTGGAAGCACGCAGGATGTCGTATGTGTCGCACATAGTTTTCTGTCACAGAGCAATTGAGAAACACATGTTACAGAAGACAACCTGAAGAAGAAGCAAGAGGTTTTTCAACAAGTGTGCAGCCTGAGTGGGCAACTCAAAGGAGCAGCTTATGTGGACTTCACTTTCAGTCCACTTCCCAGGAAGCCACTCGCAACTGATTGTGGTGAATGAGTGGGAGACGGCAACCAGATTCTGAAGTGCTCTCACAAAGACGGGAAGATGGGAGGGGTAGAAGTACCTGACGCAGTGTGAACAGTTCCTGAAGCTCTTCTCTTGTGAAGTGCTGGTTGCCAGCCGATGCTGGCCCCTCAGCCTCTCCTGCTGCAACTGCTGCAGCCACCTCGCCCTTGACTATCTGTCTCTGGTAGATTTTCTCTTCGATGCTACAAGGTCAACAAGAGGGTCATCAGATCAGTCGCAAATGGGTCTCAGCCTCCACATTTGTGAGGAAAAGAATGTACATGCTTTCTTTCTCATGCATACCATACGCAACACTGACTGCCTTGCATTCCCGATGCCGAATCTACCGTGCCAGTTACAGCTGGTCAAACAATTCAGGCAGGCAGGTCACGCGCTGGTGGCAGTACCAGCCGATGGAACGACTCATGGATGGGCACAGGTGATCCTTGTCTTTCCAATAGGCTTTTTGAAGCACACGTCACGTGATCCTATGAAATGTCTGCTCTGATTCTTAGCAAGGCATAACTGCAGCTGGTCAAACAACCTGGAGTAGGTCATGCAGTGGTGACATTGTTGACCCATTGGCATCACACAGCAAAGGGCACATACATATATCAACTGCAGGAAAGTAAGCTACTGCATGCTGTAGACTGTCTCATGGTAACCCTGCGCGCGCTGGAGAACAACACCAACCAGCGACATAAAATCCACATAATCCAAAGTTGACGCTCAGTTCAAACAGCAGGCTCTTGTTACTGAATCTGAAGGGCCAGGCAAAAAACGCACCTCCCTGTTGCGAGGAACCTGTAGATGACGACTGGCTTGGGCTGCCCTTCACGCCACACCCTTGCCGTTGCCTGCCCAATGTGCCTCATAACGTGTTCAATCATTGCATTTGATTTGGTGTATGCAACAGAGGAATAGAAAGATTGGACGTTGCAGGTTCCCCAAAGTATACCGCGCGCGGTAGCCCTTGGCACTACGCTGTAAAGATGGTCTAACTAAAATGCAGAGAATTCATAATCAAACAAACTCTCCGGAAACTACATAGTACGTGTCTCTCATGAGGGAAAGTCGGAGCAATGAGTGCACGTATGAGCACGGTCAAACAGCAAGATTGCATCCCCGCTTTTCCACCATGCACAGCTCAACGCACAAAAAGAATGCAGAGAGTAGCCCCATGAGGCATAGCGATTTGGGGGAAGCTGGTACCTGTGCATCAGTGGCAGGGTTCCAGTCAGGGTCGAAGAGGACCAGCCGGTTGGCTCCAATCAGGTTGATCCCGCAGCCTCCAGCCTTCGAGGAGAGGAGAAATACGAACTCGTTGCTGAGATGCTTGTTGAAGCTGTTCACCATCGACTGTCGGGTGCTCACTTCCGTGGTGCCATCGAGGCGGCAACACCTCCAGCCCTTTGAGTCACACAAGGCCTGCAGAAAAGTCGAGGAGAGCCGACCAATAAGAAGCTGCCCCAGAAGCTCACCTGGGCCAAGGGATTCAGAATTTCTAAGATGACAAACATACAGATCCACTTGTAGGAAGGACAAGACGTCCAGATGGAGCACAAATTAATGAGAATCGAGAGCCACATTGAATGCATGGGCAGATGCACTTGAGGAGGAAAAGGACGTGCAGAGGAAGCACGAGCGAGCCGAGCCGATGCTCAACGTAAGTGCAGCATGTGCTCCACAAGTGTTCCTTAGAGCCTCAGGTGACTGAGCAACTCAATCGTCCATTGCCATGTGTTGGCCCCAAACAAAGGCTTCCTTTACGTGCTCATGTAGCGTGGGGAAGACATCTCAGCAAACAGCCCTCAGCATGAAAACACCTGCGGTCGGCACCTGAATAATGTCGAGAGTCTTTGTGAAGTTTGAGACAACCACCACCCTTTCTCTGGTGGTCTCCTCGGGGCTTGCATCCCATATGGTTGTCAGCAGGTTTGAGAGGCAGGTCAGCTTCCCAGAGTCTCGGCACAGCTGACCCTCCTTCTGTAGGCTGCAGGCACAGGAGCAAAATATGAGGGTACCCACATATAAATTCATACAAGTTATGTGGGTGGCTATCCATCAGGCTGTGAGTAGAATAGATCGCGAACCACACGAGAGAGAGTGAGAGATGCATAATATTGTGCAGAAGGATGCTAAATTACCAAGGCCCAAGGAAGGAGCCAGAGAGGCACTGGAAAGGACTGCAAACGTACAAGCCTGACACGTTAAGCTCAGAACTAACGTTGCAGCCAAATATAACATGCTCAAATGCTCAACGTTAATAAATGTCTAAAGGCAGAACTGAAGCGCGCACCAATCATTCACTCGTGACCAGGTACAGCAACAACCAGTGACATTGCAGGAAACTATTGCCCTATACAAGATCGGTCAAGATTGTACCGCTCAGCCATGGCCTTGACGGTCTCCCTGCCTCCCTCGGAGGCCTCTGTCAGGAGGTCCCCACCTTCCTCCAAATTATTGCTCGTATCCGATGCAGGTTGAACCAAACACGGATGATTACAGATCTTCCGTAGAGTGCCAATGGCTACGAGCGGGCTTCCTCCGATGCCATTGAAGATTGACAGCAATTGCTGCCAACCCAATGACCTAGATATATTGTGAGTATGCATGATTTAGATGGTGGGTTGTCAGGGATGGAAAACGTGCTTACTGCCAACCAGCAGTGATGCCAGAAAGCAGGACTCAGGAGGACTAGACAAAAAAGAGGCGCACTTGTGGATCTGCTGTAGCTCTTTAAGCTTAAAGCCCAACCCTAAATCTAAGAAAGCACATCGTCATTATTGCTGATCTTTTCTCCATAATGTCATGCCGCTGAATGTCTTCTCAGCTAGCAAAAGCCTGATATGCAGATTAGCATTGGACTCGTGATGTGCTGGTTACGAGCGCGTCATTATATGCTGGTTTAGATAGGCTTCCGGGAGGCCGGAGACTGCAAAATTGCCAATACAATACTCACGCTACCTCTCCTAATCAAGTAACTCTCTTGGAGGAGATAGAGGAATTACCCGGTGAAGCCTACAAAATAAATACGCGTACCTTTGAGCGAAGAAAGTATTCATAGCACTTCACTTGAGTTGCATGCAATCTGCAGAAAACAACATACCTGCAACACAGTCCAAGCATTTGGAGCACTGCATCATGTCTTAATGCTTGAGCAAGCAGCGCGCTCTGCAACATACATTGGTCTCTGATGCTTCAAAAAAAAAATGTCAATGTTCTGGGTCTCAACTGGCCTCGTCGTCTACAAGGTCACCCATGACCACATGATGCTCCCAGAAAGGGATTCCCAGACTAACACCTCACATGGCTGACTTTAACACGTATATTGAGCACTGGCAAGTGGCGTATGCAACTCACTCATCTTTAGGCGGCAGGTACTTTTCATTCACTTCAGTCCCCCTCCTCAGGATGAAGGCAGCGGCGTTCCGCATGAGCTCTTGTGATCTTGCCATTCCAAGCTCACGCTCCTCGTCACTGGACCACAGAATCTCCACATCATCAGGTAAGGAATAATGCTCAGCAGATGACAAGCTGTCAACAGCAGGGTTCAAAGCACCAATCCACGATCAAGCTCTGCAGACAGCAACTTGTGCATGGAGAGTGCTCTACCTGGCGGTGCGATCTCGGCTTCTCTCGATTGGGTCAGCAAACACTCGCTTGAAGTTTGCCAGTGGACCCAGCACATTCGGGTTGACAAAGTCCACCATCGCAAAGAACTCGTGCAAGTCATTCTGCACAGGTGTACCCGTCTGCTCCCACCAATTGCAACAAGTCACAATAATGCCAAGAAAGAAAATTCAGCTATCAAGCTCCTGATTCAATCTACAAAAAACAAGTTGATGCAGGCAGGGCGCTTCAATGACCGTGGAATACTGCAATCTTCACTGTCATGATATCCAATTCAATCGCTTGAGAATATTTGCCACACGGGCAATATAGATTCCAAAACCTCATTTCATTCTCATTAATAATATGTGAGGACAACGTACAAAGCAACGAGAAAGGGACCAGTGAGATACCAGCAGGATCCTCTTGGGGCACGACAGGGATAAGAGGGCATCAATAGTCTTGTTTCCTGCACTGTGGGCAGCATTCAGACATGGTGAAGCATCAATTATAATTTGGAATCATTCTGGTACATCTTCTGCAACGGTCACGAGCCTGTCAACAAAATGATGCACAGCTTCAAGCCTCCTCAGGTGGTGCTTGAAAAAAATTCTCCACCAAGGGATAGGGCCTAACCTGTTCTTCAGCCGGTGCCCCTCGTCACACACGAGCAAGCCGGGCTTCGCAGTGGCAATGGAGTGAGCATGCTTGCGCAGAAGCTCGTAGCTCGTAATGAGCAGAGGCCACACAGCTCCATTTGTAAAGTCGGCAAATTTTGATTCGGCCTGCACGCGTGCCCAGGTCACATCCATGCTGGTGTTAACCGACTTTGCGTGCCGTGTCTTAGCCTCTTTGGTATGAGGAAAGTCCGAGAGGCTCCCTGTGCATCCTTCAATAAAATGGATACTACATGTGGGCAAGTCAAGCAGCGTACCTCTGAAGCACAGGTGCCCGCATGTATCACCAGTGCTTTCAACCTTTCAGTCCCCAGCCATTTCTTGACCTGGCGCGCGCAGGCATGCACAAGCGTATGACACAAATAATATCAATTTACAGAAGCCCGCTGTGGTGGTGAAACATGCATCAAAATAAATATATTGTACAGCATATAGGCTTGCAGATTACCAGCAATGGCAACATCATGCTCTTCTTGATGAAGATAGTGATCAAGAAGCGAGAAGGTTGTGAGCTGTTGAGTAAGAAGTGAGTGGATGTTTGAAGGACAACAATTGTATCTTTAAGGAGGGATGTACCTCACTGCCCCAATTTTCCACTAAGGAAGATGGACAGACCACAATGGCACGCTTGATTGCAGGCTTGCCTTGTGGACCCTGCCACACATGGCACGACAGCAGTTGATATCTTCCTCGGGTCACCATACAATCCAGCCACATTCTGCGATCTCAAATACATGCAGATATTGTTCATAGCAACTGAATATCAGTGCAGCAACTGCCCTCCTTGTTTCGCACCACGTGTACTGCAATACCTGTTTAAGAAGAGTCCAGACTAGGGCTATCACTTGAAGAGTCTTACCCAGGCCTGCAAGTGGCCATGGGAAGCGTGTAAAGCGGGTCGTAGTCAATATAAACCATAAGAAGCACAATCTCATGGTCTCAAAGAACCTCAGCGAGCGGTCACTCCAGCATAATATTCAGGATCGAAAGTGACACCCAAATGCTCACCCATCATGTCTGCCAGCAGGCAGCCAGAGTAGCCCGAATTCTGAAGCCCCATGACGCAATTATATAGGAATTTAACGCCATCCTTCTGATGAGGACGAAGCTTCTGAGCCAGATACTGCTCCATCGACAGGGTATGACGCTCCGATCAGAACCTCATGCTGATATGATACCTTGTACGGACACACCTTAGTGAACAAACTACAGTCGCCGGGCAGCAGGCATCTACTCAATATCCTCTTGAAAACTTGACCGAGAGAAATATAGTCTTCAAGCGAAGGCATTACCAACAAGTGCATACCTGGTCAAGAACAACAGCCACAACATTGGGGTCTTCCATCTGGCTGCTGTTGAGGACAAGCATCTCCTGCAGAAATGATGATGACCTTGAAATGTTACCACACTTATTCCCACGTAGAGGGCCGTTCAACTTGGGGTGCAGTATGTGAAGAAACAGCACAAACGACTGCCTGAGCAGGAGAGATAGCCTGCAAGAGAGGTTTAAAGCATACCTCAGTGAAGTTCCTAGCTTGAGGCATTGATAATCTGGCATAAAAGAAATCACACAAACACATGGCAATCAAATTCCACGTGTAGCTCTCCAACCCAAACAGGAAAAAAGCTAGCCCATGCTATTGAAAACACAAGAAGAAATGCAGTGCCAAGAAGGGCACGATATGCTTCTCACTGTTGTGGACATTTTGCTGAAACGAGATGGCTCTGAAACTTCCTCGTTGACTGGTAACTTTTCAGTGTAGAGGCCATTTCGAGTCCTCCAGTAAATACAGTACCAGCCTTGAAGTCTCTCTCAGATATAGTCCCCATCACTTCAAGTTCATACTTACCCATCTGCAAGCACATTAGGTGAGGACTCTTTACATCTTGTGGACCAACAGATAAGGGTCTAATAAAACTGAAGCGCGAAGATGATACCGATGAGCTGCCCTGAATGAGCACCAGGAAGAGAGCAAAGGCCAGTCAACATCCAATACATGCATAGTAATGTTCAGCCAGTGATATGAAGCAAGCCATTAGAGACTTTCTGTATGTTTGAGACAGTGGTGATGAGGGTGAACCTACAGCAGGCATGACTAATGCACCTGAATAGTCGCTCCTTCAGGCATACTCTGGCAACCCTGAACATCTGCCTTACTGATGGACTTGCCTCCCATATCTTGTAGATGACAAGAACGGCCTCGAACAATGAGGAGGCCATCACTCCACGGTCCCTTCTTTTTCGCATTTTTCTTAAGTACACAATACATAACGTTGTAGTAACTGCATGCAACTTGCTGGAGCTCAGTGTGCGGTGATTGAAGGACGGGCTTTGCTGCTTGCTTTGATGTAGAAATGGGAGCTCTAAATGCCATACAAGGAGCCTTGAAGAACTTGCTGCTCAGAGTAGACGGCTTCTCACGACCAGTGTTTGTCAGCTCATTTAACAGACCGGTTGTTACACTCTGTATGTGTTTGGGGAATTCTTCCGAACCTTCTCCAACTACAAGTGTGAAAGAAGGAATACTACCATCTTTCTCTACTTGTGTTGAGTCTGATGGTTCAGCCAGCGGGGAACAGGGAAGACGACTTGGAAGTGAAGGAGACCTTAGCTTCTTACGGTCTCCATGCAATGTCTCTTCTGATTTTTCTGAAGGAGCATTTGTGACGCGAGCACTATTTTCGCTATCTTGGTTAAAGATTCGCTTCGGGGCCTGAAAGGTAAAAGAAGGGCGCTTCATTTCCAGACTAACTCAACAGGAACCAGAGGCAGTAAATACCGTCGCCACCACACTTGTTAGTGTTCGGGAGTAAATAGATGTTCACAGGTAACCCATAGAATTGCTTGATGGTGAACACCATTAGTTGTGAAGGATAGATAATCCTGAAGATGGTGAAAATACTCGATTTAGAATGTTTTTTTAATAAAGTTTTTTGCATTGTGTGTTACGTTAGTAAAAGTTTAGATATTTCACATTATCGCTCAGTATAATGTGAGAGCATTTGGCCGAGTGGTTAAGGCGCGCGCCTGCTAATGCGCAGATCAGTGCGTGGGATTTCCCGCGAGAGTTCGAATCTCTCAGTGCTCGAAGATAGCGTCATGGGTACGACGCTGCTTTTGTGCCCAGAGGGATGGAAACAACATTTTTTTTCCTTTTCAGAATTAGGCACAAATGTGGATCATGACAAGAAGAGCTTTCAAAAGTACGTGGCAGTAGGTTACGTCGCCTCTAAATAATGTGATCACCCTAGTAAATCTTTTGTCTTGACCTTATCCCAATGAAAGAGCTTCTAACTTTGTATTACACTGGAAGTCTATAATGTCAACAACACAACATATATGTTAAGTGTAGCCCCGCTGTTTGCTTGCTCCACATAACTTTGAACCTAGCATTTAAACGTGTGCAAGCGAGCACAAGATGACGTGCAAGCACTGCAAGTACCTGCTACCCAAGTTATGGAGTGTTGGGGGTGTGTTCCGAGGTGTGTTTTTGAAACCTTGTGTCAAGGCCTACATTCAAGAAGAGCAAGGAGTATGTAGGAGTGAGCAGCACCCAGTCAAGAAAAAGATCATGATTAAGTTTGATGCACCAAGAATGAGATTATGTGTTCATGAATACAAACCTATGAGGGGACCAAGACTTTTGTGGGGCTGATGTTTGTTGTCCAAGAGGATCTTATATGACAAGAATCTGCTGGGAAGCAAGAGAAATCAACATTCATATATGCAAACAAGATGGAGATGTAGAGTTTGGATTTGGACACCCGATTCGTAAGCGCTTTACATTCATGATAAGGGAGGGAAATGACATCGGATTTCAAATTGCTGAGAAGCAAGCTTAGGAGTCCCAAGGGTTCAGTTGTGACTCAAGAATATGAAATCAAAGAAAGATCTAGAATCAGAATTTGGGAGACGCCAAAAGCACTCCGTGTTCAAGGTTCCCACGCGTAGGCGAGCTCAAGGGTAAAAATGGCATGTCTCAGACTACTCATTGTCTACTCAAGTAGGGGATGGATATGCAGAAACTAGGAGTCTTAGGAATTTGAGAGGTCTAGGATGAGGCCTGGATTGAGCCATATACAAGTTTCAAAAATAGGGGTGTACGCATGTGCCACGTGTAGGCGCGGGTGCTTGACGCATGTTGTGCACGGGTATGCACTTCGAGCGCGAGGCATGAAATGACAATCTTGTTGAGTGTTGGACCTTGATCCAGGTTGTGAAATATTGTAGAGGGATAGTTTCAAGAGTTGCGACCTGCAAAGAATTACCGTGATAAAAATATTTATATTTAATTTTTGAGTTGCCACATGGCGGCGTGTTGGGTTGCCGTATGCCACATATTCAAGCACTGCGGGGGAAAGTGCAATATAGGTTGAGACTCTTAGGCTAAGAATTAAGGTCAGCCAAGCCTACCTGTGGCCTTAACACTAGGTAGCCTTGGGGTCCCCATATGTCCCATCTGTCACTTTTTGGCCCAACCACTTGCCCCCCTGGTTCATGCATGTATTTTCTTAATACTTAACTGTCTTGTATAAAAAACATCTCAAAAAGAGAGCTATGTCACAAGGAACCTGGCATTAAATTGACAAGTTCAAGCGACAAAAACTGACGTCAAGATTGTACACTCCGTGAAGCGGAACTTTCGTTTCATCGAACAGAATGAAGGTTCAATCTGCGCAATGTCTCCTTTTTCTCACATCTCTTGTTGATTGCCACCATGAATGATGTTGGAAGTTCTCGTGTTGCTTTCTTAGGCGCTACTATACTTGTTTTGTCGGTCACCTACGGTCGTACATGGGCGTTTACTCACTTCGGTGATGATTGTGATGACACTTCCTTAGGCGGATTCGTGAAAAAGAGGTGTGAGTGTAAGAGGGGTCAAAAAGACTATTACTTTGTCTTCTTTGCTTTTGACAAGACAAAACTAAAGTGCACTCAAGCCTCAGTGGAGGTGAACCTTCGTGATGATTTTGATAATTTTGAGGAGTTTGTGATGTTTCTGCTTTTTGAGAGGATCTTTCCTCGGTATTCAAGGAATATTTAATTCAAGTGGGAGGAAAATTTGTATACTTGTGGAAATTGACGAATACTTGAAAGAGCGAAAGTGAAAACTAACGTTGAAAATGTGCTTGTGAGAGTTGCACTCACAATTACTCTGTGACAGGGACGTGTACCATTCGGCCGAATGCTTGAAACGCGCAGTTGGCCGTTTGGAGACTTTTCGACGGTTTCCGAAAAGCCGTTTCGCGCCAAACGGGCGTTTTCGCGTTCTCGCGACTTTCCGAAAAAGTCGCGATTGATCGCGGAGTCGGGTACACATGCTTTCGTCATGAACCGGTAGTTTAAAAAGCTACTTTGGCCAATCGGTTAGGTGTGAACGTTTCAAGCGAAAGTTGCGGATTCGAATCCGCTCGGATGCAAACGACTTTGCATATTTCGTTTCGTTTGACTTTACGACTGTTTGTTCGTATTTAATGATACGACAGTTTCTTCGTATTACGACTAATCGTAATCCGAAATCTGTGATTGTCCATTATTCGTAATAATGACTATCAAAATAACTTAATCAAACAATGATTAATTAAATTATCATCTCATAATTATTCAAAGTAACTTTATGAATAATTATGTCGTACTTTTGCAAAGTAGTCAAATTACGTTACGACGCTTTTTGCAATAGTATCTCGATCGTTTCGCCAATCGACCGGGAATTAATCGGCACACGTGTGTGGCGAATAATTCAATGTGATGCAATCATTTATCAAATAACTTATGATAAATAGTATAACGTATTTAAGGTAATTGGGAAAACGTCCCAAATACGCCTAAAAAGCTCAAATCGTTACGGAGGTCAAATCGGGTGTGTACAAAAAAAAGTCTCAGGGGTCCGTGGCGGATTCTCAAACTAACTTGAGAGAGCTGTTTAGGGAGTCTTAGAGAGCAAGTTTAAGTACAAAAGTCACGGATGAACACAAAAACACTCCTCCTAATGTGCTAGAGAGTCCAAATTCCGATTCTGAGCAACTTAGGAAGAAAGGTAGGCCGCCTAAATCAAGTTCTATCGCAATTCTTGCTGTTAGGAGCAAGTTCATGGCTGATGCAAGAACAACTGGCAGGGAAGAGAGAGGAAAAGGAGTGCAGCTGAAAATTGAAGATGATGAAGATGATGGAGATGCAAGCTCGGATGGAGAGAGCTCTAAAGAAAAAGGTCTGTCAACAGCGGTAACAATAGAGGAGGCGGAGGAGGAGGTGGAAGAAGACTCCAATGAGGACCTGCCACCTATTTGGTACTGGCAGCCTGCAGCTGCAGGAGAGGCCTATGATGAGGAGATTCCTAAATTGAGTAAGAGCGCTCATCATGGCTTACAAAACAGTCTTGATAGGGGATTTCACTCTCTTTCACCTTTTAGAGTGTTTGTCTTGCTCATGCCTATCTGGTTCTTTGAGCAGCTTGCTGTTGAGACCAACAGATATGCCGTTCAGAGTGGTGCTAGAGAAGGCTTGATATCTGTGACTTGCACAGAGATTGTTGTTTTTCATGGTCTCTGTATGGCTATGGGGCTGCATGCCTTGCCAAGACACTTCATATTGGCAAAACACTGTGGATGGACCCATCACTCTCCCTTCTTTTGGTAGGTTCATGAGCAAGAATAGGTTCAAGGAGATTAGGCGGTACTTTCATGTGAAGGACAACAGGTCGAGAGGTTTTGAAAAGAAAAAAGCCTCTGTAGAGTATAAGTTGTGGCAGCTGCAGCCCTTTACTGATCTTTGTCATAAGATCTGTGCACAGTACTATAGCCCTGGATAGAACTTAACTATAGATGAGAGGATAATACCTATTAGAAACTGATAGTGCCCAATCAGGATCTATAATCCTTCTAAGCCATACAAGTATTGCATAGAAGTATTTTCTGTTTGTGATGCTATCACCTATTTTTGTTGTGCTTTCGTTATCTGTAACGATGCGCCGCGTGGCCGGATGCGGCACGTGCGACACGTCGCGTGGAGCGATAGAAGTGTCAGTTTAAATTGTATAAGTACAGTTGGAGCGCGATCAAAGTACCTCCAGTTACCTTTTCGTTTGTATCGCTACATTGGTATCGGAGCGCAAACCTAACCGTGTTCAAGAGACGAGGGTTCAAATCCCGCGGGGTGCAAAACGACGTCCCTCGCGTTGCAGGGGCCTGAGTGCCCGAGACGTGCACACTTGTAGGTGAGAGGAGTGTAACAATCCGCCGTGTGGCCGGATGCGGCGTGTGCGACACATCGCGTGGAGCGATAGAAGTGTCAGTTTAAATCGTATAAGTACAATTGGCACGCGATCAAAGTACCTCAAGTTACCTTTTCGTTTGTATCGCTAAAGTATCTACGATAGAATAAATGTTGATGGACTTAAGTCTAAGGTAGTGCTGGACTTTGTCAGTGTGTCGCCAGTCGGTAGAGTTTTCATCTTTGTCACTGATAGAGGTTTCACTTCTCCTGACCTCTTCTCTATTCTAGCTAGAAAAGGACATGGTGCTACTAGTATAGTTGTGACAAACAGAAAGAACTATCCTAGTGATATGGTGATGATGAGGCCTAACTTTCACCCTCCAGGCTACACTCTAGCTGCATATAATGAGAATCTCCCCATGATTGCATGTGTGTGGAATGATAGCAAATCATGTGCATTCCTTTCCATAATCAAAAGACTAGCTTCTAAGACTCAACTTGGGCGTGTGTCGGCAAAAGAGAAGAAGTCAATACAAGCTCCAGAATTGGTAGAGCAATATAACATGTACAAGAACGGAATAGACCAGTTCGCTGCATTGTGTCTAGCTAAGAACTACAGTAATGAGAGAATCTTAGTGAATAGAAAGTGGTGGCACAAAGCATACTGGGGCATCTTTGATGGGCTGCTAACGCATTCATCATGTACAAGATTGCATGTCCCGACGCTGAGAGGTTTGACATGTACATGGAAATCATGGATCAAATGTGCTACTTTCACCGTCCTAGTGATGCAGGTCCCAGCAGGGTAGTGACTAGAATTGTCTCAGTTCAGCCTACTGCAGATGCCAGGTGGACCCACAGGCACTTCCCTGTGAAGGTCAAGGAGAGGCAACGATGCGTGGTGTGCAACGCTGGCACTTTTGGACATCGTGCCGAGAAGCCCCAAGGTTCAATTCTTGTGTGAGCCTTGCAATGTTCACTTGTGCCCTTCTGTGTGCTTCCAGAGGTACCATACAGAGAGAGAAATAAACCATCTAGATGTAGGAGCCGGGAGAGAGATAAGGTCTTAGAGAGAGAAGAAGGCGATGCGCGTATTTTTTGTCGATTATGGACATTGGTGTGAAATGCCAAAACAATATGACTTCCGGCTTGATTATCATTGTAGTTAGTAATACGAGTGTGTATAAGATACTTGAATTACTCTTTTTTTTTCCCCAAAAATATAAATAAGATGGTATGTTTATCCCTGAAAGTGGACAAAATATATAATTTAGTTTTTGAATATAAAATTTAAAATAATAAAAATAACAAACAAAAATATATTCATGTCATGCTCTATGTCTTCAAATTTTATATTGAAAGGCAATGCACACAACTTTGTGGAATGGATTATGTGCAAGTAACTTTCTGAGGTCTTGTTGGGCCATGCCAAAAAAAAGGTTCTTATCAGATCCAAGTCTGCCAAGTGCAAGAGATCATAGAATACTTCATAAATGACTTTGAAATTTCTTGAGAACACTCTTGAGACATGTATAGATCCCTTGTAAAAATCACAACATTTGCTTAAAAGTGCATTGTGTGCAATGATTCCTCAAAGTTAGCACTTTTGTCGCTGGTTTTTTTTATTCTCCCCTTTGCTATACACTCGTCTTGTAGCGTCCACCATCACCTTCCTCTTGTTGGTCTTGGCTGATTTCCTCCATCAATGAAATGCCTCTATACCTTCCCCACTAAATTGATCTAGGTCTCCATGTCTCTTAATTATATCTCCTACGTGGTACTTCAATATGTGCATATACTCTGTAATGTGGTCTGCTGCGCCAGCTACTACAAACTTGTCCTCAAAGCCTTTAGCAAGGGCCTCCACAAGAGAACCTTTAGCTTCTCTCTTGTCACCCGTGTCTAGTGCAGATATCGGCTCCATAAGGACAACCAAGCACACTCCACAAGCATCCCATGTTTCTAACATAGCTTGTAGCTATTCTGCATCATTAGGCAGGTTACAGAAAACACACTATGCCAGCTCAACAAAGTGCTAAAGGAGACGGTGGCACTCCCGTCCAATGAAGCTTGGTTTGGCTGCCCTGTTTCTCTTCTCGCCTTTCTTCAAGGCCTTCACAGCCTCTTCAGGTATTGATGCCTTCACCTTTTCTTTCAAAAGCTTGTAGAATTCATCCTCGTTGGTATGTATTGCTCGTAACATTGCATGCAAAGTTTTCTCATACAGTGTAGCTGAGATTCTCAAGTTCAAGTGCACTATACATACAACACAGTCACTAAAAGATATATTAAACAAGGGTGACTTCTAGTGAAACGATCTGAGCTTTTTAGGCGTATTTGGGGCGTTTTCATGATTACCTCAAGAACGTAATACTGTTTATCGATATACTTTCCAATATTTCGGGCAGAAAAAACTTCTTTTGGAAAAATAAAAATATGGCCATGAAGATAATGATGTAAGCATTCTCATATATAAGTTTCAGACTCATTAAATGAAGCATGTGAAGTCCAAGAAATGAAGACTGAAGGTAGTTGTTGGGCCAAAAACTATATATTCCAAAGGGCTATCTAGTGCTAAAGAATTGGTAATAGATAGATTACACAACTTTGAGGTCAAAAGTACTAAGATAGACCAAGGAAGTGCTATTTGGCATCTTGAGAATTACTTCTAGTCACGTTGTCATGAATTTGTTTATTGGTAGATATAATAGGTCATTAAGTTCAGTATATTAAAGATTAGTTATTATTAAGTCTGCAAGATTTTTAGTCAATTTCAGTATAATGACTCAGTCGGGAGCAGCAGACTGAAGCCAGCTGACCTCCTTAAGCGATACTAGCAAAGTGCCTAGTAATACATCTAAGTGTGGTATGCTAGGTGAATGGCCGATGACGCTTTAGGCGAATGGCGATTCGGGATGATGGGAGATGGCTGTGGATTTGGTTAGCCGAGGTGCTACCAACGTGGTTAACTCCCGGGTAGGCGGTGCCATCGCACTTGCCGTTGAACAGTTAACTCATTCCATGTACATATGCTAGGTAATGCTATCGAGTTTGGCATTTGGAAACAAGGCCAACTCTCCGAACAGATTACTGAGAGAACATCTGAATTCAAGGCTGCAGCCGTCACACAAATTGCTTACTAACCTTACTTATGTATGAGTTTGCTGATTGCATCATTGATTTTGGTGACTTGCATTTGAATTGTGAAGTTTGGTTACGCTAGTTGTGTGGACTTCTTTGCTGTTTAACGAGTTAACCAAAACTTACTATAAATATTATTAGTTGATATAAGGTCTTTTATCAATTGTTAAACGCTTACAAGTTAGTCAATACATTTCACACGCACATGTGTGGGTGTACACCATCTCTGGAATGAAGAAATTTGGCTTAGAGCTAAAGATAGCCAAGGGTGCGAAAGGTTTGGAGACTTGATGGAGTTTGGCGCGTCATATATTTGGTCATAGAAAGTCACATGGCACAACGAGGAGTTACGATTTGTTCAAGGATGGGAAGAATAACTATTTCGACGATCTGGTTAAGTACTAAGTTCTAGGCTCATTTTCTCAGTACCTCAACATTATGGCTACATTATGCCCGAGCTTTTAGGAGTTCAAGAAAAAAAGTGAAAAGCAAAGATGCATTGCATTGTTCAAGAACTAGGATAGTGCATACGAACACTTCAAAGCTTACGAAATCTACTGTAGTGATTTGAGTTATAATATATTAGTTTGCATGTATTTTAATGCTTTTGAATGTATTGGAGTAGTAATGTGTGGAGTCAAGTGTGAATAGATATTCTAGTGACTTGGTTCATGTCCTTTGAACCCTCTAAGGCATTTTCAAAGTTAGAGGAAGGACCTAGAAGGACTCCATGTGGCAAAAGTCAAATGTGCCATTTTTAGGTCAAAAGGACATGTGTACATTATTCTAGAAAGAGGTGGCAAGTTTTGGGATGTGTTGGGTGCCTACACATCAACATACACCTTCCTAGAAATTACTTATGTAGCAAGCATATAAACAAGAGCTAGAACATAGACAAACATTCCAGAATCACTCTTGTACTTGCCAAATTCCAAAAATATATTAACTATCAAGAAGCCATCTCTCTTTCAAGAAGCTACCACTTGTGTTCAAAGATCCTTGTCTTGAATAGATAAAGTATTATATTTCACTAAGTACTTCATCTATCTGTTTCACTACAGTGGTATTGGAGCTAGGCACTTTGGTAGCACAAGAAGATGGCCGATCCTCAAGACCAACAGCAAGCTTTCGAAGGAAGCCCTTCCTCTCAAGACACCCTCCTCCAGCGCCGATGGGAGAGCCCACTCAAGAAAATTTGCAACAACAAGAAGCACCACAATGAGGAGCACCGTCAAATCCCGTGGCAGCCGCTATAGCAAAGTTGACCCCACCACAAGGGGTTCCCGCAAATGAGTGGGCAGCCTTCCTAATGACCGTCCACAACCAAGTGGGCTTGACCACCTATGAAGCAACCGTGCAAGCGTCAAGAGAAGCTATGGCTGCCATGGTTGCCCCTATTGCAATG
Organism: Mesotaenium endlicherianum; assembly: GCA_009602735.1. NCBI lineage: Eukaryota > Viridiplantae > Streptophyta > Zygnematophyceae > Zygnematales > Mesotaeniaceae > Mesotaenium > Mesotaenium endlicherianum. The sequence continues at coordinate 31,531 of WELA01002672.1, forward strand.
GGAGAGAATATTACTCTATCCTTGAAACATTTGATAGTGAGTGCTAAAAGGTACGTCTTCTTGGAAGAGTTTTGTTGGAGAATCCGTTGGGCATCATAATCTCCTCGTCGTGGTCAGGAGTTCGCACAGTAATAT
>WELA01002702.1:52407-62971 GCA_009602735.1 Mesotaenium endlicherianum
GGGGGGGGGATCTGCGCGTGACAGCTGTCGCGTGGGGGCCGTCCGAGCAAGCGGGCCCCGTGATGCAGACGGCCAGCGCCAAGCTGGACCTCAAGGAGCCCTACTACCGCATGTCCCAGAGCTCTGTGTACACGTGGCCTCAGGACCAGCCGCCAGCCCAGGAGCAGGTAAGCTCACGGCTGGCTCTGGGCAGGAGGCGTCTTTGGCCTGCCTGGCAGCCTTCGGGTGGCAGGGCAGTCGGGAGAGTGAATATTAACATCAGCGCCACAGTACTCTACATGCAGCATGAACCCTAATTTCAGCCCTTTTATTGCATTTCCTCATATTTTTATGGCTTTGTGTTACACCTGCATTTGGAAGGAAAGCGCCTCACAGGCAGGCGGGTCGTCAGAGGCGTAAGCACGTCAGTCGGGTGTTGGCTGTTGGGTCTTGATAGGGGTGAGGAAGGGCAGCGAGGGGAAGGAGGGGCATCTGAGCAGGAGCGGCTGTGAGAGAGATGTGTGGGATGCGTGCCTCTTTGCAAGAGCGAGCAAGTGAACACGATATAGCAGGAGTTTTAGGGTTACACGCAATCGTCTCGTGGTGTTCTCTGCAGTAACCCCGTGTCTTCAGAGAGGAGGAGTGTCACTGTCGACTGACGGCAGGCAAAGGGCTGTTGGCTTCTCCTACTTTCCTTTTGGTTTTATACGCGTCCCCCAGGGGTGTGTGCTGGGCTGAAGGGGCGAGGGCAAGGGGTGGGCTCCACTTTGTCATCGTTACTGTCTGGGTTCAAGGTTTTTGGGTTCAGGGGTCTAGGGGTCTAGGGGTCTATACCTGTGTGTGCTCATGCTTTTCGTAGCAGTCGTGAAGGGTCAGGGCCTTCCCAGCAGACTCTTGGGCATGGCTGGCGTGAGCGTAACCTTTATGTGCACGTATGCGATCTTCTCTGGCCGTGCGTGCACGTGTGTGAGTGCGCGCGCGTGTGCACGTGCAGTTGCGCCCGCGTGCATGTGTCCACAGGCGTGCGTGCATATTTGGCTCGTGCATCCGCATTCGTGTGCCTGTGTGGTGTGCACCGTGCGCGCGGCGCGTGCATCTATCTGCGCTTGCGCGTCGTGCACACACGTATATACGTGCACATGCAGGGGTAAGCTCTCCCCGGCTTATTCTGATTGTGGGGGTGCGTTGTTGCGGTTGCGTTGCCGCCGCTCGTGCATGCTCTCCGGGTGTGCGCGGGCGTGGGCGTGGGCGTGTGCGCGTGCATGTGTGGGGCGTTTCGGACCTGCCCTCATGACCATCGTCAGCAGGCGCTGCAGCCGCAGCAGCAGCACCCGCAACCGCTACAGCAGCAGAGCGCAGAGGTTGCACCACATGGCAGCCTCTTGGTGCAGCCGCTGCCACCCCCGCAGCAGCAGCAGCAGCAGCAGCAGGAATCCAACGGCCTGCTGGCGTCGACGCCCCAGCAGCAGCAGCAGCCGCAGCAGCAAGGAGTGGGGCCGGACCTGCTGCAGCAGGCGCCCGGGCAGGGGGCTGGGTACTTGGAGTTTGAGGTCGGGGGTGGGGGGGGCGGGGCCGGGGGAGGCCTGCAGCGGCCGCAGCCTTTCTATTCGCAGGGCTCCTGGCCTCCTCAGTAGAAGTTAGCGCCGTGCTCTTGATAGGGGTTGATCCTACGGCCCTCGTCGGACGGGCCTCTAAGGCTGAGGGCCCAAGGTTGGGCCCTCTAATGTTGGGACCTGAGGTCAACATTTAGGATTGTGCCCAAAGGCTGGGACCTGAGGTGTTAGACTGGGCCCAAGGCTGGAGTTTCGGGGCGCCGCAAGAAAGGGCTAGGACGCTAGCTCGCTCGTTCTGAGAGTCGACTCACCCCCTTTCAAAGTCCGCCCCTTTGCGGTTGTCCTTCCCTTCCCCCCCCTCTTGCAGAGGAGGCGTAAGTTTTTGGCCAGGCTTTGGCTACAGAGCTTGTGGGGTTCTGAATTCTGATGGGAAACAAGGTTGTGCTGGACATCCTTCTCTGGAAAGCATCCCATCTCACCTCAGAAGGAAATTAGAACAAGTTGAGGGCGTCTTGGTGTGCAGAGTCTGCTCGGCCGCAGAGGCAAGGTGTTAAAACACTACAAGGGAACTAGCTCTTGCAGCCTTGCTAGCCAGAGTGTCGTCGAGTCACTGAGAGGTTGTTGAAGTGAATATTGCAAGTTCGAGACTGTCATTGAGTCAGTGGCATTGAGTTAGTGACAGGTACCGCCGGATGTAGCCTGTTTTTGTTGGTCAGCAATTTTTGCAGAAAAATGTGAACTGCTCTTGGTTACTAATAGTAAGAGTGTTGTTTCTTAGTGTATGCATGCCGGGAAGTGTTGCCCATGCTGGGGTCGGCAAAGTGACACAACACATGCATTTACGCATCGGAGTCTATTGGGCATTACATGCCTTTAATTAAGATCATGCCCCTAGCCGACCACTCACAAATCAACTTGGCGATTGTTACCATGCACTTCTGCACATGAATTTTTCATGCAACTTATTTAAACAAGAAACGCGTGAGAATTATGCTTGCAAGCATAAAAAGCCCAATTCATATCTTAAATTCAAATACAAATCTATGGTTGAAGTGCCGAGAATCATGCATGGACCAATTTGATCAATGCAAACTAGTCTCTTTCATAATGAACTGCCGTGCGAGAAAAAATAGAGACGAGCAGCACTTCGGCGCTGGGCCACAACTATACCTTAATCTAAGGTTTTTATGATGAGATTCTTTCAGTAACACTAGAAAGCCTGGGCAAAAATACTCCTTCAATTGAGTATAGATGAAAAGCGCGCGTACAGTCATGCCAATTTGATTTCAAATATAATCCCACATTTGCTATCTTAATGGGCACACATGCAAAGGATTAATTGGCAGTTTGCCGTGGATGTCTCTTGGCTTGTACAAATCGCATAACGATGCACCTCCAACTACCTTCCGACACACTAAAAAGTATGTGAACTCAAAGAAGTCCATGTCCTTTTTTTTCCTTTTAGTTACTTTTGTGCAGCTATTTTGTTCGGGTCGTTTGGTGAGACCCAATTTTTCGCCCCTCTCAAGGTTCTATTTGTGATCGAGTATGAGAGTTCAAGCATGCATTGTCGAGTTAGGGGGCACGCATAAAACGACTGCGTCAAAGTGCACGCAAAGTTCCGCTTGGGGGGCACGCAAAGACTGATTTCTAGGGGCACGCAAAGTTCCGCTTTGGGGGCACGCAAAGACTGAATACATTAGGGTCACGAAAAGTTCCGCTTCGGGGGCACGCAAAGTTCCGCTTCGGGGGCACGCAAAGACCGATCATTAGGGGCATGCACGCAAAGTTCCGCTTCGGGGGCACGCAAAGATTGACAATATGAGGGGCACGCGAAGTTCGAGTTCGGGGGCACGCAAAGATATTGACTATTTTAAGCTGATTTTTAAGGCAGGCGAGATTCCTTCAAGGGGCAACCCAAAGTTGACATCTCTAAGGTTGCAGAAATGACTTTTCTTTCAATGGCACGCAAAGTTCCGTCACCGGGGGGGCACGCAAAAGCATGCTGATAATTAGACCCAATTAGACCTCACCCAGTAATGCCAAAAATGTACTCGTTGACTGCCATTGACTTCCAGAATTTATGATGGAATCTGACTCATGCACGAACTCACGCGCGACGTTGTATTTCGCACAGAAGCTCGCTTGATGCTGCTCGATGCTGCTTGATACTCGCTGATGTCAACTGATATAGGGAAGTCAAAGCAGAGGAATAGTTCGAGAAATTCAAGAGTTTTGGGAGTGGTGGGTGTTTCGTTGCGCATCTGATATAGAGACGTTGAGGAAATGATCTGTGTGTTGTAAGAGCCTTGTAGGCCGAAGTATATCTGACTCTAGAAGGAGCCCGGAGGAGAGAGGAGGGATTCTTCTAAGTCTGGCACAGAGGGAAACACTTTAGGGCGTTACATTCATCTCTTGAAGGTGCACACGATTCACAGTCCACATTCATAGTCGCACAACCTCTCTGGCGCAATTCGTGAAAGAAGTTGTGCTTAAACGGGCTGTAGGGCATAGTATACTTTCACTTTCCTCCCTTCTGCGAACCTGTATCAATTGACTTCCGAGGAAAGAGTCGTTGTTGTGTGTTCTTTGTGCGGAATACTCATCACCTTAAATCAGTTTGTTCGCACTTGTGTTCGCACCCGCTCAACTTCAACATCAACATTGAGATAGAGTCATTTGTTGGCAGGCATGACATGGCTCGACTTGCTTGATTCTCATTGATTAAAGTTACACGTGTATTGCAGTCGATCATTTATAGAGAAAGGTCAATTCTCGCTTGAGTTCATCAGAGACAAAACAGAGAGGTGGGGCAGAGTAAGCAAATGATGCAAGTCAAGTTCTCTTTGAGACGAAACGCTGTTTTAGAAACCCTAATCAATAGTTGGGTTACATTCAGAAACCCCCTTCTGTGTTAGGGTTTACGTAACGTTTTTGGGATTTTTTTGGGCTCATGAGGGTTCCATATGGCCAACATTGCTCCCTGGTTTGAAGGACAACAGAGGAGAACATGGCTGCTGGGTTTTACCAGCAGCATACTGCACTCTTCAAGTTTTGTGACGCAGGCTGGGAAACTAGTCAACCCTGCATGAGCCAGCTCGCCTTGCTGCAGGCGCGACGGTTTCAGGGTTAGGATTAGAGATTGAGGGTTTCACTTGCAGCATACTGCACTCTGTCTGTACTGTAAAGCAGGGTGGGAGCAGGAAACCAACGGCTAATTTATAACAATTGCACGGCCGGTTCTTACCCGTTGGAAACTTAAATGATCAGTGCCATTAATGACCATTGGTGGCTTCTGACATCATCGTTAGCTAGATGCTTGAATTCTGCTTCTATGCTACAGTTCACGTTGTCATCAAAAAGAGGGGGGTGTTCTCGCATGCTGCTTCTATGGCACTGCATGTTGTCATCAAAAAGAGGGGGGGCCTGCTCGCTCGCATGCTGCTTCTATGTCACTCTATGCTGTCGTTAAAAAGAGGGGGGGGTGCTCGTGTGCTGCTTCAATGTCATTCTATGACGTGCGTGATGCATCTATGTCGAGTCCTGTCACTCATGGGCCACTTTTCAGGCGAGCCTCCTTCTTAAAGCCAGAACACTGGAGAGCGCTTGCGATGCTCGTATTGCAGGCGTTGCAGGTGCCGCAGCTGCTGCGTGAATACCCACAACACGGCGCACACCTAGAAGGGAGCGCTCATGCATCTGGGAGGCGCCGACTGGGGTAGGCTGTGAAGATTTAGGGGGTTTAGGGAAGGAGTCAGGCCTCCCTTGGGCCTTGGCGCGTTGCAGCCACGGTTTAGGGAGTGAGGTTCAGGCTCAGGGCTTGCGAGTTTGGGATATAGGGTTTAGGGTCAGGCTCAGGCCTAGGGTCTTGGGTTTAAGGTCCTCCCGAGATGATGAATCTCGCAGGCTTCACCAATATCTTGGCCAAGACGGCCGCGCACATAGAGAAGACAGTCCAGGTACTCGATTTTTATTTTCTTTTCTTTTCTTTTACGAGGTAACTGGCGCATTGCTGTCGCGAATCGCAAGTTTTTTTTTCTTAATCTTCTTATTTTCTCACTCGAATTTTCCTTCTCTCGCGTGATGTTTTCCCTCTTCACGTTTCCTGCTTTTGGGCCTCCGGCACGGTGGGCTCTGCGCCAGGTGGCTTACGCGATCGTGCGCCACGTGTCGGCCTGGCACCAGTGCCTAGCACCTGTGCGTTGCTTTCTGAGCCTTGTAGCCTCATCCTTCTCCAACGTAATTTTTGCCTTGTGCGTCCCTTGTGCGTCTCAACTTTCAACTTGCAGAGCTCGATCCACGATGTGACTGGGCCCAAGGCGCTGACAGAGTATGACATCCACGAGCAGGTCTGTCTGATTCGTCTCTTATCCCTCCCGTCTGTACTCTCTGTCCCTCGTGTTTAGGCATCTTGTCCCTCGCTGCTGCTAGCTCCACTTAGGAGAAGCGATGTTCTTGTTCGCACTCTACTCTTGAGTTATGTCTCGTGTTACCTCATACATTTGAAAAGGCCGTCTCCAAAGCTTTCATTTGATTTAGCTTTCACCCAAGCCGAGCCAAAGTTCCAAACTTCTCCATCTTCTTCCTATCCTGAACCCAAAAACTTGAACCCCATACTCGACGCCCTAAACATGAAGCACGTATGCTCAAAACCCTATAACCCTTGGCCACCTGTCCGTATGTCGCCACGTCGTCCTTGGTGCTTCATCTTGTGACAACCTGGCCGACCTCGGTCTGACAATGCTTTGACCCATTCTCACATGCGTTGTTTGTAAGACATCATCGTTGTGCGTCTAAGAATGTATGATGTGAGAAGAAAACACCCAGGCACTGTTTCCACCATGCCCCCTTAAGTCCACTCTGTGTGCACATCGGAACAAGCGGCGCTCAAACTTGGTCCAGGCAAATAGGTCAGGCGGACAGAAGTGAGCGTAAGGTGCTGTCAGGCGGACGATTGTTGTTCCACTCGTGCCAAAGCTAGAGCTGTTGGGGATCGCAAACATCCAGCCCCAAGTTGATTAACCGCACCTCCCCCGGACCTCGCTGAAGTAGTCACTGGCAGAGGTAGTGAGTGACTCTATGTGGGAGAGGTTGACCTAATCTGCAGCTTCTTGCCTGCTGCCATGGCTGCCGCCCGCCCTTCCTGTGTTGGAAGGCTTTCATTTCATTTTGTTTCGTTACGTGCCATCATTTTATTTTGGCTTTGTTGGAATTAAGCCTCACGTTTAATCATTTTCATCAAAGAGCATGGCGCTGAGCCCTCTACCTGCCCTGGGCCGAAGAGCGCTTGCTGGAAGGCTGCGTCTTCTGTGGAGGAGGCATGACTGGGGGAGGCTTTTGGGATGTTAGAGGCTTTGCTGGCAGGTTCAGTGGCCGTTAAGTGAAATTAGTGAAGGGTTCTAGGGATTAGGGCTCAGACGCGAAATGAATCGGGGCCAATGGTTTTGGAACAATATTTTGGGCCAAAAGACGGAACAATATTTTGGGCCAGGGTTTTAGTCCGAGTTTTTTTTCGGGCCAAGATTTGGGCCATGGGTTCCATGTGAAGGGTCAGTCAAGTAGGGGAAGGTCTGGTATACGCACACACACTCAAGCGCACAGACACGCACGCACACACACAGGCACACGCACATACATACACAAGCACACACACATACACACACAAACACAGAGAGAGAGACACACACAGGCACACGCACAGGCACACGCACTCGCACACACACGCGTGCACACATACACAGAGAGAGGAGGGGGAGGGGGAGGGGGAGAGACACACAGAGAGACACAGAGAGACACAGAGAGACAGAGACAGAGACATGCTAATTTATTCCCTTCCACACAATGTGCGAGCCTTTCCTGCCGGCACCTTTGCTCACGAAGCCCTGTGCTTCTTAATCCCCGTCCACACACACGCCATACACTGGTTGGTTCAGGCGGCCCAGGTGGACCTTTATGCTCACCAAGCCCTCTACTCTGCAAGCCCTGTGCTCATTGATCCCCGTTCACATACGCGCACTTCACCGGTGGGCTCAGGCAGGCCACGCCAGCATCTCTGCCTCTTCAATCCCCGTTCACACACGCGCGAAAAGAATCCCATGATGAAACCTCTGCTCACCCGATCCCTGTGCTCGCTGATCCTGTCGCGCGCAATGCAGAGGTGGGCTCCGGCAGCGCACGCCGGCCCGCTGCTTACCCAGCCATTTGCTCAGCTAGCCCCGTCCGCACTTGCGCACAATTCGCAGGCGGGCTCTGGCAGCGCACGCCCACCCCCCTGCTCACGACGCCCTGTGCTCCTCGAACCCCATCCACACGAGCCTTTGTTTGTTCACCAAGCCCGCTTCGCACCAGATCCCGTGCTCCCGTGACCCCGTTCGCACTCGCGCGCGATTCGCAGGTGGGCTCGGGCGGCCCGGGCTGGCCTGATTCTCACCAAGCCCTGTGCTCTCCTAACCCCGTTCACACCCGCGTGCGCAACTCGCAGGTGGGCTCCGGCGGCCCGGGGATGCTCTGGAAGCTCTACAGGGGCACTCCCAAGAGCAAGCCGCAGCACAGCTCCAGTGCTGAGGTCTGCGTGTGGCTCCTGGATAAGAAAGCGCTCGCAGAAGAGCGCGGCCGGCGCGGCACCAGGTGGGGCGGGCCCCTATCCTGTGGAACAACCCCTGCATTCCTGCTCACACACGTGCCCAGCTCTTGTCGGCCTGATGCCTGATCTTGGTCGCAGAGTAACCGATAAGTCATCCGCGTTACGACGGTGTGTCACTGTCAGAAAGTTGTGATTCATAGAAGAAATAAAGTCTATGTTGAATGTACTCTGCTATCAGGAAACGCTTCGTTCAATCAGCAGAAACCGCTGTGTTCTGCCGGCGCCTTTAGGATACAAATTACCATCTCATTGAAATAATAAAATAAGTATTATGATTAATGTCAAAAACTTTAAAATACAATCAAATATGAGATACCTATCTGTTCTGCTGGCGCCTGCAGCAAGGCGGCAGAGGAGGCCCTGCTGGAGATCTTCCGCGCCGACGCCGCCCGGCTGCTGCGGCTGCGCCACCCGGGCGTGGTGCGCGTGGTGCAGGCGCTGGACGAGAGCAAGGCGGCCATGGCCATGGTCACGGAGCCGCTGCTCTGCAGCGCCGCCAACGCGCTCGGCTGCTTCGACAACCTGCCTAAAGCGCCCAAAGCGCTCGAGGACCTGGTGCGTTTCGTGCGTGTGCGTGTGCGTGTGCGTGTCCGTGTGCGTGAGTGTCGTTGGGATGCTTTGCTGCTTTGACAACCTGCCTTGCCGCAAGCGCCCAAATTGCTGCGTGGATGAAGTGCGGTCGTAGGTCGGTGGCTGGGTGGGTGTGTACGTGAGTGCATGCGTGCGTGTGCGTGTGCGTGTGGGCTCCCCTGAGAATCTGCCCAACGTGCCGAAAGTGCTGGAGGACCTGGTACGTTTGTGTGTGTGTGTGTGAGAGAGAGAGAGAGTGTCTGCATGCGCGTGTGTGTGAGGGGGGGGGGGCTTCAACCTGCCCAAAGCGCCAAAAGCGCTGGAGGACCTAGTGTGTTTGTGGGTGGGTGGGTGGGTGGGCGTGCGCGTGCATGTGTGTTCATGCAAGAGTGTATATGTGGGTGTGGGTGTGCGTGTGTGGTAAGTGCCGAAAGCACCGGAGGACCTGGTGTGTTTGTGAATAGGTGTGTCTCTATGTGTGTCTAAGTGTGTGTTAATGTATGGTTGTAGGTGTGTGTGTGGGTGGGTGTAGGAGCTGTGCATGTGTGTGTGGGGGTGTTAGTGTGCGTGTGTGTAAGTTTTGGAAGCACTAGAGGACCAGGCGCGTAGGTGGGTAAATGTGCGTGTATGTGCGGGAGTAGGTGTGCAGTGTGTGGGGGTGTGGATGTTTAGTTGTGTGTGCATGTGTAACTGTGGGTGTGCGTGTGTGTAAGTCCCCTGAAGCCTCGGAGGACCTGCTGCGTTCGTGGTGTGTGTGTGTGTGTGTGTGTGTATGTGTGTGTGTGTGTGCGCGCGTGTGTGCGTGCGCGCGCGCGTGAGTGCGTGTTTGGAACGGCCAAAAGCGCCGGAGGATCTGGTGCGTTTGTGCATGGTCGGCGCTCTTCTCTGTGCGTATGCGTGTGTCAGTGTGTGCTTGTGTGCATGTGCATGGGTCTCTCTCTCTGTGTGTGTGTGTGTGTGTGGGTGGGTGTGTGCGCGCGAGTTCGTGCACGTAGGTATGTGTGCGTGTGGGCTTAAAACTTGAGTTTCCAGTCGTCTGGTGCTTACCGGGCCTGTGCGATTCCCCTTCTTTTTTCTGGCTCTGTCTGGTCTGATCTCCTCACTAGTTTGTCTCCTTCTCTCGTCAGAAAAGGTGACGGAAATTTGAGAGACCTGTTGGCATGGGCAACTCTGGATGGGAACCCAAATGCATCACGAGAGATACCTGATTGCAATTTCTAGCCTGTCATGTGCGTGCCTGCATGCGCCGCTGTGCTCGCGTGCTTCCCCGCGTGCATGCGCGCGCACGCACACACACACACACACACACACACACACACACACACACACACGCACACACACACGCACGCACGTGCACGCACACCTCTTGCTTCCCACTCCCGCTCCCACTCACTCACATGCACACGCACGCGCTCCTGCGCACGCTCGTACATACGCACATTAGCATGCACATGGACAGGCACACGCACACGCTTGTGCACAGGCACACGCGTACACTCGCACGTACGCACGCACATACGCTCACGTACTTCCACACACACACACAGAGACTCCACATCATCATCTCCAACCATGTATTGCTGTTGTTGGTGAGGCTAAATTTGCCTGTGCTTTGATTGTTCCCCCTCCTCGCCAGCCCCACTCCCTTTCTTTGCAGGAGTTGGAGGAGCTGGAGGTGGAAACAGACGAGTGTGTTTTCTCTTTCTTTCAACGCGCGTGCACACAGACACGCACACCCACACACACACACACATAAAATCGCTAAACATGCGTAAGCGGGCGGACTCTTTTCCATCCCCCTCCCCCCCCCCCCCCCCCC
>WELA01002702.1:104750-115017 GCA_009602735.1 Mesotaenium endlicherianum
GGGGGGGGGTAGGTCTGTGGGTATTGTGAGCGCTGCTGGAATGGGTGCTGCTGGCGGGGGGCCCGCAGGAGCACAGGGTCCGGCGAGATGCAGCAGCAGCAGCGGTGGAGTACTAAGGTGCTGCTGCTGAGTCAGTGGCAGTGCATGCATCCTGCGCACCCAGCATCCTAGTGCACCAGCAGAAGCAGCAGGGGGGAGGGAAAGGGCTTCTTGTTGGGTATCATTGGGTGACCTTTGCCTTTGGCATGGGGGCGCGAGGAAGAGACGGTCCCGTGAAGCAAGGTGGGGCAGTGTGCGTCGAGGGAGGAGCAAGCAGCGTGTGTGGGTATGTGTGTGCGTGCAAGGTTGGAATGTGTGCTAGTTGCGCCTGTGACTGGTGGATATGGAGGACGATATGGTAGTGCTGGGAGGTCAGCTCTGGTGTGAGGAGAAGCTACTTGTTGAGGTAAGAGCAAGCTGTATGAGTGTGCAAGTGCAATGTTGCGTGTCTGGCGTATGTCTTATGGGGCTGTGGTTGAGCTACCTGTCTGGCTCTGTGGGGGGGAATCTGCAATGCCAGCGCTGCTGCTCTTGTCTGTGGTTGTCAGTGCCATCCACGTTGTGCAGAGTCAAACGCGATGACAGGTCACCAGGCACGAAAGGCGGGAGCAAGTGCAGAAAAGGGCAAGGCGCTACACCCACAGTGTCAGCAACCGAGTTGGAAGGCATTGCACTTAATAGATGCAAGCATTTGGAGAGTCTTCAGTCAGGTCAAAATGATGCGTATCAATAGCTACCCCGCACTTATTGTTGCACCTCGTACTACAGGCTTATTGACGATGATAACTGCGAGTCATGGCCTCTATTGAAACTCTGTATCACTTATAGTCTATGAATTGCAAGTGAAATGATTGAGCCCTGAAGTCCATCAGTATACAGTTTCTGCTTGTTTGGGACTTATGTTGCCCACAACCAGAAGGTTAAATCTGCTTGTATGTGGCAGATTTGCTTAAAGAGGAGGGGTTAACCTCTTCAATCTTAAACAAGAGTCATCTGGCATCAGGAGGGTATTGTGTTCTCGACTGGCTTCTCAGGTTGTGGTTGAAACTTGATTGTGCCCCACTATTGTTGTCAATTGTGCAAAGCATGGGACCCCTTGTGATCTGAAGGATGATAGAGCCACAACATACTCGACGTATTACAACTGGCACTCTTACTGATATAAGCTAAAGGCTTTGAGGAACCTATTGAAGGCCGTGGCACAACATGTCGTCATTGGCCTTCACTGAGCTCTTAAACTGAACGTGGTGCAAAGTACGCACACAAATATTTTTGTGATCTCTCTTGTGCTCGCGATCCTTAATGTCTTGAGCTTTAGACATTGGATTGTTGTGTTTGCTGTCGCCAGTGTGAGAGGAACATAGTGTGCAGATCAACAAGCAATTTGTACTGATATGTCCAAGATTAAATTTACCACATCATTCAGGTTAGGAGTGCTTTCTTTGTTGCTCCAAATTGTTGCAGCTTTCTGTACAGCTCATCAAAAGAAAGAAATGGTCATTTAAGAAATCTTCAATCGCGCTCGCTAATAGCAGTGAGGTGTTGCTCGACCTCATCAAATGATAAAACCCTGAAGCCTCTATCCCCCTCTGATCGCACAACGCCCACCTGCACATATCCGCGAGAACAAAAAAAGAGAACCAAAGAATGGAAAGGCAAGAGGGAGAGAGAAGTGAATACGGATATTTTCAAAACAATGAAGAGATAATGCTCAAGGGTAGAGCCATCTTCAGAGTTTAGATCGACGCAGAAAACGCACCAGACATAGCCAGAACACACAGTGATTGCACCTCCTGCAAAACGCAGAGCAACAGCATGGCCCTCTCGACGACAACTTGGAGAACCTGAAGGTCTCCTGGACATCTACGGGTCTAGATACTAACAAGGGCGAGAACGGGTTCCATCAAAGCTTTCGACCAAGCAGAGCACCATGCAGCAGCTCCTATCCCCCAACCCCAGCACACTCAGAAAGGCCACACCCACAAGGCCTGCCTAAGAATTCAGATTCAGGGCAACGACAGCGTACATTTCACAGTCAGATGAATGCACAGCCAGTGGAGTAAGGCCAGGAAAAAAGCCGCAGTAGCATTTTGCAAAAAAGCAGTCACCCTCCCATACGAGCTGGAGGTTGCTCCCTGCCCTCTCCGCGACGTCATGCCAGCTGTCACGAAACGCGAATGCGAGCATTCGTGCCACATCCACAATCACGGTCATTCGAGCGACGAGCAACAGTCGGCTGACAACACACATGCGAACGATTGCGAGGGAAGGAGTGAAGGGTCAAGGACGAGATGGAAGGGGCAAGAAGGGGCTTGCCTCAATCTCAGTGGCTTTGAAGTCTTCCGACAAGACCGCCTGCAGTGCTGAGATGGCCATCTGTGAGCGCGCCAGCACATACCTCGAGACACGTGTGTTGTTACTCTCCCCAGCAATGCAACGGCCCCTCCATGGGGAGGAAAGGAAGAAACACATTTTGAGTCCATGAAATGATGAAAGGACCCCTCAAAGAGGGGAAAAGGAGCGCACATATTCAATTCATGCAGCTCCCCCTTGACAACGACCCAATTGACCACAGAGTTAAAGGCAGTTGACCTCAGAGTCAAACGCAATTGAGCTCCGAGTCAAAGGGGAGTTGATCCCCACATGCAGCAGAGTCGACTTCAAGCCAGGCCTAAGGTGCACCTCACCAACTCCCTCGCTCACTCAGGAGTGCATACTCATAGCTTTCATTCCAAGACATCTGCTCTCTCTTCAACCATGTGCCACATACTCACACACACACACAAGCCAACAGGTTGCGCGTCAACCTTGGACGACGCACTTCGGGAGGGCCAAGGGACCTCAGCCACGGTTCCATAACTGGAGGGTTTTTGGCGCGTTGGCTGCAGATCGACTTGGGGTTGACTGGAGGGCAGTCAACTGGGGCATTGACCGGGGGTTGACTGGGGGCTGACCTGGACGGTGTCGTCGTAGGAGAAGTTGGACTCGCTCTTGAGCTTCTTCTCCAGAAAGTTGGTGGCCTCCTGGTCCTTGGCGCCCGCGCTCGTGGCCTGCCAAAAACCCGTCACCATCCGCCACCCTCAAGAAACTCAGGCCCCTCCGATCTGCCGAACTGCCAATCTGCCGCTCTACTGCTCTGCTGATTGCCGATCTGCCGATCTGCCGATCTGCCAATCTGCCAATCTGTCGATCTGGCCATTTCCGAATCTGGCCCTCTCCTGATCTGCTGATCTACCGCTCTGCCGAATACCGATCTGCCGAGCTGCCAATCTGCCGAGCTGCCGATCTGCCAATCTGCCGATCTGCCGATCCGCCGGCCAGGGCTGCAGGCCCAGAGCTGCATGCTGTAACGGTCACACAAGGATCCAACACCACCCTCAGACACTCAGAGCCCTCCGATTGGCGGTCCCCTCAGATCGGCCGATCCAACGGTGGCCAGAGCTGCAGGCTAATGCCTAGAGCTGCACGCTGCGTAGGACGGGCAAGGCACCACTAGCACACTCAGTCACTCAGACCCCTCCCCCTCGGATCTGCCGATCCGACGGCGCCCAGGGCTGCATGCTAACCGGCTCTGGCAAGAATCAATTATCCTAAGACACACTCAGAGCCCTCAGATCTGCTGATCCAAGAACCACGGCTGCACGCAGGTATCCAGGTCTGCACGCTGCATGGAGCCAGCGAGGGACCACTACCACACTCAAACACTCGCGCCTCAGGCCCCTCCCCCTCAGATCTGCCGATCCGACAGAGCCCAGGGCTGCCCGTTGTACGGGTCAGGCAAAGTTTAATCACCCTCAGACAGTCAGACCCCTCATATCTGCCAATCCATGGTGCAGTTCTGATTCCTCATTTTCTGAGCCCTCAGATCTGCCAATCCGACGGTGCAGTCGGGTGGCCTCAAATCTGCTGATTTGACAGCCCAGGGATGCGCGCGAGTGCCCGGGGCTGCACTGCGGAGGGGTCAGGGGAGCAGCTAAGGTCAGGGACTCAGAGCCCCTCAGATACGCCCATCTGACGGTGCCCAGGACTGCACGCTGGGTGCCCCCCGAGATGCACATTGCAAGGAGCCAAGTATCAGCCTGCAAATCCCACGCTGCGTTCTAGAGCAGGGGAACTAGAGCAGGGAGAAGATTCAAGCATAAAGACCCACCTTGTAGCCCACGTAGTAGCCTGCAGGGTCGCACTTGAAGAGCTGTGGCCCCACCTCATCGTCGATCCCGATCAGCATAGCGGCTGACGATCAAGAAGAACGTGTCGCGTGTCGCAGAAGAGAGGACAAAGTGTGACGCAGGAGGGGGGGGGGGGTGGGGGGACAGCGACAAACACGAAGGGCACAGATGGGTATTGTCAGCAACACCACTCAGCATTGCAAAGAAGAACGGACGTGCGTCGAGTGTCAGGAAGGAGGGGGAGCGTGCCGCAGAAAGGAGGAGGCAGAGGCAGCGCCACACAGAGCGCAAGAAGACAGGCGGCGACAGCAACATCAGTCTTGGCATGGCAGCCGACAAAGCACACGCATTACACGTCGCATGTTGCACCACATTGCAACAGGAAGGGAAGCGCGTTGATACAGAATAGGCACAGGAGGCCAGCATCAGTCAGCGGGGACAGGAGACCTGCCACACTTCAATAAGAAAGATACGTAAAAATCACACACACACACACACGTACGCACGCGCGAGCGCGCGTGCAAACCACTTGCCAGGGCTTCTGCAGCAACGGAAGCCAGCCATGTGGACACCCGCGCAGAGGAGCGGTGGGGGCACCGAATGCACCATGCAGAGAGGATCACGACTGCCGCATGCTTATGTGCAGTCACTGCAATCCGCCCTCCCCCCTTCCTCCCTCCTTCCTTCCCCCTCCTCCTCGCTCCCCCTCCTCCCTCACCCACCGCCCTTCCCTTTCTGAAGGACACACTCTACACGCAAACACGGGTGGGAGGGCACAAAAGCGAGACATGAAGCTGGAGGACCCCAGAAGAGCAATTTCAGATTGTATAACACTTTTTTAGATACTCATCTAAGTGCTGGGTAGTACAAGAAGACAGTGGAACTTGGCAACGACAGGCAGCGACGTGCGCGCACTCAGGACGCGTGTGGGAGTGCAAGAGGGGGAGCATTGAAGCAGAAACAGGAGAACAAGCACAAGCACAAGCAAAGATAGAGCAGGAGCAGGAGCAGGAGCAGTCAGCTTACAGACAGCAGCCGGCAAGGAGCCCCAGGGTTTGATGTGGGGCTTGTTTTGACATACCTACTCCTAGCGGTCGCATGTAGGCCTGCTGCGTGTACACCTGCGCTATGTCTGCTAGCCTGTTCACACACACACACACACACACACACACACACATAGGTGTCATTACACAGTACGACCAGAATAAAAACACCCTAATCTGGAACTGCTTCTGTGAGAACACGTACACATAGCGTTGCATTCTTACACACGCGGGCGTGCTTACATTTACACGCCCGATACAGCACATACGTATGTACGCACACACAAGTACAGCACAAACTCAAAACTACCTTTAGAAACTAACATTCTGGATCCTGCACTACTTGCCCTAGTCCTGCTTTCACGGCCCACACACATGCAGGTGTAGCTGCTCTGCTCCCATTCAAATCACACAGCATTTCAAAGTCACAGAGCCTTCATGGGACACCAAGGCACTGGGATAACTCACTAGCAACCGCTCAAGCATGCAAGTGAGCATTGACCCGTATCCGGAGCACGCACTACGGCCTTACAGCCCCCACAGAACTCTGAGAGGGCAGCGACCAACCCTCCCCACCCTTCGAGCTCACCAGTGTGAAACCAAGTAAAGAAAACAGGCATGCTTGGGCAAGACTGCCACCAGAAACCCCAAAAACTCTAAAACCTAGGCAGTGCAGAGCAGCACCCTACCCCATTCAGCCACATTCTCTCTCTCCCCCCCCCCCTTGTACTCTCCCCCCTTCGCCTCCCCTTGGCAAACCCCCGCCCTCGTGCTCTGGATACTATGCTGGTGGCAGTGAGCTGCCGTTGGCAAGAATAGAGCCGCCGTTAAACGGAGTGAGATGTCGCAGATTGCGGAGAGCTGTTGCTAATTACAGTGACCAGTCGTTGATTGGAGTGAGGATGTTTGCAGTTCACTAGGGGCTTCGGAAAGGCCAGGAGAGTGTGAGAGGGAATGTTTCTCCATCCAATCTCACAAATCAAGTTCAGGCATTTGGCAATTGGCAAATGGAAAGTATCGCAGCGAATATAAAGTAGCCAACACGAGGTCAAAAGGTTGAATATCCTCCCCACCCCCCATCGTCCCCTAAGGTAGAGAATGTTTGCCAAATATTAGGGTTCAGGAAAAGGCCAGGAGAGTGTGGTTCGAACTTCTGCACATAGATAGTGTAGAAGATAGAATTTCTACAGAGGAGGGAAGCAAAGGATAAGATAGTAGAAAATATACCGAGGACTATACCCACTCCCCCCCCCCTCCCNTCATAGCCAAACTTGTATCGGAACTCTGCCGCCTCGTTCCTCGCCTTTTGCACCAACGACCGCGAGTCGGCTGCCACGGAAGGGAGAGAGGAACAAGCATCAGCAAGAGCCACAAGTATGCGCAATTTTATGCTCCCCAAGCACCCCACACTTCTGCTCACAGCCATCTTGTTCACAAACAACACACACAATCATCGCTCTCCTCCTACGTGCACATACACAAGCAAAGATGCACACGCAGAGAATGAAGACCCACACACAAAGAAACAAGTACACATACACACACACACACCAAACAAAGACACACACACATACGCACCAATAAACAGAGACAGGCAAACTTTGACCCCAACACAAAGAAACAAGGCCACACCGCGCTCACACAAAGACACACACACACGCACAAACACACACGTGTGTCGGGACATGCAGAAATGCAGCTTTGCAAGTGTGGCCAGTCACCGCAAGGACAGCCATTACAATTCTCTGTTCGCAATAGTTGAAGGCTAAGAAGCAAGCCAGTTCTGGCGCATGGTTCGTAACGATGTATGCCCAGGAGCTGTGCTTGGAGTGTTCACAAGAAGACTAAGCTGAGAGAGAGACAGGAGACAAGACTTAGTCGCCTCGCAAATATGCATACAGTCAACTTTCCTCATTAATTTAAGACAAGTGCCTGAAGGACTGGCCCAAGCGATGGGTCATGTTTTGAGAGGATGAAGTGGAAGAGAGATCAACACATAACTTGATTGGAAGTAGGGAGCCAAATGGGAAGCTCGGTACGGATCAAAGTAGGGGGCCAAATAGGGAACCAAGGGAGCCAGATAGAGTGCCAAGTAGGTAGGAAGTAGGAAGCCAAGCAGGGAGCCAGAAGGGAGCCAAGAAGCTGGTCAAGTAAAAAGCAAAGTAGGGAGCCAAGTAGGGAGCCAGAGAGGAGCCAAGCAGGGAGCAAAATAAGGAGCTAGGAGCCAAGAAGGGAGCCGAGCACAGAGTTAGTTGAGAGAGGCGTACCAGCTAGGCCAGTGGCTAGCATGCCTATGAACTTGGTGATGGGAAACAGATGGCTCACACTGCCAGGGTCCAACAGCTTGTCCTGCATCCTTGATTTCAACCCATCAGCGGCTAGAAGCACAATTCATGCCCATCTGAAATTCCTAGGACTGGGCATTCGCATGCTTACAGCTTGACCTATGCCAATATTTTGCCATATTTTGCACGGCTTAGGCATGCATCATATGCTCCCAGTCTCCCGGATCTCATTTTATAGGCCCGTGCTTTACAAGGTCTTAGGAACAAGGTTCAGTCTAAGAGAGCGTGGTGGAACCCACAAGTACTGTTCCAAAGCCTTAATTTTCAATCCATGATCGTGTTAAAAAAGAGGAAAGGCTGTGCAACCAGAAGGAAGGAGCGGTATAATACTAACCCTTCGGATGTAGCATATTTAATACCGCAAGATAGCCATTAATAAGCATACGTATTTCACATCTGTGCACTACGATAAGTCTCGGTACACAACTGCCATGCGCAAACAGATGATTTCGGCAGCTTCGTTACTGAGCTCCTCGTTATCCAAGCGTCCTAGTAAGAGCTCGTATTCTGACCATGTGCAATGAAAACAGCAAAACTTTCACCAT
Organism: Mesotaenium endlicherianum; assembly: GCA_009602735.1. Classification (NCBI taxonomy): domain Eukaryota; kingdom Viridiplantae; phylum Streptophyta; class Zygnematophyceae; order Zygnematales; family Mesotaeniaceae; genus Mesotaenium; species Mesotaenium endlicherianum. The sequence continues at coordinate 112,892 of WELA01002702.1, forward strand.
ACATCTGAAGTTTCCCACATGCAGAATCGCATGTTTGAGTCTCCCCCGTTAATAGATAGAACAAACACTACAAATTCCCCATCCAAAAACAAAGCTTATTACTTTACAGGTTCTTGCTGTCAAACTATGACTCCCAACCTTGTTATCAGTGCCCAGCTCATACATAGAACTAAGAGAAGGATCAGACTTCCGATCAAAGCCACATCCCCTTGCTTTTATCAATGAAGGTCGGGTGGGACGGGTGTGCGGCTTGTCAGCGACGAGGTAATGAAGGTAAGAGCGGGTGTTAACTTACAGGAACCTTCTTTTGTGTAACAACACATACTGAATCTTTACCGCGAACTCCAATTGATGTGATCCCAACAGCTTTTACTGCCTTAAATGCATACTCTGCTCAAGAGATGGAAGTGAAACTAGAGTAACATCAGCCTCAAGCCATGATAACACAAATAGGCCATCATTAACTATTGCTACATGAGGAAGATATTTGATATGAATTGAAGCACATGAAGAAGACCCCAAAGATAAACGGTAATCAACTGCTATCCCGTGCAACATCCCGTCCATTTATTTTCTTTCCACTTACCAACTTGATACAGTCTTCCTTCAGGTGAAAATATAGTGATGTGACGATCATAACCAGCACCCGCACCTCGACTCATAGTCTATGATGTTATAAGAACAAGGAGTTGATGAGGAGACGTCTTGCAAAATCTTTTTGTTTGAACTAAATGTTCTCTGCTATGAAACCTCGAGTTAATTATGTAGGATGAGTTTGCATGGACTATTGTTCTGCAACTCCGCATGTGGAAACCGAACTGACTTCGCACACTGGTCGCAGGTCTTGGTCCGGTTTCCAGTTTTCACGACAATGTATTAAATACGATCGGTCTTCTTCGCTATTCTTGCCGTCCAGAAGCTAAATATTCGAGGATGCTTGTAAGTTAGCTCGACTTTTCCGTGCTTTACTTTGTAATATGCTTATTTTTATAGATAAAAACAACCTCGTGGTGCACCCTGGTGTGTAAAAGTGATCGAGTTTTGCAGTCATTTGATGTCGCTGTTAACACGTCACTTTCTTGTACATCATTGCTTTTTCTCAAACATGATAAAAGGACTATCCTAAACAACATCAACTAACTTCAAAGTACTGACGACGCCTAGGAGACTTGTTCAACACAAGCAATTCTGAGTCAAAATTTGTTGTAAAAGTACAAGAAGATTTGAATTCAAAGTTGCTCTAGACATTCATATTGAAGGTATGGCAATTTCTAGCTTAATTGCTTTTACTCCACTACATACAAATATTGGTAACTAATATACTGTGAGAGTCCCGGCTAAACATTCTCTTACTGCGCACTTGGCGACAACCCATGAAATATATGCCCGCTGACTATTTGATGGGCAAAAAACATGCGCAATATGATGTCACTTATTAATGCAAGGGCGTGAAGGCACTAAGACATCTCAATACCTATCCGGGTTCCCTCATACTTTTTGAAAGTAAATAATTTTTCAAGCATGCATGCATATCAAGCCAAGCGGTGACATGCGATAGAAGATGTTTAGGTCAACACGCTCTTGATACTACAGGTGAATTCCTCAATATCTTGTGCACTTGTACAAACGAGACGGTGAAGGAAGGAGACTAACCAAGCAAAAGATTAACAATCACCCTATGGGTTCAAGAAAGGGGGTTTCATTTCTTGGGTCCGACATCTTCTCTCATTTATCTCTTCTATGACGCCCCCCAAACACGGAGTCCAAATTAAAAACCTCCAATTCTCAACTCAATTCATATGCTAAAAAACAGAGGTTAACTTTGTCCTTGTTCCAGTGCTGCACCCTCACAATGAAGTAGAATTACAGTCGACATGTAGAAACCTTCTCACGACCAACAAGTTTCCAAGTCTTGACTATCCTTTGCAGTCCTACGCCATTTGGCGCCACTCGGCACCCTCTTCCCATCGTCTCTTGAGAAACCCCCTCGTGAAGTTGTGAAGTCATTGGCACGAAGTTTCTTCAAATTCTAAATCCGTCAACCCTCCGACCCAGAAAAACCTTGATGCACTCTATTGACAAGCAACACTAGTCATCCTCGACCCCTCCTCCCTCCCCCCTCCCCC
>WELA01002708.1:0-300558 GCA_009602735.1 Mesotaenium endlicherianum
GTAGGAAAATAAACAAGCTATACCACCAATGCCTTGATATTGGACGTATAGCTGCTTAAATTTTTACCGAACCATTGATTAATATAAAAATCTGCAAATCAAATCAGAGATCAGAAATGTTTAGATGTTGTAATGCATCAATGACTACGCGGCGGATATCTGATAAAAGGTTATCCGCCGCGTTGTATTTGGTAATGTTGATGATATCAGGATTACCTTCCTTGAAATATTCAAGTCCTTTTTCTGCGCCAGTGGTTAAAAATTCTAGTGTGCGGATGGTATAGGTTTTTTCCGGGTGAATGGTTTTTTTGTTGATCTGCCAATTGTTATCCTGGTAAACCAGGGTTTTACTCCTTTGCAGAAAGCCGCCCAGGTCCAGGCGATCATTGTTGCTTTGCAATATCTTCAATAACAGGCTTCCTTTCATTTGTACATCGCATACCACACCGCCAAAAGGTAATATCCGTACAATATCCATTTCATTGATGGGGCCCTGCACCATATCATCGATGCGGATGGAACCACTGTTTAAAATAGCGGCATCTGCATGCGGTTGAGACAATAACATACTTTCCGTAATGAGGGTACCCAGGTTGGTTTGGTGATAACGGATGGCCGATTCCAGTCCATTCAGCGGTGTGGTAACAACAGCCAACTGGTGTGTGGGATTGATGCCATTTTTGATATACGAGTTGTATATCCTGTCTTCCCATTTTTTTACCTGCGCTATTGCAGCGGTATCGGCTGTGATGCTGCTGTCGAGCGCTATCAGCGTGCTTTGTATCTGCAGGTTGCCATTGCCGTCTTTATAAATCAGGTGTTTGTAAATTGTTTTGGCGTTGGCATCCGCTTTGGCTACAAAGCGGTCTTCTACGGGTACGTACATGTGCTGGTGTTCATGTCCGCCCAGGATACCCCTGATGGCAGGCAGTTGCCTGAGCAGGGTACTATCGGCCTTATAAGATAAATGGGTAAGTCCGAGTATGCAATTCACCTGCTGATCCGTTAAGGCCGCGATCTCGCGCGATACGGCTGCATCGGGCGATTCATACTGAACAAAATGCTGCTGGTTGGCATCAATGGTAAGTGCGAAGAACCCGATGCGAAGGTTGCTGAGTGGCGACCATACGATGTGTTGCACAAAAGGCACTTGCAAACCATGTAGGTTTTTATAAAAAGGAGATAGCTTATTCAGGCTGTCTTTGTACTGCACATTGGAACTGATCCAAAGGAATTGTGATTCGTTGATCCTTTTTTGCAAAGCCGTATAGGGAATATCGAATTCATGGTTACCGAATGTAGCCATGTCAATACCCACGGTATTCATCAGGTCTACCATTTGAGCGCCATTCACACGTTCGCCGTTTAGCTTGGCGGTGCCCATCACAGAGGGACTTAAAAAATCGCCAGCTAATACAGCGAGGGTGGGGTATTTTTTCCTGGCATCGGCGATCACAGATGCTACGCGGGGCATGCCGCCTTTACGGCCGCCTTCGAGCGGACCGATCTCATACACATCATTGAGTTGAATGATACAGGCTGTATCTGTTGATACCTGCGCTTGACCTTTGATGAAAAAGGATAAGAATAGCACACTGATGAGCAATTGTTTCATGCAGTTGATTTCTATCTTAAATGTACTGATATTATCAGAACCATTGCAATGCCGCTCCCTGATGTTCACAAAGCAGCCAGCATTTTTTTGATCTCTGTAGTATCTACGATCGTGTTCTGCAAATTTTCCTGCATGCTTTTAGTTTGAAATTGCATGCCGGAAGGAGTCAACATCCTTGCGGATGAATGTAATTCCATTGCACCGGTAAAATCGGCCAGGGCTTTGATGTTGCTGCTGCGCACACCACTACCGGGCATGATGATGATGCGGTCATCTGCTTTTTCTACCAACTGTTTGATCAACTCGCGGCCATCCCAGGCATTGGGTACCTGTCCGCTCGTTAAGATGCGATTGCATCCGCATGCAATGATGTCTTCCAAAGCCTGCAAAGGATGAGCAGCACGATCGAATGCCCGGTGAAAAGTAACTTCCATCGGGTAAGCCAGGTCAACCAGTTTTTTTGTCCGCTCTTTATCGATGCTTCCGTCTGCATGCAATAAACCAATCACCACTCCGTCAAAGCCCAACTCTTTACAGAGTTGTACATCTTTGCAGATCACTTCGTATTCAGCATCGCTGTATAAAAAATCACCGCCACGCGGACGAATGATCGGAAAAACAGGAATGGAAATTTTTTCTCTTACTGTTTTCAAAGTGCCATAAGAGGGTGTAGTACCTCCATCGTATGGGTTCTCGCATAATTCAAGGCGGTGTGCGCCGGCTGCAGCGGCCAGTAAAGCAGATTGAATATTAAAGACAGCGATTTCAAGCATGAAGGAGTTGTTAGATGTCAGTTGTTAGTTGTTAGAGATTGCCAAGATAAACAAGTTCTTCTAACAACTAACAACTGGCAACTAACATCTCACTGCTACTGGCTCAATTTTATTTCACCAACATCAACAGTACCTCCATCGGTTACTTGAATTCCGTCTTTTGACGTATTTTTGAAGGGAGGTTTGGCTTCGATAATGAGTTTGTAAAGCCCGGGCTTTACATCGGCAATTTCGAATGCACCTTGACTTACATTAGCCTTGAGCGTATCTGTAGCAGATAAAACCCAGGCTCTTACACCCGCTTCGGGTGGGGCGACCGTTCCTTTAACGGTTCCGCCAAAGAATGGCTTAAAAGCAAATAATCCGGCTGTGATCACAGCGATGGCCAACAGGCTCAGTTTTTTGTTTTTCATGGCGTGGTAAATTTTTGGATGACAAAGGGATATATAGCCCAACTATCATGCCGCCGGAGGAAGCAATTTGATAAAAAAAATAAAAAAATAATGCTCGTATATTCTGATTGTGGTATATGTTTTGAAGCGCTACCCGCGAAATGTTAGACCTGGAAGGGTCTTTCGCATAAAAATGGAAATTATGGTTACAGTAGTCATTCCTGCTTTGAATGAGGCAAATACAATCCGGCAGGTAATTCAATTTTGTAAACAAGAGCGGCATGTAGATGAAGTGATCGTGATAGACGATACTTCAGAAGATGATACTGCTGAAATTGCAAAAGAAGCTGGCGCTATTGTGTTGAAAAGTGCGGCAAGAGGAAAAGGCATCTCCATGAAAGAAGGTGTTGATGCCGCGAAACATGAGATCATTGTGTTCCTGGATGGCGACATTGATCCTTATCCCATTGATACCATTGATGCATTGACCGCTCCGCTGATTGCAGATGAAGCCGATTTTGTAAAGGGTGGTTTTAGTCGCAATGCAGGCAGGGTTACCGAGTTGGTAGCAAAGCCCTTGCTGGCTATTTTTTTTCCTGCTCTGTCGTCTTTTGCCCAGCCACTGAGCGGTATGATCGCAGGAAAAAAACAGTTCTTTAAAAAACTGGAGTTCTTCAATGATTATGGAGTGGATATTGGCATATTACTCGATATGTACCTGATGAAAGCGAGGATACAGGAAGTAAACATCGGTTACATCGAGAACAAGAGTAAGTCATGGGAAGGACTTGGCAAGATGAGTAAGGAAGTGGCCAAGGCCATCATCAGCAAAGCCAGGGAAGAAGACAGTTCCGCAACGGCTACAAGCCAGGATGTGGCTACGATTGAAGAGATCAACAATGCAATGCATGAGGCATTACAGGAAAATCTTGCTGAGCACAAACGCCTGGCTGTATTCGACGTGGATGATACGGTGCTGACCGACCGTTTCATTGATGTTTGTGCGCGGGAATATGGTTTCACAGCGAAACTTGAGGACCTCCGGCAGCATGAAAAAGATCCTTTAATCCTCACAAAACGTATAGGCTTGCTGTTGAAAGGAATAAGCATGGACGCTTTATTGAATACAATTCATGGCATAAAAATGGTTGAAGATTTCAAGGAAACTGTCCGGGGGTTGAAAGAGAAGGGGTACCTGGTTGGGCTCATTAGTCACGGCTACACCCTTGTTACCAATTATATAATAAAGAATGTGGATGCGGATTTCGCCGTTGCCAACCAGTTGGAATTCTTCGAGGGAAAAGCAACAGGCGAGGTGAATATGCCATCGAGTTATTTCGCTTCTCCGGACAGTGTATGCGGACATGCATTTTGTAAAACCAACGCGTTGCAGTATGTGTGTGAGAAATTTAATGTGCAGTTCCGTAATTGCATCGCGGTGGGAGATAGTGTGGATGATCTATGCATGATCGGGCATGCCGGAATGGGAGTGGCTTTCTGTGCGAAGGAAAAGCTGCTGGAAAAAGTAGCGGCGAAAGTCATCCGGGAAAAGAGTTTCAGGTCATTATTCGAGTTCGTAAAATAACAAACAACTATTTCATCACCCTTAAAAACTACCTTATGACAAACAGTCTGTATAACATACTCGTGCCGGTAGATTTTACCAGCAAGAACGAGTGGGCTATTGCCAAGGCCATTGAACTTTCCAATTCATTGCACTGCAATGTTCATTTGGTGCATGTGCTGAATGGCGACGAACCAAAGCTGGCCGGTGAGCGTCTGTTGACGATGAAGGAGCATTACAAGGACCATCTATGCGGAGAAGGTAGTATGGAGATCAGTATGCTTCATGGAAATCCGTATCAGCAATTATCGGATTACATCACGCATTTCCAGATGGATCTGGTGATCGTAGGGTTGTCGCGATTCAATTTTTTTGAACGGGTATTGTCTTCTGTTTCCATCAGCCGCTTATCCCGCAAGGCGAATGTGCCGGTATTGGCGGTAAGGGCGAGTGGATTGGTGCACCACTTCAAGAAAATCATATTACCGTTGAATGACCATATTCCTTTGAGTCGTATCAAGCTGGCCGCTTTGCTGGGAAGACATTTTAAATCTACCATCTACCTGGTATCGCTCCGGAAAAAGAGCACAGGCGAATACAACCTGCCGGTACTGAACGAAACACTGAATGTGATCCAGAGCATCACTACCATACCAGTGCAATCGATCATACTGGAAGGAAAAAACCTGGCTACCAGCACGCTTAATTTTGCCGGCAGGATCAATGCCGACCTGATCATGATCAATCCGATCAAGGATTTCTGCATGCCGGGATTCTGGAACAGGCTTACCAGGAAATTAATGTCTTATCATTCAAGGATGCCGGTACTGACGATGGATTAAGCCACACAGTATTATAAAATATACTTGCCGTCTACCAGGAAATTCTTGTCATCTGCATAACATACGGCGAAATTGAATCCTTTCTGGATACAATAGCCGCCGTATTCACCGCGCTTGTTGATGGCAATGAATCCAACCTGTATCTCTTTGGCTTTGGCTCCTTTGATCCTGATGATGCGTTCTACTGCTTTCTTGCAGGCGTTTTCGGGAGACAATCCCTGGCGCATCAATTCAACTACGAGGTGGGTGCCGCAAATACGTATCACGTCTTCACCCTGGCCGGTGGCCGTGGCGGCGCCTACTTCGTTATCAACATACAATCCTGCACCAATGATGGGAGAGTCGCCCAGGCGGCCTCTCATTTTAAAAGCCATGCCACTAGTGGTACAGCTGCCGCTGAGGTTGCCTTCTGCGTCCATGGCTACCATGCCAATGGTATCGTGGTTCCAGTCGCCATTTTCCAAACGAGTGAGTATGGCTGCAGTGGATTTTTTTGAATTTTCAATGTTGATGACGGGCTTGTATTCGCTTTTCTTCAACCAGTTTTCATAAGATTTTTTAGCATCATCGGAAAGCTTATCAGGTTCCAGCGGAAAACCTTCGGCAACAGCAAATTGTTGTGCGCCTTCGCCTACCAGCATTACATGCGGTGTTTTTTCCATTACACGCCTTGCTACGGAGATGGGATGTTTGATACGCTCGAGAAAAGCAACACTGCCGCAGTTGGCGTGTTCATCCATGATACACGCATCGAGGGTCACATGTCCGTCGCGGTCGGGGTTTGCACCCAACCCTACGCAGCAATTCAAAGATGATTCCGTTACCATTACGCCTTGTTCTACGGCATCAAGCGCACGGCCTCCATTGCGCAATACTTTCCAGGCGGCTTTATTGGCTTCGATACCTGCATCCCAGGTAGAGATCACGATGGGCTTACGCGAAGCGGTGGGCATACTACGGAAGGATGAAAATGAAAAAGCAGAGAGTCCGAGTGAACCCAATTGCAAAAAACGTCTTCTATGTAACATGATAAAGGGATGTATTAGTGATGCACTTTTAATTTTTGGATCATGCTGTCGCTGATGGGATCTGCATAAACGCCATAAGCGCTTACCAGCACACCTTTCATTGTAGCGTCTTTCGATTCGATGAGATAAAGAATACTGGAATCATCGGGATTGGTAAAACCTTCAAACCGGTAAAACTCAACAATTTCAAATTGAGAAGGGTTGAGGCTGGCGCCTGTGTTTTTGCATTTCAACGCATCGAATTCCAGGTTGAAATCGGTAGTGTATCCTCTTTTTTTAGCATCATTCAATGCTTCCACGAGGGTGTCGTAAGCAGGCATGTGCAGATTTTGCGGAAAGGTACGGAATTATCCCTGCGTTTGCAGGTACGATTTCGATGTTACAAAATCACTGAACAATTTTTCTTTCAATAATAGTTGCTGCAACAAAGTTACCTGGTTGACGGCGCGATTGAAATTATGACCTTCGTAGCGGGCGCCGTAATAAACATCGTTGTTCAGGTGATCTATGAGGAAGCGGATGGCCTGCATATAGATCATGTATTTACCTGCAAATACGAAATGATCGATTTCTGTTGTCGTCATTTCATCCTGCATTTCACCCAGGTAGCCGCTGGCGATGGCATAAAAGAATTCATCACGAATGATGATCTTTTCCAGATCAGCCTCTTCTTCACTGGCGGGCGAAAGGTAGGTGCGCATCATATCGCCCACATCGCTGATGAAATAACCGGGCATCACGGTGTCCAGGTCAATCACGCAAAGCCCTTTGCCTTCTGTATCAAACAATACATTGCTGATCTTGGTATCGTGGTGCGTTACACGCAGTTTGAACAATTTTTGTGAAGTATATGTTTCATAAGCTTTCACGATCCCGTGCTGTGACTGGAGGAAATCGATGAGTTCCCGGCTCTGCCCGATCCTTTGCGGATTGCCCTGTTCAATGGCTTGCTCCAGTTGTTTGTAACGTAAAGTGAGGTTGTGAAAATCACGGATGGTCATGTGCAGGGATGATGTATCGAAATCTCTCAACAACCTGGTGAACCGCCCGAATTGTTGTGCAGCTTCAAATGCCAGCTGAGGCGTTGAAACAGTATCATAGGTTTGCGAAGCGGGGACAAAGGGAAGCAACCGGTAACAATCGTTTTCATACAGTACGTAACCGGCTCCGGTTGTCAAGGTCTTAACCGGTTTTACGAAGAGGTAGCCCGGATGGTACGCATCAAAATAATCGGCCAGCGCGCCGATATTCTCACTGATGTGCACAGGATTGCTGAATACCTGGCCGTTGATCTTTTGTAAAATGTATTCCTGCGTGTCATCCACTACTTTCCAGGTACGGTTGATCAAACCGGTTCCGAAAGGGAGCACCCTGCAATGGGTATCGGCAAGGCCATATTGTGCTAAAATGGTTGCAAGCATAGTTGTGGGTCAGCTTGATAAAACTGCTGCTTCAAAAATAAAAGGGATTCGTGCAAGAAAACTCATTCAAACGTTTGCGTTATTTTCAAGGTTCAATCAATTCCAGGCGACTTTCAAGTTCTGTTTGAAAAAACTGTCCCTTTTGTTTGAGTTCTTCTCCGCGGGTAAGCAGTTGCAGCATGATCTCCATGGCTTTTTCCCCTTGTTCGCGTGGAAACTGTTCTACAGATGCCAGCGGTGGTGTATCGAGATAATGGGTAATAGGCAGATTGGCGCAACTGACAAAAGAAAGATCCTGGTTGATCTTTTTATTATGCCTGCGGGCATAACGAATGGCATCCAAGGCCACGTAATCGTTGAAAGTGATAATAGCCGTTGGCGGATTCTTCAATGCCAGCAACTGTTTCATGGCATCTTCCGTTCCGCCGGTAGAAAGATCGGTGGATACCACCAGTCCCATATCTATCTTGATCTTCTTGGCATGCAGCGCTGCGGTATATCCTTCCATGCGTTCTTTGGTAGCCAGCAAGGAGGAAGGCCCGTTGATGAGTGCAATGCGTTTGTGTCCTTTTTTGATTAAGAATTGCGCGGCCTGTGAAATACCCGGACGCAGGTTGCAACTCACATAGTGCGCAGTTTTCTGTGGAGGAATGCGATCGAAGAATACAACAGGAATATTGTATTTATCCAACTGGTTGAAATGTTCAAAGTCTTTGCTGTCCTTCGCCAGGGAAATGATCAATCCGTCTACCCGGTGGTCTTTCATGGTAGCGGTGATCCGCTTCTCCAGCTCGGGCAGGTCGTGCGACTGACCCATTAGCACATTATAACTGTGTTTTAAAGCGGTTTGTTCGATGCCGGTGATGGCCATGGAGAAAAACTCTTCCGATAAATTGGGCAGGATGACGCCGATGGTGAATGTCTTGCCCTGCTTAAAGAAGATAGCGGTCTTGTTGGGCTCGTAATTGAGTTCCTGTGCCAGTTGTTGCACCTGTGTACGGGTGCGCAGGCCAATACTGGGGTGATCGTGCAGGGCTCGTGAGACCGTGGATACGGAAACATTGAGTCTGCGGGCAATTTCTTTAAGCGTGGCTGGTTTGGTCATGACAGTGATTTGGGGGGCAGGGGTAAAGTTAACACAATATGAACATTACGGCATTTTTCGATTGTCTCTTTACAGCCGTTTATCCATTTCCAGTCGGTACACATCCTTTACTTTCACCAGGTCGTAATAACGCGGATACCTGGGATTCAATATATAATTGTAAGCGGTAGGCATTACAGCCGAACGTACTTTGATGCCAATGTATTCATTCGATTCAAGTATCCGGTCGCCCAGTGTCTTCAGTGCAATATTGCCAGGCAGGCGCCAGCTTTTGGGGAGTCTTTTGTCGGGATAAGCGAGTATAGGAGCAGCATCATCTATTTCAATCCTGGTAACATACATATCTGGCGGTAGTTCTGTTTCCTGCACATGCACCAGTACTTCCAGCAGGGCAAGCGCTTCGTGCTCGCTGGTATATAAAGCAAATACTCCTTCATTGTTCCACCGGCCGCCTTCATAGAAGGCGCCAGTACCGGAAAGGTCGGTTGTTCTTTTTTTGCTTTTTACAATACGGTAAACAAACATAAACAACCGCCGGATTAAGTGTAAATACCTTCTTCTAACCTGCCCAGGATGCGGTTGACGGTTCTGATACCGGTAGGCGTATTGAGGTATTGGAACGGTGTAAAACCATCCAATGACCTATTCTTCTTTTGTAACCAATGGTTGAACTTCTCGCGGCTTTCAAAGAGCGATAAGCCCCTTGCTACGGTGCTTGCCAGTTCTATGGAGAGGGAAGAGGTTAGGGCATCTAACACATCTGTGGTTCTTTTTCTGCTCAATGTTTTATAGGAGACATTTAAAAGAGGAGCCATTTCTTTCATGGGTACATCCATGACTTCAGCCAGGTTCATAACAGCGCGTTTGGGAATGCCCTTATCGGTTGCTTTTACAAAATCGTTCATTGACAAAGGAGCAGATAATGAACTGCCCCCTAGGATATCCCATGCGATAAGATTAGCCGAACTGCTTTTTTTCACTGCCTGCTCCAGTTGGTCGAGTAATTTCCGGGAGCTGCGTTTTTTTGGGGTATGCACAACGCTCGTATCCATAGTGGACATTTTTCCCAAATTTAATGGAATTTTGTCTTTGTATCAAATTTTTCTCGTTTTCCAACGACCGCTGTGCATATACCAGAATGAAGGAATCAACAGTGTAGACCAGTAGATCACTTCACTGGCCCATCCCCAGGTAATGGGAAGGTTCAGTTTCTCAAGCACTATATAGTTATAGATGCAGTATAAAATGATTGCAGCAGTTTCTGTTGCCAGGTTCATTTTCGAATTGCCGGTACCAGTTACTGCATTCAACCAGATCACTGAAACAGACATGAGCACCAACGCAAACGATACGATCCGCAAAACAGGAATAGCCGCCTGGATAAAATCTTCGCCCTGTCCGTAAATAGACAAACAGGCATGCGGGAACAGGTTTAAGAATACACAAACAATCAGCGCGAATCCCACGCTCCATTTAATCAATTTATGGATTAATTCTATTACCCGGTGGTGTATGTCCTGGCCAATGATATTACTAACCATAGTATTGGTAGTGGCAGCAAAAGCCCAGGTGAAACATCCAAAGAATCCAAAAATGTTCCGCATAGTATTCGATACGGCCAGGGCCTGGTCGCCATGGTGTTCTATCAGGATATAAAAGAATTCCCAACTGGTAATACTGATGGTATGCTGCAATATCAGCGGCGAAGATTGTTTCAGGATCAGTTTTGTATTAGCCGCATCAAACCCCCAACTGCGGAAAAGTTGTAATTGCCGGCTGATCCCTTTTGCATGGATAACGATGAAGATAACGACCAGTCCGGCTATCTCTGCAACAACCGAAGCATAAGCCGCCCCATTGAATCCAAGAGCGGGTAATCCCATCTTTCCGTAGATCAAACAATAATCCAAAAAAATATTCACTACAGCTTCCGTAGCCGTTCCAAGGATCAGGTATTTGCTTTGATTGGTTCCCACCAACAGGGCATTACGCATTTGGTATACATAAAGAAAGGGGAGGCCAATGATGCGTATATTCAGGAATTGCACCGCCATTTTTACCCCTTCTTCATCATGCAGCGACCAGTGCAACACCCTCGGAGCCACCAGCCAGGTAAGCAGGATGCCAATGGCCGCAAATACCAATGAAATACGTACACCTTGCCAGAACAGGTTGCCAATAGCATCTATGCGGTTCTCACCGGCGCGCCTGGAAATGAGCGCCTGTAAGCCATTATTCAGTCCATGGCCCACAACAGCAAAAATGAGATAATACACACCCGTGATTCCGGCAAGGGCCAGGGATTTTTGTCCCAGTCCGCCCAGGAAAATATTGTTGGTAATAAAATTGATCTGCGGTACCACTATAGAAGCAGATATCGGCAGGGCAATGCTCAGTATCTGGCGGTTAGTGATCTTAACCTGTAAATTCATATAAAGGCAAAGCTAACTCTTAACTTTTTTATATCATTGCATAGCAATTACACGTACAGATGGCCAGAAAGATCGTTGGTTTTTATTGTGAAGACAGTGCGGCAACTGACAAACAGTTGGTGGTGGAAATTGGCCGGCACCAATTTGCCTGCATGATTAAAAACACAGAGACGGACGAAGTGGAAGCTTTTGAATTGTTCCAGCTCGATGAAACACCGCAGGAATGGAATGATGTGTTTTATGAGATCAGGCAATACTCAACCATATTACAGCAGTTTTGCAGCAGCATCCGCCTGTTTTATAATTTCGAGGAGGCCATGCTCATGCCCGGAGAACAAAAGAATATCGTAGCGGCCGAGGATCATCTTTCTTTATTGTATGGAGAATCGGAATGGCATGAACTCAAATACGACAAAATAGGCACAAAAGATCAGCTCCTGAATGCGTACCGCATACAGCGAAGCATCCATGAACTGGCAGGACGCTATTTTCCTTCACATGAAGTGCATCATGTATATGCTCCGTTACTGGAAGATATTTTGTTGAGACACCGGCAGGACGGCAAGTTCATGAAACTGCAATTCTACAGTCACCACCTAGTACTGGTGTTGCTCAACGATCAGCAATTGCAACTGGTGCAATCATTCGAATACCAGACGGCAGAGGATGTATTGTATCACATGCTGAATACAGCACAGCAATTTGCATTGTCTCCTTCATCAATACCCGTGGAAGTGAGCGGCTTTTTCGATCGCGATGGAGAACTGCACCAACGACTTGCACAACTTTTTCAAACCGTGCAACTCGACGAAATAGTGGCTGGCGACATCTTACAAAAAATAGCAGAAGCAGGTTACCCGTCTCATTACTTCACACCGTTCTTTAAACTGGCCGATTATGAGGATCATATCAGGTAAATGGGGGGGGAGGAGGATCAATCCGCCTGCCAATATGCCGCATACCCGTCCCACTACCGATATTGCCAAGGAAGGCCTCTTCAACATATTGCAGAACCGCATGAATTTTGAAGGAGCCAAAACCCTCGACCTGTTTGGCGGAACAGGCAGCATCAGTTATGAACTGGCTTCGCGCGGCGCAGCCGATCTTACCATCATAGAGAAAGACAATGCGATGCATGCTTTCATCCGTAAGAACGTAGACACGCTGGGGGTAGCCAATTGCCGGGTATTGAAGATGGATGTATTTTCCTACCTGGATTCAGTGACTGATGGCTTTGATTTTATTTTCGCCGGACCGCCCTATGCACTCGGCACCATTGATGAGCTGCCGAAGATCATCGTTGCCAAAAAGATGATCAATGCAGGCGGTTTTTTTGTGCTGGAACATACACCCCGTAATGCCTACGAGCGTTTCGAAGGATTCAGTTTCGTGCGAAATTATGGAACCACCTTGTTTTCTTTTTTTGTTTGCTCATAGTTATGAACCCGATTTTCATTACAGGCATCGGTACCGATGTAGGAAAGACCATCGCAGCGGCTGTAGTAACAGAAGCGCTGGACGCTGATTATTGGAAACCTGTTCAGGCGGGTTATGCAACCGGGACAGACACGCTCACCGTTGGCAGCCTGGTCAGTAATCCGCAAACAACGATACACCCCGAAGTGTACAAACTGTCTACACCAGCGTCCCCGCATATTGCAGCACGCAACGAAGGGCTGACGATTGACCTGGCAACCATTCAATCAGCCGCCATCAACATAGAAAATGGTATTCAGGATAAACCTTTGGTAATAGAAGGAGCTGGCGGTTTATTGGTGCCATTGAATGAACATGAAACGGTGGCAGATATGATCCTGGCGCTGCGCGCAAAAGTGATACTGGTAAGCAGAAACTACCTGGGAAGCATCAACCATTCCCTGATGACGGCGAACTGTTGCAGAACTTACGGCATTCCCGTATTGGGATGGATATTCAACGACGATTATATGCAGTACGAGCAGGAGATCGTTGACTGGACAGGCTATCCTTCTTTAGGTACCATACACCGCCTGGAGGAAATTAGCAGTTCAGCCATTCAAGCATTAGCTTTGCAAATGAAGCCCGCATTGATGAAAGCCATCAACCGAACAACATGACCAAACAGGAACTCAGGAAAATATACAAAGCCAAACGTATAGCCGAGGATCCGAAAAAAAGGCTCCGGCTGGATGACCTGATGTTGCTGCAATTCCAGGATTTCGATTATGGGGGCATTCACAGTTTACTTACTTACTGGCCCATGGCCGAAAAAGGAGAACCCAATACGCACCTGTTCAGCAGTTACCTGCGGCACTTGTTACCCGGGCTCAGGATCACGTATCCTGTAAGCGATATGCATACGCACCAGATGCAGGCGATGCTCATTGATGAAGATACGGTGTATCGTACCAATGAATGGGGTATTACAGAACCACAAAAGGGAACGATCATAGACCCGTCTGAAATAGACATGGTGCTGGTACCCATGCTTATCTGCGATGCAGAAGGATATCGCGTAGGATATGGCAAAGGCTTTTACGACCGGTACCTGGCACAATGCAGGAGCGATGTTGTTAAAATGGGATTGTCTTATTTTGAACCGGTAGCGTACATCTCAGACAGAGATCAATTTGATGTACCTTTGTCTTTCTGTATCACACCGCAACACATCTATGAATTTTAACACGATCTTTCTCAAATCATTCCGTGTTTTGCTTTTGCCGGTAGCGCTTGTATATGGTTGCATCGTGTACATTCGCAACCGCCTCTTCGATAAAAATTTCCTCAAATCTGCCGACTTCAATTTTCCCCTGGTATGTGTGGGTAACCTGGCGGTAGGAGGAACTGGTAAATCGCCGATGGTGGAATACCTCGTACGATTATTAAAACCCCAGTTCAAAGTAGGTACGCTGAGCAGGGGCTATAAAAGAAAGACCAGGGGCTATGCACTGGCCAATGCCAATACCACCGCCCTGGAAATAGGCGATGAACCCATGCAGTTCCACATCAAGTTCCCGGATATACCTGTTGCAGTTGGTGAAGAGCGGCTGGTGGCCATACCGCAATTATTACAGGATGCACCCTGGTTAGAAGCCATCATTCTCGACGACGCTTTCCAGCACCGTTCTGTAAAAGCGGGGTTCAATATTTTATTAACAGATTACAGTAACCTGTACACGCACGACTTTTTTCTTCCCACGGGCGACTTGCGCGATGAACGGTCTTCGGCTAAAAGAGCGCAGGTGATCGTGGTAACCAAATGTCCGGCCGACCTGAGTCAGGAGAAAAAGCAGAAGATCATACGCAGCCTGCATCCTGCAGACAATCAGCGTGTGTTCTTTACCACCATTGTGTATGGTACTCCTTATCACATCTGCGACAGGAATGATGAATGGCCACTTACACAACAGGATGAGGTGTTGCTGGTGTGCGGTATTGCCAATCCCAAACCACTGAAAGATCACCTGCTGGAGTATACGCATACCTATTACCAGCAGGACTATTCAGACCACCATATTTTTTCTATCGATGACCTCAACGATATCAAAAGAAAATTCAGGGACATCCACGCAAGGGATAAACTGATCCTCACAACAGAAAAAGACGCCGTGCGCTTGTCGAAGTTCACGGAAGACCTGGCCGGCTTGCCCATGTATGTATTACCCATTCAATCCCGTTTCCTGTTTGAAGAAGGTGAACAATTTAATGCGGCGGTTACTGATTTTATCAGGAACTTTAGTCATCAGCAGATAGTATGAATATGAAGAAGAAATCAAAACAGAAGCAAAGAACAAAAACCGTATCGGTTCAACAGATCAAAGGGCGACTGGAAGTAACAAGATCGGGTATGGGTTATGTGATAGTAGAAAATGGCAGCGGGGATGTATTGGTGCGACCGGGTGATTTCAATACAGCCCTGAATGGAGATGTAGTAAGGGTAAAAGTTGTAAAAGAAAATACCCGCACCGGCAAAAAAGAAGGACGCATACTGGAAGTGGTGGAACGTAAACAAACAGAGTTCATCGGGCACCTGCAACTCTCTACCAATTATGCTTTTTTTATTCCTGATACCGACAAGCCCATGCCGGACCTGTTCATACCCCTCACAGCAATCAACGGAGCCCAGAACAAAGACAGGGTAGTGGTGCGGTTGGTGAAATGGGATAAGGAAGACAAGAAGCCGGTGGGTGAAGTGATAAGCATCATGCATCCGGAAGATGAGAACGATGCCGCTATGAAAGAATTACTGGCGCAGGCGGGCTTCCCCTTGTTTTTTCCGGAAGATGTGTTGGAAGAATCGGAACGATTACCCGATCAACTGGCACAGGCAGAAATTGCCAAAAGAAAAGATTGCCGCGATATACTCACATTTACCATCGACCCGGTGGATGCCAAGGATTTCGACGATGCCCTGTCGATACGCCAACTCAAAAACGGGAATTATGAAATAGGCGTTCATATTGCCGATGTGAGTCATTATGTACACCCCGATTCCGAACTCGATGCAGAAGCATACAAGCGCGCTACTTCCGTTTACCTGCCCGATCGTGTGAATCCGATGTTGCCGGAGCGCATCTCCAATGAATTGTGTTCGTTGCGTCCGCATGAGGATAAATTCACTTTCTCCGCCATTTTTCAGATGACTACCAAAGGAGAAATCAAACAATACTGGCTGGGTAAAACAGTGATCCATTCCGATCATCGCTTTACTTACGAAGATGTGCAGGAGATCATTGAAAATAAAAAAGGATTGTACCTGGAAGAGATAGTATTGCTGAACGATATGGCCCAGCGCCTCCGCAAAAAAAGATTCAGTAAAGGCGCCATCAATTTTTCTTCGCAGGAAGTGCGGTTCAAACTCGATGAAAAAGGTAAGCCAATTGGTATTGTGGTGAAAGAAAGCAAGGAAGCGCACCAGTTGATAGAAGAGTTCATGCTCCTGGCCAACAGAACGGTGGCTGAAAATGTTTCCAAACTGGAAGTAAACAAAAAGCCTATTCCTTTCCCTTATCGCGTACACGACCAGCCCGGTGAAGAGAAGCTGCGACCCTTCATGGATTTCGCAAGAAAATACGGACATAAGTTCAATATCAGTTCACCTGAAGCTATTGCCAAAAGTTTCAATGAGATGTTGCACGATGTGCAGGGCAAGCCCGAACAACATGTGCTGGAGCAGTTGGGTATCCGTACCATGGCTAAAGCGGTGTACACCACCGAAAACATCGGACACTATGGACTGGCATTCGAACACTACTGTCATTTCACTTCACCCATACGCCGTTACCCCGATGTATTGGTGCACCGCGTGCTGGAATCTGTACTGCAACAGAAACCCATCATCGATAAAAAAATGGAAGAGAAATGCAAGCACAGCAGTGAGCGGGAAAGAGCGGCCATGGAATGCGAGCGCGCCGGCAACAAATACAAACAGGTGGAATACATGCGCAATTACCTGGGCGAAACATTCGAAGGAGTAGTAAGCGGTGTAGCCAGTTTTGGTTTCTGGGTAGAAACGATCGAACATAAATGCGAAGGGCTCGTAAGCCTGGTGAGTCTCTCAGACTACGATGATTTCCGGCTGGTAGAAAGCGATTACAGCCTGGTAGGCAGAAGAAGCGGCCGCCAATTCCGGATGGGCGATAAAGTGTTGATCAAAGTAATCGCTGCTAATTTGGAAAAGCGACAGTTGGATTATGAGTGGATGATCGATGGGGGCGATGAAAAAATCAAAATTAAAAAGACAAAAATCAAAAAGAAGCGCTGAAACTGATTCCCTGCTTGGCCAGTTCAGTCAGCACCGGCTGGTAAATAGCAGGAGCGATGGGAATATGCAATCCTCTCTCCGGTATCTTACCTTCCAGCAATAAAATGGTTGCCATGCCCAGGGGTAATCCTACTGTTTTAGCCATGGCGGTATGTAAGCTGTTCTCACCTTTTACTATCAGGGAACTTTTAATAGAATTGCTCTTGCCTTTCAATTCATACTCAATTTCATGTAACATCACGATCATGTCTTTGTCCTGCGGTTGCAGCGCCAGCTTTTTTTCCAATAAATATTGCATGATATCGGCAGCAGTACAATCGCCGCGATCCAGCGTTTCATCGGAGTCGAAGCCCAGGAAACGGAATTGCTCCTGCACCACCGGGTTGTTCAATGTTGCTATGGAAAAATGAAGCTGGTGATGCTGCAAGTGTTGCTGCAGGAATGTTTTATTCGTTATGCGATCGGTTGGGTAGACAATGGTTTCATCTGTCAGTTTCAATTGCACGATCCAATTCCATCCATTACAAAAATCGGGGTAACGTAGAGTGGTACGCAGAAATGTATCCACGCTGTTTAATCCATACGTATCAATATAACCCAGCGAATCGCGGTTCGGATACCATGCTAATTTACCCAGACCATCTATGTCAACTTCTTCGCAGTTGCTGAACATGTTTTGGTAAATCCGTTCTTTGGTTACACCTCCTTCACGCCATATCGCCCCGGCTTTGCCCGACAATACTACGTTGCGTGGGTTCCAACTGATCTTATAATGCCAGGGATTGTTGTCACTCTCAGGCGCTACCAGTCCGCCGCAATGTGATTTTAAACTTTTAATAAAACCACCGGCATTGCTGATCTCATGGATCAGTTGCATGGCGCTCATGTGATCGATACCGGGATCGAGTCCCATTTCACATAAAAACAACAGGTCTTTGTTGCGGATATCCTCTTCAAATGTTTTCAACTCCGGGTCGATATAAGACGCGGTAAGCAAGTGTTTGCTCAATGCAAGACAATCCTTTGCCACCAATAAGTGCAGGGCAGGGGGCAGCATAGAAATCACTGCATCGGCCTCGCTGATCAGTTCATGGCGCCGTGTAATATCTAAGATGTCAAGCTGAACAACCCGGGCATTCGGGTGCGTACCTACTTTGCCCGAAGCCAATGCAAGGTCATGATCGGCCACAGTCAGCTGCCAATTCCGATCCAATACCTGTTCTTTCAGGTAATCGATGAGTACTGTGGCCGATTTCCCGGCGCCTAATAACAGGATATGCCTGGCTGGGTTCATATCACCAAATATATTTACAAATGGCTGTAACAAAACAGGCATTGGATCGTATGGGCAAAAAACACCGTTATGAAAAAACGTTTTCTTTTCATTGCTTTATGGGGATTGACCCTGTCGGTTGCCTATAGCCAAAAAACAGTAAAGGATGCCAATGCCGTTAGCCGGCAGGTAAGTGGTTTTCATGCCATTGAAATATCAGGCGGTATAGACCTTTACCTGAGCCAGGGCAATACAGAGGCCGTGGCGGTTAGTGCTGAGTACAACGAAGACCGCGACAGGATCGTGACCGAAGTAGAAAACGGGGTACTGAAAATATATTTCGAAAAGAAAAGCCTGGGTATCAACTGGAGAGGTGGCCGAAAAATGAAAGCCTATGTATCGGCCAAAACAATAGACGCGCTGTCGGCCTCCGGCGGATCGGATGTACAGGTTGATGGTACTTTGAATGGCTCCGCACTGCATGTATCACTTTCAGGCGGCGCCGATTTCAAGGGAAGGGTAACCATGAACGAACTGGCTTTTTCAGCCAGTGGCGGCAGCGATGTATCGGTTTCCGGTAAGGCGGGAAAACTGAACCTGAAAGCCTCCGGCGGCAGCGATGTACATGCGTATGACCTCACCAGCGATTACTGTACTGTGAGCTCCAGCGGGGGCAGCGACGTATATGTTACGGTGAACAAAGAAATCAAAGCCGAAGCCAGCGGCGGCAGCGATGTACACTATAAAGGGGGCGCTGCTGTAACCAGTTCAAAAAGCGGCGGATCGAGCGTAAAAAAAGTGGGCTGAAAGGGGCAAAAAAGGTATCTTCGCCGTTCTTGAAATTGCAAAAATCAAGTACGAGAACGAATTCATGGAAGAGAACCATTTACCCGAACAGACGAACGACAACGATCGTATCATACAGGTCAATATAGAGGAGCAAATGAAGACCGCTTACATCGACTATTCGATGTCGGTCATTGTAGGAAGGGCCCTTCCCGATGTGCGGGATGGCTTCAAACCCGTTCATCGCCGCGTGCTCTACGCCATGAATGAGCTGGGTAACCACAGCAACAAGCCCTATAAAAAATCTGCCCGTATCGTGGGGGAAGTGATGGGTAAATACCATCCGCACGGAGATGCTTCTATTTACGATACTTTGGTGCGCATGGCGCAGGACTGGACCATGCGTTATACCCTGGTAGACGGTCAGGGTAACTTCGGTAACCAGGACGGGGACATGCCCGCTGCCATGCGTTATACCGAAGCGAGGCTGCAGCGTGTGGCCGAAGCCATGCTCGATGATATCGAAAAAGAGACCGTAGATTTTCAACTCAACTTCGACGACTCCCTCTCAGAACCCAGCGTATTACCTACCCGTATACCGCAATTGCTGGTAAACGGTTCATCGGGTATTGCCGTGGGTATGGCCACGAATATGATGCCCCATAACCTGGGTGAAGTGGTGGATGGTTGCATTGCTTATATCGACAACAAAGCGATACCTGTTGAGGAATTGTTGAACTATGTAAAAGCCCCCGACTTTCCTACAGGCGGTGTGATCTATGGCATGGAAGGCGTGCGCGAGGGCCTCATAACCGGAAGAGGACGGGTGGTATTGCGGGGCAAATGCCATGTAGATACCAAGGTCAGCGGGCGGGAACAGATCGTGATTACACAGGTGCCGTATCTCGTTAACAGGGACAAGCTCACCGACCGGATCGGGCAGCTCGTGAACGATAAAACCATCGAAGGCATAGCGCATGTGAACAACGAAAGCAACATGCGCGAAGGAACCCGTATTGTGCTTGACCTCAAGCGCGATGCCGTGGCACAGGTCATCATCAACCAATTGTATAAATTCACCGAACTGCAAACCAGTTTCGGTATCAATAATGTGGCCATCAGCAAAGGAAGGCCGCGGGTGATGAACCTGAAAGACCTCATTGCCGAGTTCATCGAATTCAGGATGGACGTAGTGATACGCCGTACCCGCTATGAATTGCGTAAGGCCGAAGAGCGTGCGCATATTTTACAAGGATACCTCATTGCACTCGATCACCTCGATGAAGTGATCCAACTGATACGCAGTTCATCTACGCCTGAAGCGGCCAAAGAAAACCTGGTCAATGCAGGATGGGGATTGGATGAAGTGCAGGCCAAAGCCATACTGGAACTGAGGCTGCAAAGGCTCACCGGCATGGAGCGTGATAAGATCCGTGAAGAGTTCGATCAGTTGATGATACAGATCACTAACCTGAAAGAACTGTTGGCCAATGAAGGACTGCGTTACGATCTCATCAAAAAAGAATTGCAGGAAGTTAAAGATAAATTCGCCGACGAAAGAAAAACAGAAATACAATACCTCGCCGATGAAATGCGGATAGAAGACCTCATTGAAGAAGAAGATGTGGTCATTACTATCTCGCACTTAGGTTATATCAAACGTACTTCAGCCAGCGAATACCGCCAGCAGCGCCGCGGCGGCAGGGGAGCGGTAGGTTCCAAAACCCGCGAGGAAGATTTTGTGGAACATTTGTTTGTGGCATCTACCCACGATACCATGATGTTCTTCACCGAAAAAGGGCGTTGTTACTGGCTGCGTGTGTATGAGATACCGGAAGGAGACAAGCAGAGCAAGGGCAGGGCAATACAGAACCTGATACAGATACCGAACGACGATAAGGTAAAAGCCATCATCGACGTGAAGAACCTGGATGACAAAGCATTTGTTGAGAGCCATTATATTGTGCTGTGTACCAAGAAAGGCGTGATCAAGAAAACTTCACTCGAAGATTTCAGCCGCCCGCGCGCTACCGGCGTCAATGCCATTACCATTGTGGAGGGCGATGAGCTGCTGGAAGCAAAAATGACCAATGGACATTCGGAGATCATGCTGGCCATAAAGAGCGGAAGGGCCATCCGTTTCCCTGAAGAAAAAGTAAGGGCAACCGGTCGTGGCGCTATTGGTGTGGCAGGTATAGAAGTGGATGATGAAAAAGACGAAGTGATCGGAATGATCTGCATCAATAAAGAAGATGTTACCCGCACTATATTGGTGGTAAGTGAGAAAGGTTTCGGTAAGCGTACACAGGTAGATGAATACCGCATCACCAACAGGGGAGGAAAAGGAGTGAAGACCATCAATGTTACCGATAAAACGGGCAGCCTGGTAGGTATACTCTACGTAACAGAAAAAGAAGACCTGATCATTACTTGTAAATCGGGCATTACCATCCGTACCGGTATTGTAGATATCAGGGAAGCGGGACGTGCCACACAAGGTGTTAAACTGATCCGTATAGATGAAGGCGATGAAATTGCAGCGATATCTCAAATAGAAGACCAGGAGGAAGAAGTAGAAACACTTGGTAATGAGTTGGCCGGTAATGCTGACGATGAAAATGCCGAAAATCAGGCACAGCCTTTGTAATTAAGAGAAATAAAAAATACAACAAAGCAACACCATGAAAAAACTATTGTTTGTTTCCCTGTTGGCGGCCTCTGTTCAGCTTGCCACTGCGCAGGACCTCAAGAAAGTAGAGAACAATATGGTACTGAACAGGGTTGAAGACGCCAAAACGGAAATCGATAAAGTGCTGGCCGACCCCAAAAATGCATCCAAACCGGAAGTGCTGTATTGGAAAGCCAAAATTTATGCATCTCTTTACAAAGATGCCAAACTGAGCGAAAAGTTCCCCAGTATCGACCAGGATGTGAAAGATGCTATGCAGAAATATATAGCAGCAGATCCTGCGTTTGCAGTAACAAAAAGCAAGGGCGCTGACTTTTTCTTTGATGTATACAGTGCTTCATTTCAGAAAGGAGTGAAACTTTTCAATGAAAAAAAATGGAATGATGCCGCTAATTATTTCGAAACAGCCATCACTTATATTGATGAGATCATCAAAAACAAATGGACCAACAGCAGCATTGCTTTCGACACTACTTCGCTGTTATATGCCGGTTACTCTTTGCAGAATGCCAATAAGCTCGATGGAGCCGCCAAGTATTATGGCAAGCTGGCCGATAATAAAGTAAAAGGAGAAGGGTATATAGAAGTGTATCGTTTCTTGGTAATGTACTATACCAATACCAATAACAAAGCAGAGTTCGATAAATACCTGGCATTGGCCAAAGAAGTATATCCTAAAGAAATGCCTTGGGATGAATTTGAAATGGACTTCATTGACAAGAACTACGACCTGGCAAAGAAAACAGCCATGTACGATAAAGACGATGCTGCAGGTACCATGACTGAAAAGCAATACCTGCAGTTCGGCGATCTTTTCGTGAATGTGAAGAATAAAGAGAAGGGACATCTCGACAGCGCACAAATGGCCGTTTATACATTGAAAGCAGCAGATGCGTTCAAGAAAGCATTCGCCAAGAACCCCAGCCAGTCACTGGCAGCCTTCAACGTAGGAATTATTTATTATACCATCTTTGGTGAGTACGACGACCAGTACAGTGCCAACATCAGGACAATGCGCCAGTTGAACAGCAATAAGCCTGTTGAAAAAGATCCCAAGAAAAAAGCTGCTGCTGAAGCTGCTTTGAAACAGCAGATGGACCCGCTGAAAAAAGCGAATGCCGACCTGGAAAAACCATTGTTCGATAACATCGACGCTTCAATAGAATGGTTAACTAAATCGTATAACATTCTGAAAGGCAAGCAAGACAAAACTGCTGTAGAAAAGAGTGTGATCAACAAATCGGTAGACTTCTTGGCCAATTTGTACGGTTACAAGCGTGATAAAGTAAGAGGAAAAGATGCGAAAGCTTATGATACTTATGATGCCAAGTACAAAGAGTTTGATGCATTGCACGGTAAATTCTAATCACCGTTCATAATTGATTGAAATAAAGCCTTCTCTGCGGAGAGGGCTTTATTTTTTCTTCTTTTTATAACTGAGTTTTACCTGGGCAACGCCTTTGGAAGTCATGTCGAGCTTTTCGGCGGCCTTCGCGCTCAGGTCAATGATCCGTCCCTTAATATACGGGCCACGGTCGTTGATGCGCACTTTAACGCTTTCGCCGTTAGACAGGTTGGTAACTTTTACCATGGTGCCAAAAGGAAGCGTTTTATGAGCAGCCGTCAGTTGATGCGTGTTGAATATTTCACCGTTGGCTGTTTTCTTTCCGTTGAATCCATCGTTCACACCATAATAAGAAGCCATACCTGTTTCTGTAATTCTCCTGGAGCAGCCTGTGAGAACCAGCAGCAGGGGGATGGCTAATCTGATAAAGGACTTTGTTGCTTGCATATCCCTATTAACGCGAAAATCGTGCTATTATTTACTTAACATAATATTAATTATAGGAACAAAAGATAGCTTTGTAACTGGTTGATTTTCATGAACGGAAAATCGCCTTATATTGTTGTTGTAAAAATGAATTGGTATTATAATAGAAAAATCACTTCCATCAACCAATAAGCATATGAGTAACAATAAAAAGAAATTATCAGCCGCACAAAGTGAAGAACTGCTCAAAATAATAAAAGCCCGATTCGAAAAAAACAAGAACCGCCATAAAGGGATTGAATGGGATAATGTACAAACAAAGTTGAATGCACATCCTGATAAACTCTGGTCGCTCAACGAAATGGAAAGAACCGGCGGAGAGCCTGATGTTGTTGGATATGATAAAAAAACGGGCGAATATATCTTTTATGATTGCGCTGCAGAAAGCCCCAAAGACCGCAGAAGTTTTTGCTACGACCGTGAAGCGTTGGAAGAAAGGAAAGAAAATAAACCAGAGAACAATGCGATGGATGTAGCCGCTGCCATGGGCGTTGAACTTTTAACCGAAGCACAATACCGTGAGCTGCAACAATTGGGAAAATTCGATCTGAAAACGTCGAGCTGGGTGCAAACACCCCCTGCCATCAGGAAACTTGGCGGCGCTCTTTTTTGTGACCGTCGCTATGATCATGTCTTCATGTATCACAATGGCGCTATCTCCTACTACGCTGCCAGGGGATTCCGCGGATCATTAAAAGTTTAAATGTCATCAACATGCAATTCTTATCACTTCAACCATTTGTTCCTTCTGGCAAAGACTTTGAGAAAGCAAAAGCATTCTTTTCAGCATTGGGGTTTAGCATCACCTGGAGCAACACCGATTATGCCGGTTTTGAGAACAACACATGCAAGTTTATCCTGCAGCGATTTGATAATACAACATTTGCTGAAAATTTTATGATAACAGTAGGTATCAGCAACGCGCAGGAGTTTAGCAACAACATCATTGAAAAAAGATTGCCCGAACAATTTGGTATTCGTATAAGTGAAGTAATGCAGCAGCCTTATGGCAAAGAAGTAAACATCATTGACATGGCAGGTGTTTGCTGGCATTTTGTAGAGTAACACCCAATATCTTACTTCAATTGATACCGAAGCACGGTAATGCCACATTCATAAGGTGTAGTGCTCACCAATGAAAGCTCCTGCCGCATATTGGCCAGGTCAAATATGCGCATCCCTTTGTTGATCATCACAGGGTTGATGAAAAAATTGAACTCATCAATGTGCCTGCCCTGTATCAAAGCAGAAACAAACCCTGCACCACCATATACTACGATGTCTTTCCCCTCCTGCTTTTTCAGCTTCATAATTTCGTCGGACAGGTTGCCCTTGGCCAGTGAAGTGTTTTTGCCGATGGGTTTATCGAGGGTTTTGGTAAAGATGACTTTGGGTGTGTTGACCATTTTCAATGCAAAAGAATATTCGGGACTGTTGGGTTGTACGGCTTCCCAATAATTAACGAAGCCTTCCGTCATTTTACGGCCCAGCAAAATGGTATCTGAACTGTCAGTGAGTTCGGTGATGAAATTGATGAGCTTGCTATCCAGGTTCCAGGTCATCCAGTCCAGCTCGCCATTAGGACCAGCTACATAACCATCAACAGACATCTGTACTTGTAATTTCAATTTCCGCATGGTAAAATGATATTTTATAATGATGGGAAAATTGCATTGCTCCGCTAAAGTAATGCTTACGCTTACAAACAAATAGTGTTTTCCTGTTAAAACTTATAGCGGAAACTCAGTGTGGGAATGACAGGAATAAAAGAAACCTGTTTAACAACAGCCTGGTGTGTTCCCGGGTCAATGGCGCGATAGGCAAAGAACACGTTGTTCTGGGCATACACATTATAAACTGAAAGCGTCCATTCCGCTTCCCTGCTGCCCGTCCTGGTTTCTTTAACGAGTTTGTAGCTCAGCGATAAATCGAGCCGGTCATAAGGCGCCAGCCGGTAACTATTTACTTCGAGGGTTTGTGTAGGCACTCCCCCACCGCCACTTCCGTTGTCGTCGTCATATAATGGGTTGCCTCCAGTGGAGCCTGGTGGGTTGGTAGTCAGTGTTTGAATGGTGAAGGCCCTGCCGCTGGCGGCAAAAAAATTGGCAGCCGCCCGCCAGTGTTTATTGAAAGTGTAGGCACCTGTAAGATAAAAGCTGTGCCTCCGGTCATATGCAAAAGGAAACTCCCGGCCCAAGTTCAGCGAATCGAACTGCTGGTAAGCATACGCCAATGAATAGCCCAACCATCCGGTCAATCGCCCCTTTCTTTTCTTCAGGAAAAATTCCGCTCCATAGCTGCGGCCCTTTCCAAAAATCAGGTTGCTATCAAGGCTCACATCCACTGTAGGTGAAGTGCCTCCTCTGAATAACAATTGATTCTCCATCGCTTTGTAATAAACTTCAACACTGGCCTGAAAACTATTGTTACTGAAGTTGTTAAAGAGACCAAGAGAATACTGTTGTGCCGACTGCGGTTTTACCATGCCACTGCTGCCGATCCATATTTCTGCGGGGAAAGAAGCGTTATAACTCTGTACCAGGTGAATGTACTGGTGCATCTGTGTATACGACAATTTGATACTGGTGGCAGGGCTCACAAGGTAACGCAACGATACGCGCGGCTCTATATCTGTATATCGAATACTATCGGAATAGAAGACCGGCGCCCGCACGCCCAGGTACAGGTTCAACCGGTTATTGAACCGTATCTCATCGCTCAGGTAAGCGGCTACACGTGCCGTAAGGTGTTCCGGAATTTCATCGGGTTTGATGTTGTTGATATTACCCGAAGGAGGAATTTTATTCGAGAATGTTGCCGGAAATAATTGTTGCCGCAAAAAATTAATCCCTCCTTTGATGCGGTGTGCCTGACTGGGATAGTAATAAAAATCAACCTTAGCATTGATATCCCTGATGCCCGAATACAATTGGGCAAAATAATCATCCTGCAAAGCGGAAAGCAATTGGTAATAG
This sequence comes from Mesotaenium endlicherianum, assembly GCA_009602735.1. NCBI lineage: Eukaryota > Viridiplantae > Streptophyta > Zygnematophyceae > Zygnematales > Mesotaeniaceae > Mesotaenium > Mesotaenium endlicherianum. The sequence continues at coordinate 26,470 of WELA01002708.1, forward strand.
TTATTGTACATCACCGATGTATTGGCAAACAACCGCTTGCTGAACAAATGGTTCCAGCGTAATGCAAACACTTCATTACCAAACTTATTGCCATAAGTGATGGAGGTGGTATCATCCGGCTGATCTTGGAAAGTATTTCTGTCCTGCCCCTTATAATAACTCAGCAATATCCTGTCACGCTCAGAAAACTGCCAGTTCACTTTGGCGTTCACGTCGTAAAAAGCATAGTTGCTGTAATAATTACTTTTTACATTAAAAGCCTGTAAGAGATAATCCAGCATGCTTCTCCGGGCTGATACAAGAAAAGATGCTTTTTTCTTTTTGAGTGGACCATACAATGTCAGTCCCGATACAATGCTGCCCGCCTGCACCACACCGCCAAAATGCTCGTTACTGCCGTCGTTCATGGCAATATCGAGTACCGAACTCACATGATCTCCATAGGAAGCAGGGAAACCACCTTTGAGCAAAGAAGCTCTTTTTATGACCGCTCCATTAAAAATACTCACCGGCTCAAACAAATGACTGGGATTATACAAAGTAGCTTCATCGAGTTGAATTAAATTTTGTCCGGCGTTTCCCCCTCGTACAAAAAATCCCGGCGTTCCTTCCATGCCTGCATGAACCCCCGGCTGCATCTCCACTGAGCTGATCACATCACCTGTTCCGCTCACAGACGGTGCATTCGTAAGCATATCGGTAGAAATATCTACCAGGCCTAACTGGTTCAGCCGCAGGTTTTCACTGCTCTTGTCATCTGTCACTACTACATGCGACAACACAGAATCCTGCCGCGCCATCAACCCAATGTTCATCGCAGTATTGCGTGTAGCATTCAGCTTCCGATCTTCTGTACGGTAGCCCACATAAGATACCTGCATTTCCAAATTGGCATTCCTGGGAACAGTCAGCGCATAGAATCCATAGTTGTTGGATACGGTACCTGTTTTTTGTGCCGGCAGGTACACGTCCGCACCAATTAAAAGCTCGCCGGTGCTGGCATCTTTTACATAACCGTTGACCACTATTTTATCGGCTGCATTATTGTTCTGCAATACGATCTGATTGCCGATGATATTATAAGTGATGTCTGTGCCCTGCAACAATATTTTCAATAAAGCAGTCAGGGATATGGGCCCTGATGTATAACTCACCCGTTTCTTCAGTTCCGGCAGATCGGTATTATATGCAAACCGGTAACCTGTTTGCTTTTCAATCAGGCTGAATACCTGTTCAATCGGCTGATTATTGATATTGAGTTGGATGGTAGCGGTAGTGATAACAGACTGCGCATAAAGCCTCTTCCCTGTAAACATAATACAGGAACAGCACAGCATACATGCAGTGATAAAAAATCGGGGCATCCTATTTGTTTTCTTTGTCCTTCAGTATAATAATGCCGTTTTTATCGGTATAGTCAAGGTTGAGTGATGTACAAATGACCTGCAATGCTTTATCGAACGACAGTCCCTGTAAATCGGCTTTCAGTTTTCTTTCGCCGATGGCAGTGCTGCCCAATTGTATTTTCTTTCCGTACACTTTCTCTATTTGTTTCACTACATCTGTAAGGACCGTATGATCGAAATACAACAGGTTTTCACGGTTGGTAACACCCTGGTCAGACGACGGCGCCCATTCTGTAAAATTTTTTTTCACCACATCATAAGCCAGGCTCATGCCGGCCGATAATTCCCTCGTCTCCTGGTTATCCTTTCCCCAAAAAGCTACTTTACCGCTGATGACCGCCAGCTTTATCGTATCGGGCGAACGCCGGATATTGAAACTGGTACCGATATCCTTCACACTCGATTCGTCCATGTTTACCAGGAAAGGTAAATTCGCATTGTGTATTACTTTAAAAAAGGCCTCTCCTTTTATTAGTTGCACCGCCCTTTCGTGCTGGTTATAACGGCCCCCCACCCTCACTTCGGTATATGGCTGCATGGTAATACTCGATCCGTCTGGCAAAGCGATCTCCCTTTGTGTAGTAGTAGTGGCGTAAACCTGCTCGCTTCTGTCCGGCAAGAGGTACCAGACAATACCTGCGGCCATGACGAGTAAAACGGCTGCTATTGCTGTCCACTTCCGTATGAAATGCCCTTTCCCTGAACGCATGATGACTACAGGCGCGGTTGTCTTCTCCTGTAATTGTTGCATCAGTGAGTCCCAGGCAGTTGCTTCATCGGCAGCCTGGTAAGCAGAAAAATCTGCCAGGCGGACGGCCCAGAGCTCCCTGGCCCGCTGATAGGTCTCCCGGTTAGCAGTACTTTCAGCAAGCCATTGTTGCAGCCTGGCGTCCTCTTCAGCAGGAAAATCCGGCTGTAAAGAATCGGCGATCAGGTCCCAGGGGATATTATGTTCAGATAAAGAATCCATTTTCATTCAATATGACAATCAAAAACTACCAAGGTCCTGGTCAATCCCTGAAAAAAAATAATTTCAGCAAGACAATGCCAATAACCAGCAGCTCTCCTGTCACTTTATGTAATTGTTTTAAAGCGTATGTAATATGATTTTTTACTGTTTTGATGGAAATACCCAACTGGTCGGCAATTTCCTGTTGCTTCAGCTGCTCAAAACGACTCAGGCAAAACACCCGCCTGCACTGGTCAGGTAGCTGATCGATGGCTTTGTACAGGGCCGCCTTGAGCTCGTTTTCTTCCATCTGCCGCAACTCATAGGTGGCATCATGCTGCAAGGAATACTGCAAAGACCGTATTTGCGCCAGGTCCCTTTTCTGTTTCTGCAACTGGTTGAGGCTCCTGTTGATCACAGCCCGGTAGATATAAGATACCAGCGATTTTTCAATGATGATCTCAGCGCTGTCTTCCCACAATTTCATGAACACATCATTTACCACTTCCTGCGAAGTATCTGCATCTTTTAAATATTGAAAAGCCATCAAAAAAAAGCGCTTGTAGGCCGACCGGTAAAATTCCTCAAATGCCCTGATGTCTTTTTGCTGTATGCGTATCCAGATAGCTGATTCTTCAGGGGTCATGCAGATAAATAAAAGTTAATGGATTAAAGATAATTATTTTTTTTTGATTAGGACCATGCGGCCTGTTTGATTGTCTTTTTACTGACAATCATTCAACGGATAAATATGCAAAAAAACTGTACCCGCTTTTTATTGCTCTTTTTGGTTATGGGATGCACTGTTTCTGTAAAGGGACAGCTCATCTCCATAAGCGGTACATTGAAAGATTCGCTGACACAAGCCCCGTTGGTATATTGTTCTGTAAAAGCTACCAACCTGAGAAAAGGCGCGATCACCGATAGCTTAGGGCATTTTGAGCTGATGGTAAGTCCTGATATCGATTCCATGCGGTTCAGCATGATGGGGTATCAAACCATTACGCGGGCGATCACAAAGAAAACTTCTCAGGAAATCAATCTCTCCCTCACACCTGAAACCAATACATTGACAGAAGTAGTGGTTTATCCGAAAGGATATGACCCCGCTGTTCATCTTTTCAAAAAAATATTGGAGCACAAAGAACAGAACAACCCTGCTCATTTCAATAACTATCAATCCGAAGTCTATGACAAATTACAATTCGAAGCGGGTAATTTTTCCGAAAAAGCTATCGGAAGCCGCTTACTTAAGCCTTTCTCTTTTGTTTTCACCCATACGGATCCTGGTGCCAGCCCCGCTAAGCCCCGGGTGCCCTTATTTATTACCGAAAGCCTGGCCGATTATTATTACAGTAAAAAACTGGGAAAAGAAAAGACCATTTACAAAGCGAGGCAGGTAACAGGCATACGGAATGAAACCGTTATCCAATACCTGGATGACCTGAAACAACAGATAAACCTGTACGACAATTACCTGATGTTGATGAAAGTATCGTTCATCAGTCCCCTCGCCGATAATGGTTTGAGTTATTACAAATACCACATAGAGGAAAGAAAGACCATCGGTAACCGGAAATATTTCCGGCTCAGCTTTCGCCCTTTGCACAGCAGCAGTAATACTTTTTTCGGCGAATGCTGGGTGATAGACAGAACCTATGCCCTGCAATCCATCAGCGTGCAAATGAATGCCGGCGCCAATATCAACTGGGTGAAAGACATCGCGCTGTCGCAGGATTTTATGCCATTGGGAGCTGATTCAGCCATGGCGATCACTAAGACAATGCTCTCCATTAATTTCATCACGCTTTCAAAAAAATCGCTGGGCTTCACAGGCACGCGTAGCTCCTACTACCGGAACATACGGATCAACGATGCAGTGACTGACAGTGTTTTATTACAGTTGGCAATTGCAGACCAACCGGTCATTACACAACCCGGCAAACAATTTTGGGAACAGCATCGCTTTGCACCGCTTACCTCCAGGGAACAATGGGCCTATACTATGATCGATTCTATCAGGAAAGTACCTGCGTATACCACTTACCGTAATATGCTTACAGCGCTGGGAACCGGTTATTACCCGGCGGGTAAAATAGATATCGGTAACCTGTACAAAACTTTTACTGCCAATATCATTGAAGGCCCTCGTTTAAATCTTGGTTTCCGCACCAATGCCAACTTTAGCAAGTGGTATCAGTTCAGGGGCTATGCAGGATTGGGTATGAAGTACAACACATTCAAATATGCGCTCAGTCATTTGTTTATCCTCAACAGAAAAAATTGGGAAACCGTACGGTTGAGTTATGAAGATGATTTTACGCCTTTGTCAGACCACCTCAACGAGCTCAATGAGAATTCCATTTTCGGCGCTTTGATGCGCAGGGTGCCAAGAGGGCATATTCAGCTCGTCAACACCGAGCAGGCCAAAATACAATACCAACATTTTTACCAGAATGGATTTTCTGTTCAGCTCTCGCTGGACAAGCGCGTGTTATCGCCCGCTTTCAATACCTATTATACTTATGGAAAATTTACGCCGAATATTGTACACCTTGCATATCCACACCAGGGCAAGACCTATAAAGTGTCCGAAGCATCTGTTGGTATCAGGTATGCATACAAAGAGAAGATCTATGCCGGACCTTTTACAAGGCTCAGCCTCGGCAGCAAATACCCGATTGTTGAATTTAAATACACACATGGTTTTCAGGTAGAAGGCGGCATGCTGCAGAGTGATTTCGGTTACAATCAATACCGGTTATCGGTTTCACAACAGGTGAACATTCCTTCGCTGGGTAAGATCAATTATACATTGGAAGGAGGAATCACCGACGGTACATTACCCATACTCTTGCTTGATGTAGCAAAAGGAAACGATACTTATTATTACAACCGCTATGCATTCAATAACATGAACCGTTATGAATTCGTGAGCGATCATTATGCCAGTCTGTTGTTGGAACATCATTGGGGTGGCTTCCCCTTCAACCGCTTGCCGCTGTTAAAAAAAGCGAATTGGAGAACCGTCACCAGTTTCCGCGCGCTTAGCGGCAGCATGACGGATGCGAATAAAACAGCCAACAAATTCTGCGACAATGCCCTCACCTATCATTTTATCGTACCCGATAAAATACCGTACATGGAAACAGGCGTGGGTATCGAAAACATATTCCGTGTGATAAGAGTAGATGCTATCTGGCGGCTCACCTACCGCGACAGGCCGGGCATTGTGAATTTCGGACTCAAAGCATCCCTGCAATTCAATTTCTGATATTTCATACAACTAAACCCTGCTTTATGTTTATCAAATATCTGTTGATTTTTCCTGTACTGTTTTACTCCTGTTCCTGTAACAAAGAATATTCTTTTACCCGGCCGGACCAGCAACCGCCTGTTCCTTCGCTTCATACTTATTATGTAGATGGCGCAACCGGCAACGACCAGAACGATGGTCTCAGCCTGGCGCGGGCCTGGAAAACCATCCAACAATCTTTTAATGCTGCACAACCCGGCAGTACCGTTGTCATCAGGGGAGGCACTTATTATGAAGAACTGGTGGTGTACGTGAGCGGAAAACCGGACTATCCCATCACTTTTACCAACTACGCACAGGAAAAAGTAATGATCGATGGCTCAAAGATCCGAGGTAACACCATCCTGTCCATCACAGATAAAGGTTTCCTGGTTTTTAAAAACCTGGTAATACAAAATATTACCAGGAACAATGCCCGGGGCATCCTGGTTTTGGCCAGCCCTAATGGAGCAGCCGGCGCCCTTCATTTCCGTAATATCCGCTTTCAGAACATCAACTGGACCAACAACGCGCAGTCTATTCCCGGCGCCAACGACAATGCACAGCCTTTCATTGCATTAGGACGTGGATTGACGCAAGACAATGCTATTAGCAACCTGGTCATCGATAGTTGCGAATTCAGTCATAATATCACAGGCTTCAGTGAGTCTTTATCGGTCGATGGCAATGTAGATGGATTTTTTATTACCCATAACAAAGTACACGACAACACCAATATTGGCATTGCTGCAGAAGGGCATTATGGAACAAGCGCTACCGCTTCACTGGATCAGGCAAGAGAGGGCGTCATCAGCGAAAATATTTGTTACAATAATGTTTCGCTTTATGCAACAAGCGGTGGTATTTATGTAGATGGTGGAAGAGATATCCGGGTAGACAGGAATGCCAGTTTTCAGAATGGCTACGGAATAGAAGTCGGCAATGAAAAAGACGGCACTACCAGTAATATCAGTGTTACCAATAACCTGATCTACCGGAACAAGGTTTCCGGACTTGCTATCGGTGGATACGATCCCAAAACTACCGGACAGGTGGTTGACTGTATTTTCCGGAACAACAGTTTTTATCAAAACAATACCAACCTCGATGGTTCAGGTGAACTGTATATTACAAAAGCATCCCGTTGCGTGATCGGAAACAATGTGTTTTATACCAACAACCAAAACCTGCTGTTTTCCCTAGTCGATATCTTGCCACAATCCGGTATCAGCCTCGATTACAACGATTGGTTTACTGTTGGAGCTGATGCCGGAAAAACCTGGATCAACTGGCGCAGCCGGCAGTTCAATTCGTTTAAAAATTATAGAGCGGGTACGCAGCAAGAGGCACATTCTATTTTCGCCGACCCGCTTTTCAGCAACGTTGGAACACCAATTCCCGATCTTCATTTACAAACAATGAGCCCTTGTTTGCAACAGGGAAACCCTGCATGGATCATACTTCCGGCTGAAAGAGACTACGATGGAAAGCCCCGGGTCGTGAATGGAAAAGCAGATATGGGTGCGTATCAACGTCAATGAGCAAGCATGTAATAAAAGTTCCGCAAAATGTCAACCGTTATTTGACGGTGAAAGAAAAATTCGGTGTTTTGGACAGAAAAATTCAGTGTTTTTTTCTTCAGATTCAGGTAAAAAATACAGAATTGTTTTTCTACTTTAGTGCCCGTTAAGTACCCCTTTCGTCTGGATTTCCCCTCTTTCTATTTCAACGTTTCAGAGAAGCAGCTTAAAAAAAAAATAAAAGGCGCAGGATATTGCTATCGTAGTATCCTGGTAAAATCCAATATCCTTATGATTGCCGAAACGTTTAAATTCCTTAGCGAAGAGCTCAACGGTTACCTATCGCAAAAGCTGGGTGTTACTACAGACCAGCGCCTTGTGCTGGGTAATATAGGCAAAGTGTCTGACAACGATACCAGCGGCACCAACACACTTACCGGGAAAGCCATTCTTTCACTGATCAATGTAGAAGAAGACCGTATTACCAAGCAACAGGATAATTACCTCAAATCCGATACGCAGGTAACCTATAAGAATCCCCCACTCTATTTGAACCTCTATGTGCTGTTCGCCATCAACCGGACCGATTACAGCGATTCACTCAAATGGCTGGCGTATATCATACAGTTTTTCCAACAGCAGCATGTATTCACCCCTGCCAGCAACCCCAATCTCGACGGCCGTATTCAGAAACTGATCGTTGACCTGTACAACCTCAATTTTGAACAGATCAACCAGTTGTGGAGTGTGATCGGTGGTAAGTACCTGCCTTCGGTAGTATATAAAATAAGACAGGTAGTGATAGATGAAAATGCCATTGAGTATGAAAGTGGTTTCATACAGGAGATCGATATTTCAATACCACAGAACTATAAATAGCAGCCACTATGTTGCTCAAATACGCCATACTGCTGAAGGTTGAAATGCTGCACGACTATTACAACGATCTGCGGTGTCCCGATCTGGATTTTGTACCTAGTCGCGATACGGCTGATGCCCTCAAAGGGCATGATATGCTGTACAAAAGCATTGGCAACAAATTGATCCTGTTGATCAAAACAGATGATACCGGTAAACCTATTATTGTACCCAATTCCTCATTAAAACTTTGCTTTTATGTCAATATCAACAACGTTCGTTTTGCCAATTATACCAATATCAATTTTCATCCTTTCGATGCTACCCGTTTTTATTTCACCAACCTCAACCAAACGAAGGTGGGTACCAGTTTATGTTTAAATACTGCTGTTGCGCAATACAACAGTGCCAACAATTACCCTGTTGGCGCTTTGGCAGGCGATGCCATGGGTAATCATTACGAAGCGATCAAATCGAGCAGCAGCAGCAACATCCATGACACATCCAACCCTGCTTACTGGCAGCCCAAAGGAACGGCGCAGTACGTGAACAATGGCGATGGTATATCGTTAGCAGGGGATACTTATTTATTTCATGGTACAGCTAATACCGACTTTACCATCCATATCTATACACTCAACACGGCTACCAGTGCATACGATAATTTACTCACCACCAGTACGATCCACTACCCAACTGCACAACCAACTGTCCCGGTTGACCTGAGCCTGCTGAAGAATGGCAAATACAGGATAGAAGTCAATGGCAGCAGCTCATTGGTTTATCATGATAAAGAAGCGATACTGCAAAACTGTTTTGGCATGGTGGAACTGTTCAACAACCTGCCGGCTACCAATGATTTTTCCTGGTTCGATGCTACCGGGTTGCCCAAACAATCTACATACAGCATACGTTTCGCCAACCGTTCAGTCATCTGGAAATACATTGCGCGCTCCGGCGATGTAACAGCCATCAAAGACAACGCGTCTGTATACACGTTTAACAATGTGCCGGCGAGTACCGTATTTACTTCTTCAGTTCCCATTCCATTCAAAGAGCAGCCATTGAACAGTCTCTTTTTAGAATCGGCCTCCCTGGGAAATATCTCCCCCATTCCCAATCCCCCTACAAACAGGTTAAGCACCATCATACAGGGAAGCGATCATTATTACTGTGCAGAAAAACACCTGAATTACTAATACCAATACTTCATAAAAACAATTAAAACATGGCAACATCTTACAAAACACCCGGTGTCTACATAGAAGAGATATCGAAGTTTCCGCCATCCGTAGCGGAAGTTGAAACGGCCATCCCGGTATTCATTGGTTACACTGAAAAAGCAGGATTGGCTAATGCGCCTTTGCCCACCATTACCATCAATCCCGGTGGCGGCGATGTGGCAGTGTCGGAGGCAAAACGCATTGAATCATTACTTGAATACATCACTTATTTCGGAACGGGCCCCACGGAACACCTCACCATCAGTATTTCTGAAACGTTTACCGGCGGAGCGGCTGTTTATTCCAAGCTGGTAAGCAGGTCAATCACTGCTTCGGTAGTTACGCCAAGCATTCATACGATGTACTACCACATGCAATTGTATTTTACCAATGGTGGTGGCCCTTGCTATATCATCAGTGTAGGCAAAACAACAGAGGGCTCTGTAACCAAGAACAACTTGCTGGCGGGACTGGAGATGGCCAAACGGTATGATGAACCTACGCTGACCGTTTTCCCGCAAGCTGCCAAATTGAGCACTGCAGATGATGCTTACAATGTATACAGCCAGGCATTGTTACAGGCTGCTACTTTGCAGGACCGCTTTGTGGTGATGGACTGTTATAATGATGATACAGATACACTGAGGAATGCTGCGAGTTTGACTGATAACCTGAAATATGGAGCGGCTTACCACCCTTTCCTGAGATCGGCCGTTAGTTACAAATACAATCTTACCGATGAAAGTAGCTTAACCATAACACTGCAACAGGACTTGAACAACGACGGAAATTTCACCGATGCAGGCGAGCCAGCAGTCACTAAAACTTACGCCAGCCTGAATGCAGAACAAAAAACATTGGTAAAAGTGGAGATAGATAAGCTGGGGGTTGTACTCCCGCCCTGTGCAGCCATGGTTGGCGTATACGCCAATGTAGACAACCTGCGCGGTGTTTGGAAAGCACCTGCAAATGTAGGCTTGCAAATGGTGAACGGACTTACCAAGCTGGTCAATGCAGTAGACCAGGCAGCATTGAACGTAGATCCTGTTGCAGGCAAATCGATCAATGTGATCAGGGCGTTCACCGGGAAAGGCATACTGGTATGGGGTGCACGTACCCTGGCCGGTAACGACAATGAATGGCGTTATATCAATGTAAGGCGATTCTGCATCATGGTAGAGATCAGCAGCAAGCTGGCTTCCGGCACTTTTGTGTTCGAACCCAATGATGCCAATACCTGGGCCAAAGTACAGGGTATGCTGGAGAATTTCCTCACCCTGCAATGGAGGGCCGGTGCATTACAGGGCGCCAAACCATCCGATGCTTTTTATGTAGCGGTGGGACTGAACAGGACCATGACTGCGCAGGATATACTGGAAGGCCGTATGATCGTTGAAATAGGTATGGCTGTAGTAAGACCCGCAGAATTCATTATCCTCCGCTTCAGTCAAATGATGGCCAAAAGCTAACCCTCATCCATAAAATTTAAAAATCAAAACAATGGCAACAGCAAACACATACCCTATACCAAAATTCCATTTCCGTGTAGAATGGGGTGGCTCACGCATCGGCTTTTCGGAAGCTACGGGACTCGATAAGCAGATCGAAGCCATCGAATACCGGGAAGGTTCCAGTCCTACTTATTCCAAGATCAAAATGCCCGGCCTGCACAAGTTCAGCAACATCACGCTGAAACGCGGCACGTTCGAGGGTGATAAAGAATATTACAAATGGATCAATACGGTCAACCTCAATAAAGTAGAGCGCCGCGATGTAACCATCAGCCTGCTCAACGAGAACCACGACCCTGTTATTACCTGGAAAGTGATCAACGCCTTTCCGGTAAAAATACAGGCAAGCGATCTCAAAGCCGATGGTAATGAAGTGGCCATTGAAACCCTGGAACTCGCTCATGAAGGGTTGGATGTGCTGATGTAAAACAGCGATCATTGTTTAACAGGTAAAAGAACAAGCCATGGCTGATACATCGGCAGGCGGATATTATCCGCCGGTGGGGTTCCATTTCAAGGTTGAGTTCATTGGCGTTGGTAACGACAACGACACCCGGTTCCAGTCGGTCAGCGGACTCACCGTTGAATACGACACCGAATCATTCAAAGAAGGTGGCGAGAACCGCTATGAACATAAGTTGCCGGTGCGTACCAAGTACCCCGACCTGTCATTGAAAAGAGGCATGCTCACCGATTCGGATGTGATCAATTGGTGCATCAAAGCCTTTCGCGACAGGCAGTTCGATCCTGTACAGATCAGCATCATGCTGCTCAATGAACAACACCAGCCACTTAAAACATGGAATATATTCAATGCATGGCCCAAGAAATGGTCGGTATCGGATTTTAATGCACAGGAAAACACCGTGGTAGTGGAAACACTGGATCTCTGTTATAGTTATTTCACCGTTCAATAGTACAGCGCATGCCCATTGAAATAAGAGAACTGATTATCAAAGCAACGGTCAACAACCCGAATCCACAGGCAGAGGAAACGGTTCAACCACCGGCTGCACAAGGTGGCGGGGCAAAAACAGACCTGGACGGTATCGTGTCGCAATGTGTGGAACAAGTGCTCGACATCATACAGAACAAGAAAGAAAGATAACAACATGCTCGAAAAAGTTCAGATCATAGCGTACAATAACCAGGATTATGCAGATAGTCACAAAGTGAATGATCCGGGCAATCCTTTTAAAGCCATGATCAATCCGGAGAATTATTCGCTGGATTATAAAGTGGAGTTTACGGAAGGACAAGGACATGGTACGAGTACAGCACACCAGCGTTTCAATTTCAAGAAGCCGGAAGAAATGTCTTTCGAATTCCTGTTCGATTGCACCGGTATCATCGATAATAATCCAAAAGAGAGTATACACGATGATGTGGAAGCATTCAAAAAACTCCTGCTGGAATACGACAGCGATTCGCATGAGCCCAGGTTCTTCAAAGTGATATGGGGTACTTTTATATTCAAAGGACGTTGTACGGCATTGACCATCAATTTCAAATTATTCAATTCTAATGGATCACCCATTCGCGCCGTATGCAAGACCACATTCAAAGGCAGTATCGATGAGCAGTTGCGCGTGGCAACAGAAAATGCACACTCTCCCGATATCACACATTACCGCGTGGTAAAAAGCGGCGAGACTCTGCCATGGCTGTGTTACCTGGTTTACGGCGATTCAAAATATTATATGCAGGTAGCCAGGGTGAACAACCTGGTCGATTTCAGGAACCTGCAACAAGGCCAACAATTATTCTTCCCCCCTATTGATAAAAACAGCGTTTAATGCCCAACGAAAGGACCATACCATCTGAAGCATCCAAAAGCGTATGCACATTTACCATCCTCTCGGGCGGCAATGCGGTGTCCAGGACTTACCAGGTAATGGCCATCGCAGTTAATAAAGAGATCAACCGCATACCCGTTGCTACCATCATACTGGTAGACGGAGAACCTTCGAAAGAAACCTTCGCCATCAGTAACACGCCCGATTTTGAACCGGGCAAAGAGATCGAGATCAAGGCCGGTTACCGGAGTGATGAGAAAACGATTTTCAAAGGCATCGTTATCAAACATGGCATCAAAGTGCGGAAGACGAGTTCGGTATTGGTGATAGAATGCAAAGACAAAGCTGTTAAGATGACTGTGACCAGTAAGAGTAAATATTTCAAGGACAGCAAAGACAGTGATGTGATGGAACAACTGATCGGCGCACATCAACTGGATAAAGACGTAAGCGCTACCAACCTGCAACATAAAGAACTGGTACAATACAATACAACCGATTGGGACTTCATCATGTGCCGCGCAGATGCCAATGGTCTTTTATGCATGCCGAATGATGGCAAGATCACCATTGCCAAACCCAATTTCTCCGGTGATGCCGTACTTACTGTGCAATACGGCGCTACCGTGCACGACCTGGATGCAGAGATCGACGCCCGCTTCCAGTTAAAAGGTGTGAAAGCAACGGCCTGGGATCCATCGCAACAAAGCCTGGTAGATGGTATAGAAGCCGCAGATGCTGGTGTGCCCCAAGCAGGTAATATCAGCGCCAACACACTTGCAGGTGTTATTGGCGACGATGATTATGTGTTGAAACACAGCGGCAAACTGGTTGACCAGGAGCTGCAACAATGGGCCAATGCCAAACTATTGAAACACCGCCTGGCTAAAATAAGAGGCAGGGTAAGCACCGATGGTACGGCTGCTGTGCTGCCCGGAAAGATCATCCAGGTCAATGGCGCAGGCGACCGGTTCAACGGAAAATTATTTGTTACCGGTGTGCGGCATGAAATACAAAAAGGGAACTGGCTCACCACTTTTCAATTTGGTGTAGAGCCCGAATGGTTTGCACAAACCTACGATGTGCAACAGCCGATGGCAGGCGCGCTATTGCCTGCCGTACAGGGATTGCAGTTGGGTGTGGTAACCAAACTCGAAAGCGATCCCGACGGAGAAGACCGGATCATGGTACGCTTGCCATTGATCGATACCGGTGACGATGGAATATGGAGCCGCGTGTGCTCTTTGGATGCAGGCGATAAGCGGGGTATGTTTTTCCGCCCCGAAATTGGCGATGAAGTGATCGTGGGATTCATCAACAACGATCCGCGCCACTCAGTGATACTGGGTATGTGCAACAGCAGTAAAAAGCCCGCTCCCCTCCAGGCAAGTGACCAAAATAATGAGAAGGGATATGTATCACGCAGCGCCATGAAAATGATCTTCAACGACGACAAAAAAACAATCAGCATAGAAACACCCGGCGGAAACAAAGTATTGATATCGGAAGAAAACAAGACCATCAAAATGGAAGACCAGAACGGCAATAAGTTCACCATGGATGAAAACGGCATCAAGCTGGAAAGCATCAAAGACCTGACTTTAAAAGCGGCCAACGAATTCCAGGCGCAGGGCCTGAATACGACGGTTAAAAGCGATGCGCAATTGAAAGTGCAGGGCGGTTCCGGTGCAGAAGTTTCATCGGGCGGCAATACAGCCGTAAAAGGATCCATTGTTCAAATCAACTAAAACGAATGATTATGCCAGCAGCAGCAAAGATTGGAGATATGCATACCTGTCCTATGATGAACGGACCGGTGCCGCATGTAGGCGGACCTGTAACAGGCCCCGGTTGTGCCACAGTGCTCATCGGTGGCATGCCGGCTGCACGTGTGGGCGACATGCTCACTTGTGTGGGACCACCTGATACGATTGTACAAGGTTCGGCTACGGTAATGATCGGCGGAGCGCCGGCAGCAAGACAGGGAGATACCACAGCACACGGAGGCGTTATTGTAATGGGTACACCTACTGTGATCATTGGAGGATAAAACAACATTATGGCAACAATTACAGCAATCAACGACGATTTCCTGGGCAAAGGATGGAGCTTCCCTCCCAACTTCAACGTAGGCAATGCAGGCGTGGACATGACGGAAAAAATGGAAGACATCCACAAAAGCCTGGAGATATTACTCACTACCACGATCGGTGAACGCGTGATGGAACCCAAATACGGCTGCAACATGGTGGACCTGTTGTTCGAACCGCTGAACACTACAACGGTTACCATCATGAAAGACCGGATACAAACGGCCATACTGTATTTCGAACCGAGGATCGATGCCAAAAACATTGAACTCGATATGGATGATAAAATAGAAGGTGTGGTGCTGATCAAAATTGAGTATGTGGTGCGCGCTACAAACTCAAGGTTCAATTTTGTTTACCCCTATTATAAAGACGAAGGAACTGAATTACAAATGGTGACTACCAACACACAGATAGCCTGATAAATTATGAGTTGCGACAATAAAAATCCTTTACAGCGAAATGGCACCGGCCAGCAGCAACGCATGCCCGAAGCCCTGAAAGACGGCTATGTGCTGGTGGAAGAACGCGACTATAAAGAATGGATCGTATTTGCCAGCCAGTTCGCGCAATGGATCAAGTATTTCGATAACACCAACCAGTCCAATGGCAACTGGCAATCCTTTTTCACCTCAGATATATCGGCCGTGCTGGGTAGCACCGCCATACAGGACATAGACGAATACAGGCGTAGTTTCAAAGAAAAATTTGATGTGCTCAGGGCCGATAAGAACAAACTGAAGGCCGATCTGCTGAAAGAAACTTTCAACGGGTTATTCGGTGGCATACTTACTTTATGTGTGGCGATAGATGCAGCGGCTGCAAAATTACCCGATGGCAATCCATTGAAGGAAACCATTCAAAACCTGGTACGTTCCAGGCTGCAAAATGAATTCACCCAACTGCTGGCAGTGTACAAAGGTGCAGCGATAGCCAGTCTTGTAAAAGAAACAACTTATCCCGGCTGGTTCATTTTGAATAAACAGGTAAAAAGCCCTTCTCATATTCTCACAAATGACCAGCTATCAGCCGCATGGCTGAATGGCGCTGCCACACTCAATGATTATTACCAGGCTGCCGGTCTGGCTGCGAATACAGAAATATTCGGAACAGGTACGGAACCCTGGCAGAAGATACACCACGCGGTGAATCATAATTTATTCACCGGCATTTTCGACCAGTTCCTCAAAGCCTATACTCGTATCATCAGCGATGCAGAGCATTTGTTGTTACAAACCCTCAGTAACTGGAGCAGTCATGCACCACATTATACTTTGTTCCTGACTTTTCTGAAGCTGTTCAAATACGCCAAAGCAGGCATCAATACACTTACCCAACGTCATCTCGACTTTTATTATAAGGAAGTATTGTCGCTCGTGCCCAGGGCCGAAATACCCGATCATGTACACCTGGTAATGGAACTGGCCAAACAGACAAATGAATACATGCTTGCCAAAGGCAGTTTGTTCAAAGCAGGTAAAGACAGTTTGGGAAAAGAATTGTTTTACGCACTCGATAAAGACACGGTATTCAATAAAGCTTCCATCGCAGCATTGATGAATGTGTACAAAGGCGATGCAGATGATAAGACAGGTAAGATCAACAACAAAGGAAGACTCTTTGCGGCAGCCATAGCCAATTCACAGGATGGAAAAGGTGCAGAGCTGAAATCGCTCAATAAAGAATGGCATCCGTTTTTCATCAAGACCTACGCAGATGGCAAACTGAAATCCATCGATACGCCCCGGGCACAGGTGGGATTTGCAGTTGCTTCGCACTACCTCTACCTTACGGAAGGGGAACGGGCAATTGACCTCACCATGCAGTTTGCCGACGGCACTTACGAGGATATATCCGAAACCGGTGCCTTTGAATGTTACGCTACTACTGACAAAGGGTGGTACCGGATCAAAACCTATGAAATATTTTGTAACACCAACAGTTCGGGTAAAGCCTATTATACCGTTCATATTATGTTGAACGGCAATGAACCGCCCATCACTAATTATGTGGCAGCTGTTCACGGCGGCTCATTCAATTGTAACCTGCCGGTAGTGAAAGTTTATCTCAACCAGGGCGATGACATGTTTTATTATTACGATTCGCTGAGTGGATTGAAAATAGAAGATATCAAAGTGTCCGTATCCGTTGGCAATAGCAGTACGTATAGTCAAAGCGGATTGAAACAATTATCGGTAGCCAATGATGCCGGACTGGTAGATACTTCCAAACCTTTTCAACCTTTTGGCGCTTTGCCAAAAGCAGGCTCTTCAATATTCATTGGTAATAAAGAATTATTCTGTAAAAAGAATGCAGCCGTTGTATTGAATATTGAATGGAAAAATCTTCCGGCCAATGGCACACAGATCATTTTTCCCGCCGGCACGGCGCCAGGTGCAGCATTCAGACACCTGGCGAAAGGTGTCTGGACCAAAGACCTGGATACTTCCATTTTCAATGGCAGCACGGCAAAAGTAGCAGTTACCAATGCAAGTGGCAAAGCCATTCCATTGGCAGATGAAACCATTGTGGATTATGCAGATACTTATCAACCTTATAACGGCAGCAGTAATAAAGGTTTCTTAAGATTGAGCCTGAACAATGATTTGGGCAACGACGCTTACCAAAATCAGAGGATCGTTTACCTGGTTAAATTGGCCAAAAATCCTACCATCACCGATCAACCACCCGTTGCACCGTACACCCCCATGATCAGCTCACTCTATGCAAGCTATACCGCTTCTACCAACAGCCAATTGAACAAACAAGATCAAGCGGTTTACAATGAAAGAACAGCACGCTATTTCCATCTTTACCCTTTTGGAGAAAGCGAGCAACACGCCTACCTGAACAAAAATGCAACGCTTGATTTTCTTCCGCAATTCACACATGCAGAAGAAACCAAAGATCATATAGCAGATAACGGTTCTTTTTTCATTGGGTTAAAAGACCTGAAGCCACAGCAAAGCGTTAATGTGTTGTTTCAGGTAATGGAAGGCACCAGCGATCCTACCCTCTCTGTTACGGGTACATTGATTCATTGGAGTTATTTGCGCAATAACCAGTGGAAACCATTTGATGAACAGTCAGTTGTTGATCAAACCAGGAGCCTCCGGCAGTCGGGCATTATTTCCTTTCAGATACCGGAAGACGCCACACTGCAACACACCATGATGCCAACCGGATTAATTTGGCTGAAAGCATCGGTTTCACCGCCCAATAAACCGGCTGCTGTATGCAAGCTCTTACATGTTGCTGCGCAAGCAGCTGCGGTCAGCTTTACAGACCAGCACAACGCGCCTGATTTCCTGAACAATGCGTTGCCGGCCAATACCATTTCAAAATTGAAAGACCCGGTATCTGATGTGAAAAAGATCAGTCAGCCCTACCCTTCTTTCGGTGGCAAACCGGTGGAGACCAGCACTCATTTTTATATGCGGGTGAATGAAAGGCTGCGGCATAAAGACAGGGCCATTACCATCTGGGATTATGAACGGCTGGTGTTGGAAGCTTTTCCGGAAATACACCGCGTTAAATGCCTGAATCATACCAAATACATCAACAAAGATTACAACGAAGTAGCGCCCGGACATGTTACAGTGATCACCATACCCGATCTCGTCAACCGCAATGACATCAACCCTTTGCGGCCCTATACCAATGCCGATACGCTTGACCAGGTAAAAGAATTCCTGCAAAAAAGGATATCATGTCATGTACAGTTGAATGTTTGCAATCCTGTTTTTGAAGATGTGTTGCTGGAGTTCAACCTGAAATTATTTTCCGGTTATGAATTCAGCTACTACAGCAATTTGCTGAAAGAAAACATCACTGCATTGCTCAGCCCATGGGCTTATGGTAAAGCAGATGATATACGCTTTGGCGGTAAAATAGAAAAATCGGTGCTCATCAATTTTATTGAAAGCCAGTATTACGTGGATTATATCACCGATGTAAAAATGTATCACCTCACCGAAAACAACCAGGCAACACTTACAGATGAAGACGAGATAACGGCTTCCATGGCCATATCCATCCTGGTATCGGTGCCGGCAGACAAACACCTGGTGCATCAAATACCCGATGATACGGCAACAAACAAGATAACGATCTGTAAAGACGAGTATAACAAACTAACCCATGAAAAGGATTGAGACATGGCAGATTACACTACCATAGCAAAGAACCCAACACTTGAACCAGGCCAGGACTACCGGCTGCTGCGACAAGTGGGACTAGACTATATTGAATCACTGGGCAGTCAATACTGGACAGATTACAATATCCATGACCCGGGCATTACCATACTCGAACTACTCTCCTATGCCATTACCGACCTGGGTTATCGCACCGCTTTGAACATCAAAGACCTGCTGGCGCCACCGCCGGGCGAAAAAATGGATCCTGCCGAACAGGCTTTCTTTACAGCGCGGGAGATATTAACGGTGAATCCCTGGACAGTAGCCGATTACCGAAAACTGCTCATTGATATTCCCGGCATCAAGAACGCCTGGCTGCAATGCATGTGTTGCCCGTGCGATGATATGTTTCTCTATGCCAACTGTAAAAAAAGTGCATTGCAATATGCCGCCACCGAGCATACCATCATTATAAAAGGCATGTACGATGTGCAATTGGAATTTGAAGATGACCTTGTACTGGGCGATCTCAACAGTGGCAAAATATTGTATCCATTCAATATCGCGGCAAACAATGGAACGGCTACTATTGAAATGCGGTTGCCTTCCTACAAGGCGTTGATGAAAGACGCGGCTACTAAAACATTCCTCCTGGCATTGCAACACGAAGCGGGAATGACCATCCATGTACAATTCATTTCGGGCAACAAGAAAGACAACCTGAACATTCCGCAGGCCGATCTGTACAAAGGGTTGCGCAATCCTTTGTATGCAACGTTTACCATCATTAATGGTGGCAAATCGATGGTGATGCGGGATATTCCTTTCACCGTATGGTTGAACAGCGATGCTGATGGGAAAGCGCTGACCATTACCGATTTGCAAAATGCCATCAGCGATGCTACCAGCCAGGGCATCCTGAGAAAATACATTGCTAAAATAGTATTGGCCGATACTGCATTACAGCAGGCTACCAATGCTTTACAGGCACATCGTAACCTCTGCGAAGATTTTTGCAGCATCGATGCCGTTGAAACGGAAGATATTGCTATCTGCGCCGATCTCGATGTAACGCCAGATGCAGATATAGAGAAGATACTGGCAGAAGCTTATTACCAGATAGACCAATATTTCAGTCCGGATATACAATTCTTTTCCCTCAAGGAAATGCTGGCTGCGGGCTACGCAGTGGATACCATCTTCAATGGCCCTCCCCTCGGCAGCGGGTTTATTAAAGACGACCAATTAGCGTCTACCCAATTGAAAAAATCATTGTATACATCTGATATCATTGCCATATTGATGAATATCCCCGGCGTGCTGGCTGTAAGGAACCTGATCTTGTCGCCTTACGATAAAGATGGCAACCGGTTAAAAGGAGAACAATGGGTACTATCCGTAGATAAAGGATACCAGCCGCGTTTGTATCTGACAGGCTCCAAGTTCCTGGTATTTAAAAATGGACTTCCCTTTTTACCCGATAAACTGGAATTGCAGGATACGTTGAAAGTGATAGAAGGCCATCACCAGCGGCCCAAATTTGCAATTGGCGATAATGACTTACCTGTACCTCCGGGTCATTATTATGAGTTGGGAGATTATTACCCATTGCAATATTCACTGCCCGCCACCTATGGTGTGGGTTACCGGCAATTACCGGTCAACGTCTCTTTGCAACGCAAGGCGCAAGCCCAGCAGCTCAAAGCTTACCTGTTGTTCTTTGAACAGTTATTGCTGAATTATCTTGAACAGTTGCGTCATGTAAGTGATCTTTTTTCTGTAGACCACCAGGTAAGCCGTACTTATTTCTCTAAAACGATCGGCACCACCCTGGTAGACGGCATCGATGAAATATATACCATCGATGCTGCGAACCTGCAAGCGCTCTCGGAAACCGAACCGGTCTTCCTCAACAGGCGCAACCGTTTCCTCGATTACCTGATGGCCAGGTTCGGCGAACAGTTCAACGATTATGCGCTGATGTTGTATTCTTATACCGATAATAAAAAGATCGCCGACAAAATACTCATCAATGATAAGATCGCTTTCATTGAACAAATACCTGTTACCGGCAGCAACAGGGCAAGAGCCTATAACTATAAAGACGCAGGCAATATCTGTAACGATAACAATATTTCCGGATTGAAGAAAAGGATACAACAATTATTGGGTATCAAAGAGCTGGACGATTATATTGTCTTTGCCGAAGAAACCAATGCGCAGGGAAAAATAACCAGCCGGAAATGGCAACTCGAAGATGAGAACGGACTGGTGTATTTAATTGGCAAAACCGATTACAGCAGCGACTCCCGGGAAGATGCCGTAAATAAAGCCAAAAAAGAAATCAATTCCTTCATCGGTTATCTCACAGATAAGAACAGTTACGATGTGCGAAAAAGCAAGCAGTGGGTACTTACGCTGCTGAACGGCAAAAAAGAACCCATCGCAGAGAACCCCACCCCTTTCAGCAAAAAGGCCGATGGTGTAGCATATATCGATACTACCGTTGCTTTTGTGAACGATCTGCTACTGGCAGAGAAAATACTGGTGGTTGAACATCTGTTGTTGCGTCCAAGGAACAAGCCTGGTAAAGACTTCCCCAAAGGCGATCCTTTATTGTCAATCTGTATTCCACCCGATTGCAAACTCTGCGGCGAGGAAGACCCTTATTCTTTCCGCCTCACCATTGTAATGAACGGAGAGAAAGGACTGGCCAACTCCGGCATCGAATTCAGGCGGTTTGCAGAAACCACCATCCGCATGGAAATACCCGCGCACCTGGGATTGAAGATATGCTGGGTAACAGGTAAACAATTGGATCAATTTGAAAAACTGTATTGCGCCTGGCAGAAAGCACTGGCAAAAGCAGCGCCCGACGCAAAAGACCTGCACCAGCAACTGAAAGACCTGTTGGATGAATTCTCCAATTTAAAGAGCGTCTACCCCAAAGCCACGCTTCATGATTGTATTGATGGAGATGATCAGAACCGTGTTTATTTAAACCAGACCATCATTTAAACGAAATAGTTATGCAGCAAACGCAATTCAACTATCCGGAATTTGTACCCGACCAATTGCTCACCTCCGGCAACCTGAATGAGCTGTTTGGTTACCTGGAAGAGCAGGAAAGGATCACCAGGACCAACCTGCTGGGTATTGGTATTGTATGCGGACTGGAAGTGAGAACAAATACTTCAGGTACCGAATTAACCATTACCAAAGGCTGTGGCGTCACATCAGACGGATACCTGGTTTCTTTTCCGGAAACCACGTACACGCAATACAAAGCCTATGATCCGGTCAAACAAAAATATTACGAGCGTTTTGTAGACATAAAGCCCGATGATAAGAGCAAAAAACTGTTCGACCTGGACGAGTTGGTGGAATCGGCGGTAGCAGAGAAAACCACGTCGCTCTCGGCTGCGTACCTGGCCGATAAGGTAGTGTTGTTATATGTGGAGTTGTTGGAAGAGAACGCCAAGAACTGCAATCCCAATTCCTGCGACGACAAAGGGAAAGAAGTCACCATTACGTTCAAACCCCTGCTGGTTAACAAAGCCGTGGCAGATAAATGGCTTAGCCAGCAAGCATCGGGAAGCACACCTGCTGCTTATCTCGCCCTGCCCATATTAAAGATGCACCGGTTCAATATCATTGCTACCCAGTTGCGATCATCGGGGCAAGTGCTGGAAGAGTACCGTAAAATACTCAACCCTGCTTTTATCGACAGCGTGCAAAATGCTTTCATTGAAACCTACAAGCTATTATCGCCATTGGTGAAAGATTTATATGGCACGAATCCTTTTGCCAAATTCTCGCAAGAGTTTGCCTTTTTACATACAACCATCAATCAAACAGAAGCGATCAACCTGCAATATTATTACGACCTGTTTTCCGATCTGGTGTTGGCTTATGAAGAACTCAGGGAAACAGGTATGGAGATCATCAGCATGTGTTCACCCGATCACAACCTATTCCGTTTACATTTATTGCTCGACCTGGCCATTCACGATGCAGGCGCCATTTCCAGTCAATACAGAACTTACTTCATCCCCTCCCCGATCCTCGGTTGTCATTGCAAACAAACCGTTCGTCTGCGCTGGTTGTTTAAAAGAATGGTATTGATGCTGCAAAATTTTTTCATTTCATTATCTGTGAAAGGCGGTTTCGGCGCTTCCTGGAAACTGGAATATGAAATGCTGGTGAAAAGAAGCATCCATACCTCCATACGCATTACACCCAGCAGGCTGGGTAATATAGAACTGGCAGAAAAATCCATCCCTTTTTATTACCAAGTGGCACAGGGAAAGGATAAGTTATACGAAGCATGGAGCCTGGAACGCAGCCAGGAAAGCAGCGCCCGGGAGATACTCTCCTATCATGCAGATGAATATGCAAACGACGACTATACCAAAAACCCTTTGCGTTACGACCTGGAGCCGTATAATTTTTTGCGGATAGAAGGACATATCGGGCAGCCTTACAAGACTGCACTGAGAACCATCCTGAGTATTCGTAACCAGTATCGTCTTCCCTTCGATGTGATTGCTTTGAGTGCCGATATCAATTCATTGAAAACCTCGCTGGAATCATTGGGTAAGATGGATACCGTATCGAAACTCATTGAACAATACGCAGAGCAGTTACAATGCGATTGTGAATTCCAGGACCTGGAAGCTCTGTACGATACTTTATCGGCCGAGCTTACCTGCACCTTATGTAAGGAAGCAAAATATTACTACGACATCAGTATTACAAAAGCCGCAGCAGACGTGCAACCGGCTGCGCCCAAATTCCCGCTCCTGAAAAAATGCGATCCCTCTTTCAAAGTGAAGCCCGGTACCCTGGGTTATGAATTTGAACAATATTATGCCCGTACGGCAAAAATATCGGCGGCAGAGTATATGATGTACAGTTACGATAACAGGGCGATGTATGAAAATGCATACACACAATATTTTGCTTTGTTGCTGAGCATGGGTAAACTGACCGATACACTCACGCTTACGCTGGGAACTTTCAACCAGGCACATTTCGATACGGCGTATACTGCAATGCTTGCTACCGCTGAAAGGATCAGGGTACAGATCACCAATGCAGCAGGCGCCCTTTCTGCAGAAAGAGCCCAGACATTGGTGCACATCGATCAACTGATTGCTGTTTGCATACAGAAACAAATAGACACTTTATACAGGGATTACCTGTTGCGATGGGTATATGTGATGATGCTCCAGAAGTTCGGCTATTTCATCCAATCACACCCTGGCATTCAACACAAAGCCGGTGTTCCGGTTGGGGGCACTTTCATCCTGGTTTATCATGAAAAGCCTATTGGGTACACGCCAATAGATATTGCAAAAGGAGAAGTGATGTTGGCAGAAAACGCCGGCATGCGAACCGCTGTTGAAAAAAAATATTCTGTTGCTACGCATATAAAAGATTTGCTGGGCAATATTCCCATGGGATCGAGGTATATAGGAGGCAGCCGCAACATATACAAGACGCCGGTAAAAACAATAGAGAAAGAGCCGGTTGAAATGGCTCCGGATGAATTCAAGATCGCCACCGAAAAGCAACTGGAAGCCTTGCATACCTTGCTCGACACTACGCATGAAAAAGAAATCGACCTCGACAAAGTATTATCAAACCTGGCCAACTATACGGTGATTGCAGATTTTTATCTTCCTTACCTCTGTTGCTCAGATTGTCCGCCTGTGTTGTTTACTGTAAACGAACTGGTTGTTCAACCTAAAATAAATGTTACACCCACTACTTTCTGTTCGGGTGACAGCAAAACCTATCCCATCGATAGCTCTCCAGCAGGTGGTGAAGTAACAGGCGAAGGTGTTACAAAAGACAACAATAACAAATACGGCTTTACTCCCAACGCCATTAAACTGGCTCCGGCAGATAAAGAGAAGCATATTACACTCACGTATACCATCAATGAACAAACGGTCACAATAGCCGTAGATGTGTTCCAGCAACCGGTTGCCGCTTTTGATGTGAAGATAAATGGCACCAGCGCCAGCTTCATTAATAAGTCTTCTGCCTTTGCCGATAAATGGATCTGGGATTTCGGTAACGGCAAAACAGCTACGGAAAAAGAACCGGTCTTCAATTTTGGAACAGACGGCGATTATAATGTAAGTCTTATTGCAGTCAACGGCGCCTGCAATTCAGAGAAAGTCACTAAAAAAGTAACCATTACCACGCCCGATCTTACCATCACCATTCCCAAAAACAGCTTCTGTGCAAATGATAAGCCGGTAGAAGTAACCGGTACGCCTGCCGGTGGAACGGTTAGTGGAGAAGGTATTACAAAGGATACCGCCGGTAAATTCATGTTCAATCCAGCCAATGTACTCTTGCAGGGAGCAGACCAGAAAAAACTAACGTTAACCTACGCAACTGCCGGTAAATCAAAAGGAACGGATGTAACCGTTTATGCAGAACCCAAAGCAAGTTTTGCTGTTACCAATGGCTCCACTCCTTCTCTGAAACTGTTCAGGAATACTTCTGTACCTGCTACCGGAACGGTGGCGTGGAATTTCGGCGATGGCAAAACTTCCAACGAAGCCAATCCTTCACATGATTTCCAGAAAGATGGATCTTATACCGTATCACTTACTGTTTTAAATGGCTCCTGTGCCGCTACGGCTACGCAAACAGTTAAGATCGTGCTGCCTGTTGTAAAAACTTGTTATACGCTGAATAATGCGATCACTGCATTCAATACATTGAATACCACCGAGAATGCGCGCCTGCTCGATCAGGCAACACAGAAAGCCTTTACCACAGCCATTGTGCCCTTCTTTAAAGACCTGAAAGGAATAGATGCAATGGGCGCACCCGATAAACAATTGAAAGCCTTTCAGCAAATGAATACGGTAACTTCCATGACCAACTGGATACGGATGTTGGTGATACCTTATCTGGAACTTACGAACAGCAGGCTGCAGAATATGGAACTGGCAAGGATACTGACAGACATCGCTTTCTATATCGCCTGCATACAGCCGGCAGATATGGATAAAGCACAAGTGCTTACCAATACCTATTTCACACAACTCAATGAGTACCTGGGCAGGGTAAATGCAGTCGCCAGGCAGTTTACAGCCGATCAGAAAAAACAATTGCAACCGGAATTCAACCTCTTCCTGAATGATGTGAAGGCAGAAGAGGAAAGAGTAACCACCAATAAAGAAACCACCGTTAAACCATTGTACACGCATATCCTGGCAGGATATATACCGCTATTGAGTATTTAACCATGCATGCAGGCAAACATATCATCGGGAAACAGTTCCTCGACATCACATATAACGGTAACACCGATGGTATTGCTTTGCAGCGAACAACGGAAAACATGTTGCGCAAGGAATTGTTGCCGCAGTTGGAGGCATTATTCGACCGTTATAGTCCAGATGATGAAATAATCTCTATCGACCGGTTGGCGTTGGAGTTCACACTTGATTCCAATGATATGGAGAACAACCTGGCACAACGGATCATCGAGGGACTCAACGAAGCACTTGCCAGAAAGATAAAGGATAAAAGTGCGCGGCCAACACCTGCATCGAAATTTGTACAACTGCTGATCTTCTATCTCCGGAACGGATACCTGCCTTGGTGGAGCCATTTTACCGGAACAGGAAACTGGCATTCCTTTGTTCTGGAAAACCTTTCTGCTTCTTTACCGGCATACGAAAAAGGGCAATTGCAGGCAGTCATACAGGAAACACAGGCACGTCAAAGAGTGGCCGTACAGTTCCATGAAACGTATTTCTGGGAACTGATCAATATACTGTCTGGTTCACAAACAATATTCAACGCATGGTATAATGATTTGCAGCATATCACCGAATGGATAGCACGTACAGATCAGCAACAATCATTTCGCGTTAATATCCGGTTATCTATATTGCAGTTCCTCTCTACTCCTTCGGGAGGAAGCAGCCAGTCACCTAATGCAATGAGCGAACAGTTGGCGAAAATAGTAAAAGCGCAATTGGAAGAAGTATTACCAAAAGGCACCCTTCACAAAGAAATAGGTACGCTGAAACTACTTATTGATGAACTAAACAACAAGGATTTTAAAGCACTTATGACACAAGAACTGCGCAGGGAAAAAACAACATCATCCGGGTCAACATCTCAACAGGCAACTAATGCAGACAAGACGGAAACCGATACACAGCAAAAAGAACAACCTCCTGCCGCTGTCAATGCAACGCAGGATAATCAGCCTGTGCTATCCGAAGCTGACACCATTTACATCAACAATGCCGGTTTGGTAATCGTAGCGCCCTATCTTGGACGATTTTTCGATAAGCTCGGATTGTTGAATGATAACCAGATCAATAATGTGTCCAGGGCCATCACCCTGTTACAACATATCGTTACTGGTGAAAATGAGTTCGAAGAGTTTGAAGTGGTATTACCCAAACTCTTATGCGGCTTGAAGCCACAAGACCCCATTCCTCAGAAATACCAGCTTACAACAGCCGATAAGGAAGCTGCAGCTGAATTGTTGCAGGCGGTGATTACCAACTGGCAGGTATTGAAAAACACTTCAGTTGCAGGCTTGCGTGAATCCTTCCTGCAAAGAGAAGGCAAACTGAACATGGCAGGTGATCAATGGCGCCTGAAAGTGCAAACATCATCTTACGATATGCTACTGGATTACCTGCCCTGGAATATTAAAATGATCAAATTAGCCTGGATGCAATCGTTGCTGGTGGTGGAATGGAATGACTGATAAACTGTGTTGATCGTATGTTCTCAACTGCTGAAAAAACATCAAAGACCGCGTCATCAGCTCCAAAACAAGGAGCTGGCGGTAGTTTTTTCAGGAAAGCGGAAGCGCTTTCTTTTTTCGGAACACAGGAAACACCTTCATTTTTCAACGGTGGAAGTTTCATACAACCAAAATTATCTGTTAGCAGTCCGGATGACCCACACGAAAAAGAAGCCGATGCCGTAGCAGACCATGTGATGCGCGCACCCGATACGGCAACACCTCAACTGAAACAGGAAGACAACGAAGTACAGCGAAAAACAGCGGCAGACGACGATAAAAAAGAACTGCATCCCAAACTGGAAACACCGGCTATAACAGCCATACAGTGTAAGGAAGAAGAAGGTACTACTTCCGATGCTGAAGTGATACAAACCGCTTTACTGCAAAGACACGGCCGCGCACCGCCAACTCCCGTAACAGGTTTTGAACAACAACTGACCCACTCCAAAGGAGGAGGCAGCGCTTTGCCCGGCTCTACCCGCCAGTTCATGGAAACCAGGTTTGGCGCCGACTTCGGCGGAGTACGCATTCATACCGGCGCCGTAGCAGAATCGCTGAGCAGTAATATACAGGCACAGGCATTCACACACGGTAACGATATTTATTTCAATGCCGGCAAATATGCACCCGATACAGGGGCAGGCGGTTTATTGCTTGCCCATGAATTAACGCATACCATCCAACAAGGCGCCAGCAAATCCGTTGCATCCAACACGCATCCTGTTGCGCGCAAACCCATCTTACAACGAACAGCGTCTGACCGGCCTGTTCCTTCACAATTGAATAATGCCGTAGCCAAAGCCAAATCGGAAGTAGGTAAAGTGAATGCCGATAAAGAAGGGGCTGATGGATACCGTACCGGTTGGGAAAGACTGGTAGAATATTTCAAAACAACATTGGGCGCCGATAAAGTATTGCCGCAAGGCGCTGCCATGGTGCAGGGTGCCGTTGCGGAACAGGATATAAAGAAACAAAGAAGGGTTAATGGACTGCCGCCCGCTAATCCACGCCCCGCAAGCGGACCTTATCAAAGAGATGCTATGCCCAGTTGGTGTGGCATATTTGTGTTCTGGTCGCTCCACAAAGGCGGCGTGCCCCTGAATCCCTGGATACTGGGTGGCCATAATATAGACCTGAATGCCGCCTACCCTCCAGGCTACCACCCGAAAGCCGGTGATATTGCCTATCGGAATGCATTCTCGCATTATGCCATTGTTGAAAAATCAAACGGCGATACTGTTACAACGGTTAACGGCAATACGGCCGGTGAAGATAATCTTGGCGGGCAGGTACAGGTAAAAGATCATCCCCTTGCCAATTGGACAGGCTTCTTCGATCCATTGATGATGAAGAACGGAGAATTGGGTGCAGGTGAACAGGCCGCAGAAAGCAAACCCAAAACATTGCGCGAACTGCGACAGGAATTATTCCATGTAAACAGGAAAATGCAGGACGGCCCCGAGCCTGAACAAGAGATGACCGAAGAAGTACACCTGCAAGCCAAACAGGAACCGCTGAGTAGCTGGCAGGTGAACGAGAGTGGCCGGTTAACACATGCGCCACCTGTGGTTCAACCTGCCGCTGTGCAGGCGAAAGAAGAACCGGTGCAACAGAAAGACGAAGAGCACAAAGAGGAAGAAGAAAAACACGCGCCGGTACCGGTACAATTGAAAACAGCTGAACCCAAAGTGCAGCGCTCCTGGTTGAGTGATGCATGGTCTACCGTGTCAAATGCCGTGGGCGATCTTGTATCGCAGGGACTCGAAGCCGGTAAACGCATCCTGTTAAGAGAGGCACGCGATTTTGCAATGGCCATACCGGGTTATCGTGCATTGCGGGTGGTATTGGGTGAAGATCCCATCACCAATGAAGTAGTAGAAAGGAACGGCCATAATTTCATAGAAGCGGCATTCGACATTATGCCGGGTGGCCGGTTATTGCACCAGAAGCTCGAAGAGTTGGGTGCACTCACCGATGCGGAAGCATGGGTAGATCAGCAGATAGCCAACCTCGTATCTGTTGTACACCGCATTGTTACCAGTATTGAAAACTTCTGGTCAAGCTTGTCATTGGACGACCTGGGCAGTCCGCAACGCGTATTTGAACGCATTGGCAATATTATCCACGACACTATCAGCAGCATTGTGCGTTTTGCCGAGAACGCCGCAAGCGAATTACTTTCTATTGTCAAGCGCTTCCTGTTGAACCAACTGGTTTCCTTTGTACGCAATCATACAACAGCCTACCCCTTGCTCTGTGTGATACTGGGTGAAGACCCCATCACACACCAGCAGGTAGCGAAGAATGGAACGAATATCCTCAATGCATTACTGGAACTGGGTGGCGAAGAAGGAAGAGAGCAAAGGCGGCAGATGCAGGATACCGGCACTTTCCAACGGATCGCAGCATGGATCGATCGCGGCATAACGGTATTCAGTAATGCATATGAACAGATACGGGCAGGTATTGCATCGATCTGGGATTTTGTGTCCATCGAAAGCCTCATGCATCCCATCGATACCTTCAATCGTATCTACAACATATTCGCACCGCCGATACAACAGGTATGGAATTTCGTGCGCGATACAGCAGTGGTGATATTGCGTTTCATCAAAGAAGTATTGCTGCGCAGGTTGTCGAACTGGGCAAGAACAGTGCGCGGATACCAGTTACTCACCGTGATCATTGGCAAAGATCCGTTCACCGATGAAGTCGTTCCGCGCACGATGGAAAACATCATCCGTGGCTTCATGAGCCTGATGGAAGGCGGACTGGAACAGTTCAACCAGTTGAAAGAATCAGGCGCTATCGACAGAACCACACAACGCATCAATGCGGCGGTTGACCGGCTCAACATGACGCCTGCCGGAATTGTACAACTGTTCATCAATCTCTGGCATTCCATGAGCCTGAACGATCTCATTCACCCGATCGATGCTTTCAGGCGCATCGTGGCTACATTCGGCGAGCCCATCGGCCGGCTCATTGCCTTTGTGGTAGAGATCGTCAAAATTGTTGTGGAAGTGATCCTGCAGGTGATGAACTTCCCCACCGATCTCATCAGCAATATCATCACCAAAGCCATGCAGGCTTTTGAAATGATCAAGCGCGATCCGGTAGGGTTCCTCAAAAACCTGCTGCGCGCCATCAAGGAAGGATTCACACAGTTCTTCAATAATATTCTCAGGCATTTGCTCAACGGACTCACGGGCTGGTTGATGAGCGAGTTACGTGACGCGAATGTGCCCGCGCCGCAAGACTTCTCCCTGCGGGGCATCATCAGTTGGGTATTGCAGGTATTGGGATTGAGCATGGAAACCATCTGGCAGAAATTATCGGAACATCCGCGGATAGGACCACAACGTGTAGCGCGCATACGCAGCATGATCAATACGCTGGAAGGCATCTGGACTTTCATCAGAGATGTACAGGAAAGAGGTATTGTTGCCATCTGGGATAAGATACAGGAGCAATTGAGTAACCTGTGGAATACCATATTGGATGCTGTGAAGAATTGGATCATGGAGCAGATCGTAAACCGTGTGGTAGCCAGGTTGCTGAGTATGCTGGACCCTACGGGTATCATGGCCGTGATCAACAGCGCGATTGCTTTGTACAGAGCTGTACAATCCTTCATCCGTTACCTGCGAGAAATGCTTACAGTGGTGAATTCATTCGTAGAAGGCGTAGTGGAAATAGCGAGTGGCAATACAAGGCGTGCGGCAGACTTCCTGGAAAACAGTCTCGACAGGGCCATGCCCATCGTCATAGGCTTCCTTGCTAACCAAGTGGGCTTAAGTGGTGTGGGACGCCGCATTGCTGAACTCATAGGCGCTGCAAGACAATTGGTTGACAGGGCTGTGACCTGGTTGGTGAACCGGGCTGTGGATACAGGCTTCGCTTTATTCGACCGGTTGATGGCTGCGGGAAGAAGTGCGGTAGCAGCAGTGCTTGATTGGTTGGGATTCAGGGAAAGATTTGCTACGGATAATGGAACAAATCATACCATATATATAAGAGATTCCGGGCAAGCACCAACACTGATTATTGAAAGTTCTCCTGTGGACGTTGCTACATTCTTTAACCAACAGGAAGCGGCTATTACTGCGTCATCAACTATGACTACCACAGATAAGAATACTAAACTAGGAAAGATCACACATGGAAGGAATTTACTCCAAGGATTGCAAACATTAATGAATAGCGCCAAAGCTGCAAACAACTCAAATCCGAGGATTCCGCAAATGATTGTAGAAATCATTGGCGTTATAAAGGAAATTGAACCAGGTGGTACACAAGAAATGGTTCCCGCTGCCGAATTCAATCCCGGATTCTTAAATGCTAAAGCCAGTTCATTTTCTGCAAGATATGTTTACAGAGGTGGTACAACAGCTGCTGGGGTTGCCATACCTAAAAACCATGCTGATGGAACCGAACCATCGGATGCGAATTTGGTAGATGCATGGAGGATATTAACAGGATTGCAGTTAAGTAGTAGGTGGGTAAGGTTCCATATACTGAACAGAGAAGTAGGTGGTATTGCCGCCGACTCTAATTTAATTCCTACACCTACTTTGATCAACAATGAGTACAAGGATGCTTTGGAAACCGATTTGAAAGGATATTACAATTCGGGCCTGCCCGTTTGGCTACGGGCTTCGATAACTTACAGGCCTATTTATAATTCTTTGTTCCCGAATAGATATTCAGCACAAGCCGGGGCAATGAAATATCAAAATAATCAATGGGTTGAGGACCCTACCAAACAAAAAACGTTTAATGTTAGTATTGACCCGCCTGAAAATGCAGGCTTTAATATTAATCTGGTCTTAACTGATGCTGATGCCCAGTATTTCATTGTAAATATGTCGACTGTAACAAGAGATATGATTGATGTTTTAAGAGCAAGAAGGCCAGCAAGCGGTTATACATATTATCGTCAAATGGAAAGAGCACTTGCATCCGAAGTTTTTGGAACTGACGTTCTATCTTTTGATCCGGAAGTTATTAGTGCGCTGAGTCCTACCCAGGCACAATCGAACAGAATAAATGCATATAGAAGAGGATTGTCAAGTGTAAATTGGATTTTCTAAATAAATTTTAAATATATGGCAACCATTTTTAAAAGACGTAGACGCAGATCCATCACTGCCAATGAGGGTAAGTTCTTTAAGAAAGAGAATACCCAGGAGCAAAGTTTTTTCAGCGGCGCTGATCATGATGGATTTTTCCAACCACAACCGCAAACACAACAAGTACAACGAAAATGTGCTGAATGTGAGAATGAAGAAAAAAAGGCCCAGCGCATGACCGATGATAAGAAAGAAGAGGATAAAACCGTGCATCGCGAAACGGATAAAAAAGAAGACGACGATAAAAAGTTGCACCGGCAAACTGATGGGGCCGCTACTGCCTCAGGCGGCGCGGCTTCTTATGTCCATTCGCTCAATGGCAAAGGTAGCCCGCTCCCTGCTTCTACAAAGCAATTCTTCCAACAAAGGATGGGCGTTGATTTCAGCCAGGTAGCCATTCATACGGAAAAGGAAGCCTCCGATTCTGCCAAAGCCATCAATGCAAAAGCCTACACAGTGGGCAATCATATCGTATTCAAAGAAGGACAATATGCACCGGATACATACGAAGGGAAAAAACTGCTCGCACATGAATTAATGCATGTGGTACAGCAGGCAGGAGCCATCATGCGGAAAGTAAATCCGGTAATCCATGAAGACGATGACAAGACCGCTTTGAGGTCGGTTTCAGGTAAGGGAACGCTTACCGATAATAAAACCAATAATGGCGCTTCGGCAGATGTGAGCGCACAAACCACCGCCAATTACGACCATGGCACTTTTACAACAGCCAATGCTACCAGCAACCGCGCAACAGGTTGTAGTGATTGTGGATCTGCTCCCTGTGCTACGATGAGTGGTGTTATGATCTCGGTATTCCATGCGCATCCGGTTATTGCACCACCTGTTATGCCGCCCGGACTCACACCTTGTCAGCAGTTGCGCGTACAACATTTCATCAATAACGTATTGATGCCGCACGAAAGACAGCATGTGGCGGCATTCAATACCTACAATGGAACAGTGCGTACACCATTTACGGTAACTGCGTGCCATACAGACCAGGGATTGAGCGATGCGCTCCTCCCCTTGCACAACAGTATAGATGCCAGTCGTATTGCTGCCGCCAATGCCCTGAGTGATGCCCTGGATCCTTTCAATACCACAATAGACATTGATTGCCAGGAGCCGAAAGCCCCTGCTTCCCCATCACCTAAAAAACAACAGAAGAAATAATATCTCAGCCTATGAAGCCCATAAAGTCAGCCAACTGTTGGAAACCAGTTATTTATGAGCCCGATGAAGTCAGCCAACAATTATTAAAGCGCCGCAACCTAACCCACACATCCGGATCATTGTACATAGCACTTTAGAACATAATGCAGTATCTTAACGTAAAATACAACCTGTGATCTACCAGTTAAACCATAGCAATACGGTCCCATCATTGAGGATTGCGATGGATCATTGCAAAACCTTGATCGGATTGCGTTTGCAGGCGTATTTCGACAATGGCTCTTTCGACCCGGTTGCCTGGCTCAAAGAACAATATCAAAATGAACCACCGAATAAAGGCTGGCTCTCTTTTATCCCCTTGCAGGAATACACCGAATGGATCGTGGTCATGTTAACGTTGGCGCCGCATGTGTATCCTAATTTTTTTGAATCCCTGATCGTAACACACCTGCCCTCCGGTGGCGATTTTCCTGAATTTGGCGGCGTAAAAGCGGCTAATCATCGAGGCATGTTGCCTACCGGCGAAACGATCCAGTTCATCATAGCCGGTGATGACGTTGATAAACGGCTGCAACTACAGGAACTTTTCCGTGAAACGCATTTCTTTTACCGCCAGGGCATTTTATGGCTGGAGCCGGTCAAGGAAGGCGAACCGGTAATGAGCGGGCGAATCGTGTTGCCGCAGGAAAATATAGAACGCATCTTATTCGGTCGTGAGTCGGCACCGCGTTATGGACTCGATTTCCCTGCCAAACAAATTATTACGGCCATGGAATGGAACGATGTGGTATTGCATCCGCGCACCATGCAACAGGTAAAAGACATCAGTACCTGGCTCAATCACCATCACCGGTTTGCTGAAGACAATAATTTGAAAAGAAAGATCAAACCCGGTTACCGCGTACTTTTTTACGGCCCTTCCGGAACGGGTAAAACATTAACAGCCGCACTGCTGGGTAAAGAGTTCGGCAAAGATGTTTATCGCATCGACCTTTCACAAATTGTAAGTAAATACATTGGTGAAACGGAAAAGAACCTGGAAGCCGTTTTCAAAAGAGCGGAAAGCAAGGACTGGATATTGTTTTTCGATGAGGCCGATGCACTCTTCGGCAAACGAACCAGTGTACAAAGTTCGCACGACAAATACGCCAACCAGGAAGTGAGCTATCTCCTGCAACGTGTGGAAGACTATCCCGGCCTGCTCATCCTGGCATCCAACTTCAAGAACAACCTCGATGAAGCCTTCCTGCGCCGCTTCCACTCCGTGGTACACTTCCCCATGCCCAATACCGCCGAACGGCATCATCTCTGGAAAAAAACAATGCCCGCAGGCTTGCAACACGATGGCTCTGTGAACCTCCTTGAACTGGCCGACCAATTCGAGCTGACAGGCGCTTCCATCCTGAATGCCGTGCAGTTTGCCACTTTGCAAAGCTATGCCCGCGGCGATGGTAAATTGTTGCAGTCAGACCTGCTCGAAGGAGTGAAAAAAGAATTCCTCAAAGAAGAGAAGTCTTTTTAAAATTACCTTTGTGCTCATTAAATGGCGAACATGATTCAGTTGCTTTTGGTAGAAGACGACCAGCGTATTGCAGCATTGATCAAGCAGGGGCTGGAAGAACAGGGATTTGAAGTAACAGCTGCCTATGATGGTTTGATGGGAAAAAAACTGGCTGTTAACAGGTCATACGATATCATTATCACCGATATCATACTACCCAACCTGAATGGAATCGACCTGTGCAAAGAGATCAGGCGCGTTAAGCCCGATGTGCCCATTATCATGCTCACAGCCCTTGGTACCACCGACGATAAAGTAGAAGGATTTGATGCCGGCGCCGACGATTACCTGGTAAAACCCTTTGAACTGCGGGAATTATTGGTAAGGATACGGGCATTGCTGAAAAGAAGCGCTTCCAATAACCAGGTGCAGGGATTCATATTGCGGTATGCCGATATAGAAATGAACATGCATACCAAAATTGTAAAACGAAACAACAAAGAAATTGAGCTGACGCCAAAAGAATTGAAGTTGCTCGAATACATGATGCAAAACCCTGAAAGGGTGCTGAGCAGAACAGAGATCGCAGAAAAGGTTTGGGATACTTCTTTCGATACCGGCACCAATTTCATTGACGTGTACATCAATTACCTGCGGAAAAAGATTGATAAAGACTTCGATACCAAATTGATCCATACCAAATCGGGACTCGGGTTCATCTTCAAAAAAGAGTAATATGCAGATCAGGACCAGGCTAACATTATTGTTCACTGCGCTGACAGCGGCCATTTTGCTGGCTTTTGCCCTGATCGTATATGTTTCTTTCTCCCGAACAAGGGAAGATGAATATTATAAAAGGCTCAAACAACAAGCTACCATCAAAGCCAACCTGCTGTTTGATACGAAAATCGATCCGGGCGTATTGCAGTTGATTTACAAGAACACATCCGATCCTTTATTCCAGGAAGAAGTAGCTATTTATGATACAGGTTTTCATTTATTGTACCACGATGCGGTAGATATCGATAAAGTGAAAGAGACCCGGGACATGATTGATCAGACCATTGCACAGAAAGAGCTCCGGTTCTATGTAAAAGACATGCAGGTGGTGGCATTCGTTTATACGCG
Source organism: Mesotaenium endlicherianum (assembly GCA_009602735.1). Classification (NCBI taxonomy): domain Eukaryota; kingdom Viridiplantae; phylum Streptophyta; class Zygnematophyceae; order Zygnematales; family Mesotaeniaceae; genus Mesotaenium; species Mesotaenium endlicherianum. The sequence continues at coordinate 62,997 of WELA01002708.1, forward strand.
TAAAGATCATACTTATGTAATCACTGCCGCGGCCAAAGATGGCAATGGACTGGCCAAACTGGCGGCCTTGCGCAATACCCTGCTGGTGGTATTCGTAGGCGCCATTGTACTGATTTTTTTGGCAGGCCGTTTTTTGGCCCGTCAATCACTGAATCCCGTAGCCGCAATGGTAGACAAGGTGAAAACCATTACGGCCACCAACCTCGATTTCAGGGTGGCCGAGGGCAACCGGAAAGATGAGATCGCTTCCCTGGCCATCACCTTCAATGAAATGCTCAACCGCCTGGAAAATTCATTCGACGCCCAGAAACATTTTGTATCGAATATCTCCCATGAATTGAGAACGCCGCTGACTGCCATGCTTACAGAGCTGCAACTGACTGTATCGAAAGAAAGAAGCAATGAAGAATACAAAGCGGCGATCACACATATTATAGGTGATACCAAAAAGATCATTCGCCTTTCCAACAGCCTGCTCGACTTGGCAAAAGCCAGTTATGATCAAACCGAAATAGCGTTCAAAGAACTGCGGATAGACGAGGTACTGCTCGACGCCCGTAACGATGTGCTGCACAACCAGCCCGATGTGAGCATCAATATCCGTTTTGAAAAAGAGATCGAAAACGATGATTTCGTTTCAGTGCAGGGCAATGAATACCTGCTGAAAGCTGCTTTCAGCAACTTAATGGAAAATGGCTGTAAATTCTCGGCGAATAAACAATGTACTGCTTCTATCTCGTACGATCAACAACATGTGATCCTGCATTTTACCGATACAGGTATAGGAATCCCACCCGATGAGCTGGCACATATTTTTACCCCTTTTTATAGGGGAAAGAATAAACAATTTACCGATGGCAATGGCATCGGTCTTCCATTAACGCAAAAGATCATTGGATTGCACAATGGTACTATTACGGTGCATTCAAAAGAAGGAGAAGGCACTACATTTGTCGTTACTTTCAAGCATGTTTAACCAGTCCAACAAGAGAACCATCCTAAACCGGGAAAGTCATTCCATTCTTTGAGATAACTTCTAATTTTTTTCTAATAAATTTCTAAAAGCGCTCTAACAGCCTTTTTATCAAGGCTTAACTACTTTTGCGCTGTCAAAAACAAATTGACCACAAATGGATGCAGACCCTTATTCTTTAAACGGTAGCCACCACTCCTAACCTGCCCCGCTTTTGCTGTGCAGCATTGGAGCATGATGACTGCACAAATGAACAGCAATGAGCGTTTTCGACTTTACTTTAAGACTCGCCCTGGCCCATGTATTGGGTGCTATTATTGGAATTGAGCGTCAATGGCGCCAAAAAAGCGCCGGCCTCCGAACCAATACCCTGGTAAGTACAGGCGCTGCTGCATTCATCCTGTTATCGCTTTCACTCACCGGTTCCAGTGGCGATCCGAGCCGTGTGGCATCACAAATTGTAACAGGTATTGGTTTCCTGGGAGCAGGTGTGATCATGAAAGACGGCATGAGTGTTCAGGGATTGAATACAGCCGCTACCATCTGGTGCTCCGCAGCAGTAGGCTCACTCGCCGGAGTAGGGCTGCCCATTCAGGCAATAGTGCTCACTGCAGCAGTAGTACTCACACACTTGTTGTTGCGGCCGCTGGGCAACAGGCTGAGCAAATTCTCATTTACCCCATCGGAAGATATGCAAACAGAATACCTGTTTACCATCAAATGCAAACAGGAAGTGGAAAACCATATCCGGGTATTGCTCATGCAGTACCTGGGTAATGATGACAGGCTGCTGTTGCGATCCCTGACCAGCAGTGACAATGGTGACCCGTCCAATGCCATCATCGCCGCTGAAATCAAAACATTGTCGCCACAGGAAGTATTGATAGAAAAAGTAGCCAGCCGGCTCACCATCGAAAGAGATGTTACGAAAGTAAGCTGGGAGGTTACAGGACAACAAACTGATGTATAATGAAAACACACATTGATTGGTTCAAAGCCATCGTACTGTTAGCCGTGTTGATATTCTTAACAGATATGAACCTGGCATGGTACAAACATCCGATGAACAATATACCAGTATTGAAGTATAGCATTATCGCATTATCAACATTGCTGTTCGTTATGATCGTACTGAATTTCATAGGTAAGAAAAAAACAAAAAAATAATCGCATGCTCTCCACTGTAAAAGATAATATAAGGAACAGGTTTCATTTTTCTATCAATGGAAATGGGATCAACGAAGGCGCTGTTCAGAAACTCAAGCTCGTGAGCAGCAACGACAGCGACTATTTTTTCCATATCATGGAAAGTAACAACGCCGGGTTGAGCGATGCACAGGTAACCGATAAGCTCAAAACCGTTGGTTTGAATGAAGTGCAGCACGAAAAAGCTCCTTCCTGGTTCCGTCAATTGATGCAGGCGTTCGTGAACCCGTTCATTGGCATATTGGTGGTGATTGCCATCATTTCATTCATCATGGATGTATGGATGGCCAAGCCGGGAGAAGAAGCATACAAAACGGTGATCATGGTGGGTGTGATGGTAATGGTGAGTTCCCTGCTGCGTTTCGTACAGGAATACAGGAGCAACCGGGCAGCAGAACAATTGAAGAGCATGGTAAAAACCACGGCCACCGTGATCAGGCGGCCGGAAGGCAAAACAGAAGTGGATATCAAAAACCTGGTGCCTGGTGATATCATCCTGCTTTCTGCCGGCGACATGATCCCTGCCGATTGCCGTATCATTCAATCGAAAGACCTGTTTGTTAGCCAGGCCATGCTTACCGGTGAATCATTGCCCGTAGAAAAAAGAAATATTCCCATCCGTGATGCAGATAAGAAGTCGCCACAGGAACTGGATAACATTTGCTTTATGGGAACGAATGTGGTGAGTGGTACAGCCACTGCCATAGTGGTAACTACCGGCAACCAAACCTATTTTGGTTCATTAAGCAAATCGATCATTGGCAAAAGAGCAGAAACCAGTTTTGATAAAGGCGTGAACAAAGTGAGTTACCTGCTCATCAGTTTCATGCTGGTGATGGTACCGCTCATCCTCGTAATCAACGGATTGATGAAAGGCAACTGGATGGAAGCGCTCCTGTTTGCCATTGCTGTGGCCGTTGGGTTAACACCTGAAATGCTGCCCATGATTGTAACAGCCAACCTGGCCAAAGGCGCCGTGAACATGAGCAAACGCAAAGTGATCGTTAAACGCCTGAATGCCATCCAGAACATAGGCGCCATGGATGTATTCTGCACCGATAAAACAGGCACGCTTACCCTGGATAAGATCGTACTGGAACGCCACCTGAACATGTTTGGAGAAGAAGATGAAGAAGTATTGAAATGGGCCTACCTGAACAGTTATCACCAAACAGGTTTGAAAAACCTGCTGGATCTGGCTGTGCTGGAGCACGTAGAACTTCACGATTATTTAAAAGTGGAAGACCACTTCCTGAAAGTAGATGAAATACCTTTCGATTTCCAGCGCAGGCGCATGTCGGTTGTGTTGAAACAGCACAATGGCAAGCACCTGCTCATTTGCAAGGGAGCTGTGGAAGAAATGCTGGACCTGTGCAACAGGGCTTTTGATCCGGGTGAAAACAGGCAGTTGCATATAGAATCAGACAGGGTGATCCCTATGGATGCAGAGATGCGCTCCATTGTATTGAGTACATCCAAAAGGCTGAACGAAGAAGGACTGCGTGTGTTACTGGTAGCCATCCGCGAATTCGATGACAGGGCGCTCACCTATTCTGTGGAAGACGAGAAAGACATGATCCTGACCGGCTTCATCGGCTTCCTCGATCCGGCCAAACCATCTGCCAAAACATCTATCGAAGCCTTGCAGAAACTGGGTGTAAGTGTAAAAGTACTTACCGGAGACAACGAAGTGGTGACCAAGAAGATATGCCGCGATGTAGGTATTTCTTTCGATAGGATCATGCTGGGCAGCGACCTGGAAAAAATGACCGACGAAGCATTGCAGAACCAGATAGATGATATAGCCATACTGGCCAAACTGAGCCCCATGCAAAAGTCCAGGGTGGTAAAAGTATTACAGGCAAAAGGTCATACAGTTGGTTTCATGGGCGATGGCATCAATGATGCGGCAGCTTTAAGAGACGCAGATGTAGGCATCAGTGTAGATACAGCGGTGGACATTGCCAAAGAAAGTGCGGACATCATTTTACTGGAAAAAGACCTGATGGTATTAAGGAAAGGAGTGATCTACGGCCGGCGAACTTTCGGAAACATCATCAAGTACATCAAAATGACTGCGAGCAGTAATTTCGGTAACATGTTCAGCATGTTGGGAGCCAGTGCTTTCCTCCCCTTCCTGCCCATGCTGCCGGTACAATTGCTGGTACAGAATCTCTTATATGATATTTCGCAGGTATCCATCCCCTGGGACAAAATGGATGAAGAGTTCCTGCAAAAGCCCAAAAAATGGGATGCTTCAGGCATATCACGGTTCATGGTTTTCATCGGACCCATCAGTTCCATATTCGATTACGCTACTTTCGCACTCATGTTTTTCTTTTTTAAAGCCAATTTGCCGGAACACCAATCGTTGTTCCAGAGCGGGTGGTTTATAGAAGGGCTGCTTTCCCAAACATTGATCGTGCACATGATCAGAACCCGTAAAATTCCTTTCATACAAAGCTGGGCGGCTGCACCGGTGGTGGCATTGACTTCTATTATCATGCTCATTGGCATTGTACTTCCGTTCACTCCATTTGCCGCAGCACTGAGGCTGCAACCTGTTCCATTTGCCTATTTCCCATGGCTGGTATTGATCCTCACCAGTTATTGTTTGCTCACGCAAGCGGTTAAAAACTGGTACATACGGAAATTCCACCAATGGTTGTAATGAAAGGATGCACGACGAATCAACCTAAACTATTGAACAGAAAAAAACGACTGGCATGAAAAAATTGATTGTATTGTTCGCTATGATAACAAGTTTGGTAACACATGTAAAAGCACAGGAAAATACAGATACCAGTAAAAAAAGCAAATGGAGCAGCCACTTTCAGTTGACTGTGATTGCACAAAAACATGCGGGATTCCATGCTGCTTACAGCGGAGATAAAAGCCTGGCAGATACTGTTGAACCCATTGCTACCAGCCTCACCACTACCCTGTTCCTGGGAAGAAAATTGTGGAAAGGTGCTGCACTCTATTTCAACCCGGAAATATCAGGCGGTAACGGACTCAGTTTTGCCCAGGGGGTAGCAGGCGCGTTGAATGGCGAAACCTACCGTGTGGGAGCTGTTAAACCACAAGTTTTTATTGCCAGGGCTTATCTGCAACAACGATTTCCCCTGGCCGATGCAAAATATGTTGATGTGGCAGATGATGTAAACCAGGTAGCCGATAAAATTCCGGACAGCCGCATTACCATTACAGCAGGGAAATATGCGATCAGTGATTTTTATGATGACAATGCTTACAGCAAAGACCCCCGTTCCCAATTCTCTAACTGGGCCATCTGGGCAAATGGCGCCTGGGATTATCCTGCCAATACGAGGGGTTATACCATGGGCGTGGTAGTGGAGTTGATCAAACCCCGATGGGCGGTCAGGTTATCCACTGTTGCCGTTCCCAGGATTGCCAATGCTTCCAAAATGGAGTACGATATGAGCAGGGCGCATTCCGAGACTTTTGAATATGAGCGTAAATGGACAGTTCGTAAGCATCCCGGTAGTGCACGCCTGATCCTCAGCAATACACATTCAAAAGCCCCTTCCTATCAAAGCGGTTTGAAAGCGGTTGCCAACAGCGATGCCTTTCTGTTATCAGTTATTTCAGGCGATAGTGAAAACACTTCTTATGGAGGAAAAAAATTTGGCTGGGGCGCAAGTGCCGACCAGGAAATTACCAAAGACCTGGGTATTTTTTCGCGGATCGGCTGGAATGATGGTAAATATGCCACATGGGCTTTCACTGAAATCGACCGTACTTTTTGTCTGGGCTTATCCCTTAAAGGAAACAGGTGGAAAAGACCTGAAGACGTATTCGGACTCGCAGCAGTTGTCAGCGGTATATCAGACGAGCACCGCGCTTTTCTCAAAGCAGGCGGCTATGGTTTCATCATTGGTGACGGTAACCTGAATTACGGAAAGGAAGCCATTGTAGAAACATTTTACAATGCACGCCTGTCAAAACAATTCTGGTTGAGTGTGAATTATCAGTTTGTGAACAACCCGGGTTATAACAAAGACAGGGGACCTGTGCATGTATTCGGTGTACGTGCTCACATAGAGTTTTAAGTGTAACTCATTCTCTGATCACCGTTCTGCGCAGTTCCAGCAAGTTCAGCGCATTGGGTTCAAAACCGTTCACGTTGTTTTGTACCAGGTGAATGGCCATATCGTACCAGATGGGGATCACGGGCGCATCATTGATCACCAGCTGGTCCATTTGCCGGTATAAAACATAGCGCAACGAATCATTGGTTTCGAGCAGAGCCTTTTCATACAAGGCATCGAAAGCAGGATTCCGGTAACGCGTGTAATTGGGTGGTGCAGGGTTCTTGCTGTAGAACATCGCCATATAATTCTCCGCATCGGGATAGTCGGCGATCCAGCTTCCGCGAAACAGCAACGCTTGTGATTTGGCAGTCTGCTCCAGCAGCAAACTTTTTTGTATCACTTCCACCTGTACGCGAATACCTACTTCTTCCCATTGCCGTGCAGCAAAACTGGCAATATCTGCATAGATGGGAATGGTAAGCAGCTTCATCACCGGTAAACTCTTGCCACCAGGATAACCGGCTTCATTCAATAATTTTTTGGCTGCTACAGGATCATAAGGATAGCCCTTTACCAATTCGGTATTGTGCGATGGTAACCCGCCCGGCACAAAACCCGCTTCTGCGGGAATACCAATAGAATTGCGCATGTACATCATCAACTTCTGCCGGTCGAGCGCATAATTCATGGCCTGCCTTATGGCTTTCATTTTTGTGGGCGATTCTTGCACCAGCGGGTTTTGTTCATCGGATAAAATGCCAAAATATTCTGTATTGAGATAAGCATGTTTTTTCAATTGGATCTTTGATGCCCACTGCGAACGCAGCGCTCCTTTCTTTGTCAATATCTCGTCTTTGAATGATGGATCGATATCATTGATAAAACTCAGTCCGCCCTGCCTGAACTGCAGGAACTCCGTGGCTTTGTTATCGAAGAAACTGATCTTGACAGCATCGAGATAAGGCAATGCATGACCGGTATTGTCTTTTTCCCAATAGTGCGCATTCTTCAATAATACCAACGCTTCTCCTTCATCCCATGATTTGAACACGAAGGGGCCGCTACCGCATGGATGCCTGCCAAAATCTTTTCCATATTTTTCCACCACTTCCTTCGGAACGATGCTGCAATACTGCATGCTTAGAATACCCATGATGGGATGGAAAGGCCGTACCAGCGTTAACTGAAAAGTAGAATCATTCACCGCAATAAAACCATTGTCTGTCTTTATACGGCCATTGAATATCCAGGCCCCGCTGCTGGCAGTCTGGTGGTCGATGATCCTGTTGAAACTGTATGCCACATCCGCTGCCACTACTCTTCTGCCTTCCCCGCCGGGGAATACTGCATTATCGTGAAAGAAAACATCGTTGCGCAAATGGAAAGTATAGGTGCGGCGGTCGGCACTGATATCCCAACGCTTCGCAACAGAAGGGATGATATTCAGTCCGCTGTCTATTTCCACCAGTGTATTGTAGAGCTGGTGCACAGGCCACATGATGGCCTGGTTTTTGGCAAAAGCCGGATCCAGAGTGGCAATACCGGTAGACTCATTGTAATAAAATACCTGTTTGGCTGCCTGCCGGTGATGCATACAGGAAGCCAGTAATAAACAAATGGCCAGACAGTTTCTCATTTTTTCTGAATACCGTACTTTTAGCGAATGAATAATGCAAAATACAAGTTCCTGTTCATGATTGGTTGGTTCACCGTCATTTCAATGCAGGCACAAACACCACTATCCTCCAAAGAAGTCTTTACCCGGGCCGATACGCTTCGCGGCAGCATCACACCTGAAAGGGCCTGGTGGGATGTATTGCATTATACGATTGGTGTGACACCCGACTTCCTATCTAAATACATAGAAGGTAAAACGGAGATCCGTTTCAAAGTGCTGGCACCCGGTAAGACCATGCAGATAGACCTGCAGGAGCCTATGCAACTATCAAAAGCGTATACCGCCGCGTACAAAGACTTGCCGCTTCGTCGCGATGGTAACGTGTATTATGTGAGTTTTCCAAAAGAGTTGAAAACAGGCAGCGTTCAAACACTCACGCTTGTTTTCCACGGTAACCCGCGCATTGCCAAACGGCCACCATGGGATGGTGGATGGATATTCCAGACCGATAAACTAGGCAGACCCTGGATGAGTGTGGCCTGCCAGGGGCTCGGCGCCAGCGTATGGTATCCCTGCAAAGACCACCAGAGCGACGAACCCGATCAGGGGGCTACGCTCAATATAACTGTTCCCGATACACTGGTAGCGGTAGGAAACGGAAGATTGATCAGTAAGATCAGCCACAGCAAAGGCCTGGTTACCTATAAATGGGATGTCAAAAACCCCATCAACAATTACGATATCATCCCTTATATAGGTAAATATGTGACCTGGCATGAAACATTCAACGGCGAAAAAGGACCGCTCGATTGCGATTACTGGGTGCTGGATTACGAGTTGGAAAAAGCGAAAGAACAATTCAAACAGGCGCCGAAAATGTTGCGTTGCTTTGAACACTGGATGGGCCCTTATCCTTTTTATGAAGACAGTTATAAGCTGGTGCAGTCGCCACACCTGGGCATGGAACACCAGAGTGCAGTAGCTTATGGCAACCAGTTTAAGAACGGTTACCTGGGAAGGGATCTTTCGGGTACCGGGTGGGGACTCAAATGGGATTTCATCATTGTACACGAAAGCGGGCATGAATGGTTTGGCAACAACATCACCAGCAAGGATATTGCCGATATGTGGATACATGAGGGCTTTACCAATTATTCAGAAACGCTTTTTACCGAATGTGAATACGGCTTGCAGGCAGCCAATGAATACAATTACGGCATACGCCGCGTTATACGCAATGATGTACCCATAACAGGTCCTTATGGTGTTAACAAAGAAGGCAGTGGCGATATGTATCCCAAAGCGGCTAACATGATCCACAGCATCCGTAACGCCATGCACGATGATGAAAAATTCAGGAACATGCTGCGTTTCCTCAACAAGAAATTTTATCATCAAACAGTAACGGCAGATGATATCCGCGAAGCGATGGAAAGCTTTACCGGCTTTGGACTGGATAAAATATTCAACCAGTATCTGCACACCACACAGGTACCTGTGTTGGAATACAAGTTAGATGGTACACAGGTGTCGTTCCGTTGGAGTAATTGTGTAGACGGATTCAATCTTCCTCTATGGGCTGGCGCGGGCAACCAGGCGCAACTGGTTAAACCAGTAACAGGTAGCTGGACCAGTTTGCAGTTAAGCAATGAAAATGCTGCCAACTGGAAACTGGAAAACATAGAAAAACTGTTCTACGTTAAAGTGCAAAAAGCAACGAATAATTGAATCAGTTGTCGGTTAACCTGCCGGCGCCCTTGTACCTCGGCTGCCAGTATTTATCGTTCAGGTCGCTGATCATAACGCCACCGCTGGTGGCTGCATGAACAAACTTGTTATTGAGGAGATACACACCTACATGTGAAATGCTGCGTCCGCTCGTATGAAAGAACACCAGGTCGCCTTCTTTCAGGTCTTCCAGTTGTACTTTTTCGCAGGCATCGTATTGTTCCTGCGCGGTGCGGGGAAGATTGTGCTTGTACACATCCCGCATGATGATCTGTGTAAAGGCAGAACAGTCGATACAGTTATCAGTAGCCCCGCCGAGGCAGTATTTGGTGCCCCACCATTTTTCAATCGTTTCCAACAGCGGAATATTGGTCAGTTGTTCCACTGTTGCATCCATCATCACCGCGTATTTCAACTGCAACCAGTTGGCTTTTTCGATTTCAACAGAAGACAGTCCATAGCCTGGCATACGTTCTGCACCGGTATTAGTGTTGTGCTTAGAGGTGGTAGTGCTGGTTTTATGACGGGTGGTAACCACCGAGCCGGGTGTTACCTCTATCTGGTCAATGAATTGAGGTTGGCCGAATCTCCTGGCAGCATTGCTTGTTTTGGCTACAGAGTCGTCTTTAGCCCCCAGCTTGCTGAGGGATTTACAACTGCTGAAGACAAAAACAAGCAGGCATGATATGGTTATATATGGTAATTTCATAGTAGGTGATTTGCAATATAATACCCTGAAACCGATGCCGGCTCCAATGCGCATAACTTTTTAACATGCTATCCCATCCCTGCACCCCTGTGGATAACTGGAACCCGGGCAGTACGGCCTGTTTTTCCGACCTTTGTATGTATGGCTGCATTCTCTCATTTACACGTTCATACTCAATATTCTTTGCTCGATGGCGCGGCGGCTATTGGCAGTCTCTACAAAAAAGCTGCCAATGATCAGATGCCTGCGCTTGCCATTACGGATCATGGTAATATGTTCGGTGTTTTTGACTTTGTAAGCCAGGCCTGGAAGAACACCAAAGTGGTGGGAAAAGATGCCAACGGAAAAGACATTGTAGAGCCCGTGGTAAAACCCATCGTTGGTTGTGAGTTCTATGTGGTGCGTGACAGGCATGCAAAAGTGTTCACCAAAGACGTGAAAGATGAGCGTTACCACCAGGTGCTGTTAGCTAAAAATGCAACGGGTTACGCCAACCTGGTAAAGCTCACTTCTTTGGGTTTTATTGAGGGAATGTACAGCAAGTACCCGCGTATCGATAAAGAGCTGATTGAACAATACCACGAAGGACTGATCGCTACCACTTGTTGTATCGGCGCTTATGTTCCGCAAACCATCCTGCACGATGGTGAAGAAAAAGCAGAACAGGAATTCAAATGGTGGCTGGATATGTTCGGAGAGGATTATTACATAGAACTGCAAAGACACAACATCAAAGAACAGGAGCTCATCAACCAAACCCTGCTCAAGTTCTCAAAGAAATACAAAGTGCCGGTGATTGCCACGAACGACAGTCACTATGTTGACCAGGACGATGCCAATGCACATGATATCCTGCTCTGCATCAACACAGGCGAAAAGCAAAGTACACCAGGCTTTGATGATTTTGTGAATGATGATGTGCAGATACGCAACCGCCGTTTCAAATTTCCCAACAACCAGTTTTATTTCAAGACCACGGCCGAAATGCAGCAGTTGTTCAGCGATATTCCCGAATCGCTCGACAATACCAATGCGATTGTTGACAAGGTGGAAATACTGAACCTGAAGAAAGACATCCTGTTGCCGGCCTTCCCTATCCCACCTGAATTCCAGATACACAACGATGCGAACCTGAACCAATGGGAATACCTGCGGCATATTACCATGGAGGGCGCTAAAAAACGGTATACAGACATCTCTCCCAGTACGCAGGAGCGCATAGACTTTGAATTGTTCACCATCAAGACCATGGGTTTTGCCGGTTACTTTTTGATCGTGAGTGATTTCATCAAAGCAGGTCGTGAACTCGGCGTATTCGTAGGCCCGGGACGTGGCTCTGCTGCGGGAAGTGTGGTGGCTTATTGCATCGGCATCACCAATATTGATCCTATTAAATACAACCTGCTGTTCGAGCGTTTCCTCAACCCGGACCGTAAGAGCATGCCCGATATCGATACGGATTTTGATGATGAAGGAAGACAGAAAGTGATCGATTATGTAGTAGGCAAATACGGTAAAGAGCAGGTAGCGCAGATCATCACGTATGGTACCATGGCCGCCAAGATGAGTATCAAAGACGTGGCACGTGTACTGGATCTCCCGCTTGCCGAAAGTAATATGCTGGCCAAGCTGGTGCCCGATAAACCGGGTACGGAACTGGGGCGTGTATTGAAAGCGCCCATCACTGCGAAAGAAGGCCCCAAATCGCTCGAAGAAAAAGAAGCCTACCAGCAGGAAGATATTGAGAATGTTAAGAAACTGCGGGAGATATACAACGGCACCGATATCAGGGCGCAAGTGTTGAAAGAAGCCGAGCGATTGGAGGGATCGGTGCGCAATACGGGTATCCACGCTGCAGGTATCATCATCGCACCCAAAGACCTTACGGAACTGCTTCCTGTGGCTACTGCCAAAGATTCCAGTTTGTGGGTAACACAGATCGAAGGCAGCATCATTGAAGATGCGGGCGTTATCAAGATGGACTTCCTCGGATTGAGAACGCTTTCGATTTTGAAAACAGCGCTGGAACTCATCAAAGAGAACCACAATATTTCTATAAACCTGGATGAACTTCCGTTGGATGATGAAAAGACTTTTCTGTTGTACCAACGCGGAGAAACCAATGCCACTTTTCAGTTTGAAAGTGTGGGTATGCAAAAATACCTGCGCGAACTCAAGCCCGATAAGTTCGATGACCTCATTGCCATGAACGCCTTGTACCGTCCGGGTCCCATCGCTTATATCCCCAACTTCATTGATCGTAAACATGGCAGGGAAGCCATCACGTACGACCTGGATGATATGAAGGAGTATCTCGCTGAAACCTATGGTATCACCGTTTACCAGGAGCAGGTGATGCTGCTGAGCCAGAGCCTGGCAGGTTTCACCAAAGGAGATGCCGACGTGTTGCGGAAAGCGATGGGTAAAAAGCAGAAAGCAGTACTGGATAAAATGAAAACCCAGTTCATTACCGGTGCCACCGCCAAAGGACATCCCGCCGATAAACTGGAAAAAATATGGACCGACTGGGAAGCATTTGCACAATATGCGTTCAACAAATCGCATTCTACCTGCTATGCTTTTGTAGCTTACCAGACCGCTTACCTCAAAGCCCACTATCCCGGCGAATACATGGCTGCCGTACTCAACCATGCAGGCAGTATTGAGAAGATCACCTTCTTTATGGAGGAATGCAAGCGGATGGGTATCAAGGTATTGGGGCCCGATATTAATGAATCACTTAAAGGCTTTGCCGTGAACAAACGCGGGGAGATCCGCTTTGGACTGGGAGGTCTCAAAGGTGTTGGCGAAGCTGCAGTAGAGACCATCATTGCCGAACGGAGCAAAAATGGGGTGTATTCCGATATCTATGAATTTGTGAAGCGGATACTGCAAAGAACAGTCAATAAAAAATCATTGGAAAGCCTGGCTTATTCAGGCGCTTTCGACTGTTTTCCGGAATTGCACAGGGCGCAGTATTTCAAAATACCTGATGGAGACCGGCTCTCGGGATTGGAAAGGCTGATCATGTACGGACAGGCTTCACAAAGCCAGGCCAGCTCCTCCAATACCCTCTTCGGCGAACTGGCCGAATCGATGGAAGTAGCGAAACCCAAGATACTTCCATCCGAACCCTGGACCCTGACCGAATTACTGGATCATGAAAAAGAAGTAACGGGCATGTTCATGAGCGGACACCCACTCGATCATTTCAAATTTGAATTGAAATATTACGGCATTACGCAGATCAGTGATTTTAATGAGATCAAGGATACCTTGCAGCTACAAGCCAACCCCGGTAAGAGTTTGCGCGTAGCAGGATTGGTGATCGACGTGCAGCATCGTGTTACTAAAACCGGTAAGAATTTCGGCTCGTTCGTGATAGAAGATTTCAGTGGTAAAACAGATTTCATTTTGTGGAGCGAAGACTATATCAAATTCCAGAACTACCTGGAAAAAGGACAGAACCTGCTGTTGACCGGTTTCTTCAGGCCCCGGTTCGGAAGAGCAAACGAGTTTGAATTCAAGATCACCGTGATGTCGTTACTGGAAACGGTAAAAGAAACGATGACCCGGAGCCTGGAGATCAATGCCCACGCGGCAGCTATATCGCCCGATTTTGTCCGGTTTGTAGACCAGAACGTTCGCAATTTCCCCGGCAAAACCGCCCTCCGGTTCAATATTTATGAACCCAGGGAAAACCTGAAAGTGAGCCTGATCTCTTTCGATAAAGGCTTCAGGATGAACGAGGAAATGGCTGAATTCCTGCTCAATAACCAGGATTTAGAGGTGAATGTAGGGCTGGCAGGGTAATGTACCAGTCCCGACGCCCTGTCAGTTTTGCTGTTGCAACGTCATTAATCACACCCGTGGAAAAGTCAAAACTGCATAAACGGCCATTTGGAGCTAAATTTGACATCCTAATAAGGTAAGAACACCTAAAAAAACAAACAGTGTATATGGCATTAGAATTAACAGACGCTAACTTCCAGTCAACCGTACTGGACAGCGATAAACTTACAGTAGTAGATTTTTGGGCAGAATGGTGCGGACCTTGCCGTGCCATCGGACCCGTTATTGAAGAGTTGTCGAAAGACTATGCAGGCAAGATCAATGTGGGCAAAGTGAATGTAGACCATAACCCTAATCTGAGCGTGAATTATGGCATCACTTCCATTCCTGCTATCCTGTTCATCAAAGGCGGACAGATCGTAGACAAACAAATTGGCGCAGTACCCAAATCTGTACTCGATAAAAAGATCCAGGCGCATATATAGTATAGTAGACTGCGTATCTTATTGAGTTGCTAGTTGCTAGTTGTTAGTTGTAAGATAGAAATAAAGATATTCTATCAACTAACAACTCACAATTAGCAACTTTTTATTTAATATTATTCGTTATCTTTCCCCGTTTTATTTTTTATTAACTAACGAAAACTAATTGCATGATGAATATCAAGTTGCGCCTGATCATCATGAATTTTTTGGAATTCTTTGTTTGGGGTTCCTGGCTTATCTCCCTCGGTGCTTATATGATTGTAACACTCCATTTTTCCGGTGGAGAAGTAGGGGCTGTTTACGCTACCATGGGCATAGCTTCCCTGTTCATGCCGGCTTTATTGGGTATTGTGGCAGACAGGTGGGTGAATGCCGAACGTGTATTGGGTATTTGCCATATTGTGGGGGCCTGCTTATTACTCTGGGCTTCTACAGTAAGCGATTACAGGACTTTCTATCTTATCATGCTCCTCAATTCAATGGCTTTCATGCCAACAATCGCGCTGAATAATACTGTATCCTATATTATACTGGAAAGAAGAGGATTCCACATTGTAAAAGATTTCCCTCCTATTCGTGTGTGGGGAACGGTGGGGTTTGTTTGCGCTATGTGGATAGTTGATTTGTGCGGCTGGACTAAAAGTCCATTTCAACTTTATCTAAGTGCTGGAGCCGGCTTATTGTTGGGACTATATACCTTCACTATTGAAAAATGCCCGCCTGTTAAATTCAACGCGGAGAAGACACTGTCAGAAGCCTTAGGGTTAGATGCATTCGTTTTATTCCGAAGAAAAAAAATGCTGATCTTTTTCATCTTTGCCATGTTATTGGGCGCGGCCTTACAGATCACTAATGCATTCGGCGGCGCTTTTCTCGATGATTTCAAAACCGGTTTTGCCGATTCATTCGGCGTAAAACATCCGAACCTGCTCTTATCCATTTCGCAGATATCTGAAACACTTTTTATCCTCACCATTCCTTTCTTCCTTAGAAAATTTGGTATCAAACAGGTCATGCTGCTCAGCATTTTTGCCTGGGTATTCCGTTTTGGATTATTTGCCATTGGCGATCCGGGACCAGGGCTCTACCTGTTGATCCTGTCCATGATCATTTATGGAATGGCATTCGACTTCTTCAATATCTCCGGTTCTTTATTCGTGGAAAAGGAAGCCGATATACGCATCAGGGCCAGTGCACAAGGGTTGTTCATGCTCATGACCAATGGCATCGGCGCTTTCCTCGGAGGTACCATCAGCGGATGGGTAGTGGATTATTTTACTGTTAATGGTGTGAAAGACTGGCACAATATCTGGTTAAGTTTTGCAGGATATGCATTGGTGCTTGGTATTTTCTTCCCGTTGGTATTCCGGTACAAACACAACCCGGATATGGAGACAAGCAAACATCACTAAATACTTGTTATAAAAATCATCTATGAAAAATATGGACCGTCTATTCGTTTTAAAATCTCTAATGCAACACCGTCATCTAAAGAATTACCTGGAAATCGGGGTCTTTAACGGACATATCTTTTTTCGTATCAAAAGCAATTTCAAGATTGCAGTTGATCCCGATTTTGTATTCGGGAATGGCCGTAAAGCCATAAAACTCCTGCTGAATCCGTATAATCGTTATAACCAGTATTTTGAAAAAACAAGCGACGATTTTTTTGCGCAAGATGGTCCGAGGTTGTTCCAGGACAAGAAAATTGAACTGGCGCTTATTGATGGAATGCACGAATGCGATTATGTGATCAGGGATGTAGAGCATACATTAAATCATGCTGCTCCTAATGCGGTAATCGTTCTGCATGATTGCAATCCCTTAAGCGCGGAAGCCGCTTGTTCTTTTAAGGAATGGAACTACCCGGGAACCTGGAATGGAGATGTATGGAAAGCGATCCTTTATTTCCGCAGTCAGCGAAAAGACCTCACCTGCTTTGTACTGGATGCCGATCAAGGTTTGGGCATCATTGTTAAACAACCGGCAACAACGCTTCTTCCGTATGATAAGGAACAAATCAGCCAATTCACTTACCAGGATCTTGCATTGAACCGGGCTGAATGGCTAGGCCTGCAGCCTTCGGACTACTTTTACGATTTCTTTAAGATCGGCGCTTAAACATTATTTATCCGCCAAATCGGTGTAAATTTGCTGTCTGAACATCAAAATCTGTGAACATGATCCCGACTGCGTCAGATCCCTTTACACTGGTTGCTTCCCTCGATGATACGAACGAACTGAAAAAAATAGGTGAAAAGATATTACGCAAAGAGCGCATCAATTTCCGGGATGGCGTAACACTGTTTGAGAAAGGCTCATTGGCCTTTCTTGGTACACTGGCCAATTGGGTACGCGAACAAAAGCACGGAAACAAAACCTACTTCAACAGGAACTTCCATATAGAGCCTACCAATGTATGTGTATTCTCCTGTGCCTTTTGCGCTTACTCACGCCTCTATGCCAACCGTGAAGAAGGATGGGAACTGAGCATCGAGCAAATGATGCACATCGTTAAAAGTTACGATGGAAAGCCGGTAACCGAAGTGCATATTGTAGGCGGTGTTCATCCTAAGATGAACCTGGCGTTCTTTATCGAGCTTCTCCAAACCATCAAAGCACATCGTCCCGATCTGCATATCAAAGCTTTCACCCCTGTTGAACTCGATTATATGTTCCGCAAAGCCAAAGTGTCGATTGAAGAAGGTATGAAGATGGCGCACGAAGCCGGATTGGATTCTTTACCCGGTGGCGGCGCAGAAATATTCCATCCCGATATCCGAAAACAGATATGCGATGATAAAGTGGATGCCGAAGGCTGGTTGCATATTCACCGTGCGGCACATGAACTGGGTATGCACAGTAACGCCACCATGCTTTACGGACACATTGAAAAATTCGAACACCGCATCGATCACATGGAGCGCCTGCGCCAGTTACAGGATCAGACCGGCGGCTTCAATACTTTTATCCCGTTGAAGTTCAGGAACAAAGACAACGACATGAGCCATGTTCCCGAATCAACAGTAGTGGAAGACATGCGCATGTATGCCATGGCCCGCCTGTACATGGATAATTTCCCGCACATCAAAGCTTACTGGCCCATGCTGGGGAGAAAAAACGCACAGTTGGCATTATCATTCGGCGTAAACGATATCGACGGCACCATCGACGACTCTACTAAAATATATTCCATGGCAGGAAGTGAAGAACAAACGCCTTCCATGAACACTGCAGAGCTGGTAACGCTGATCAAACAAGTAAAACGCCAGCCGGTAGAACGCGGTACACTGTATAATGAGATCAGGGATTATAGTGATCTGGCGATTGAAGAAATAACTTTAAACTAAATTAAGTACTGTATCCGTTGCTACTGTTTTCCCACATTGGTAATATCCGGACGCAATAGCTCATCTATTAGTTTTAAGGCCTTCCAGCCGGCTTCTTTCATCAGCGTTAATTGTTTCCTGGCATTTTCTTGCGTCAGGTCTTTATGACTGTTCAGGTATGCCGTTATTTCTACCATGCTGCTTACAGGATTGCGCAGGTCATGGGCCATGATCTTCATCATGCGGGTGTTTTCCTGCTGACTTTGTTCCAGTTCCGAGAGACTTTCTTTCATATGATCATTCTGCTCGGTAATAAATATGTTCAGTTTGTTCAGTTCAGCAATTTGCCGTTTGGACCTCCTGTTGTTGATCAGCACTAAGAGAAGAATAATCAGTGCCATTGCAAACACAATAATTGCAATGATCAGGTAAACTGTTTTCAATTCATCATACTTCTTCAGCAGGGTTAATTCGTAACGACGGGATATATTGTTGAATTGATTTTGTATATCAATGACTCGCAGGGGACTGGTTGCTTTTGCCAGGGAATCTTTTAGCCGCAGGTAATTTTTCAACGCCGTAAATGCAGGTAGTGTCTCTTTCAACCCATCATAATAAAACCATTGCCTTTCTCTCCATAACAGTTCATGATGAATATTGGGAAGTTTATCCAGGGACTGTCTTAGTTGCATTAACTGCTCCCTGGCTTCAGGAAAACGGTGTTGTTCCAATAGCAGTAATATCAACCTAAGCATGGTTCGTTGCGCAAAGCTAGGATCGTAGTTTTTTTGACCGGTTACACGAATGGTTTCCCGGAACAGCTGTTCGGCGGCTTTTCCATCCCCTTTTAATCGTAATGCTTCACCTTTGGTGCCATTGATAACGGCTATAGCCGTTTGAATATAAGCGTGCTGCTTTGTATAAACAGGATCATTCCTGTGTTGACGGACTGCCCGGTCAATATAACGCAAGGCGCTGTCGCAATAATAAACAGCGCTGTCCAATTGCCCCAGATTGCTATAACACCATGCGATATTGTTCAATTGTCCCTGTTGCTCGGTAAACCGTAGCCAAAGATATTCAGGGCACCGGGACTTTACGTTGAATGTTTCTTTAAAATATGGAATGGCATCTCTGTACCTGCCCTGGGTGTAGTAGAGCATGGCGATGCGATTACTGTATTCGCCGAAGTTGCAGGTATCTTTTGTTTTCAACATAAACTGCCTTCCCCGGTAATAGTATAAAATGGCGTCGTTGAATTTACCTTCTGATATCAACACGTCGCCCTGGGTCAATACAGCCCTGGCATATATTTTTATGTACGCCGGAAAGCGGGTGCTATCTGGTAGTACGCTCAATACACTGTCTGAATAGGCCCATGCTTTTTTGTGGTTTTTTTGATGAGTAAAATAACAGGAAGCCAGGTAATCGTATTTCCTGGCCATGTCGAACCGGCTGGGATGATGGATTTGCTGGAATGCAGAGTCGATAAAATGAGGTATCCGGTCAACCATTGCTCCTGTATAAGTATCAGCAGTAGCAAGTATCTGCTGCACCCTTGCAGCGTTCTTTTCTCCGTCAGGCCGGTATGGAGAAGAACAAGCCAGGGAAAACAGCCAACCTAGTATGATACTATACTTGCGCATTTTCTTCCGTAACCTTTAAACGTACATAAAAAACGGTACCCACCCCTTCTTCGCTTTCGTACCATATATCTCCCTTATGTGCCTCTACAATCTGTTTGGTAATGGACAACCCGAGGCCAAAGGAAACTTCGCCTGAACTGCCGGTTCGCTTGACCTCGGGTGAAAAACTGAATATTTTATCCCTGAATGATTCCGGAATACCTATCCCCTGGTCTTTTACCGATACAAGAACGGCTGCACCTTCTTTTTGCATGGAGATGGTAATCGTGCTGCCAGAGGGACTGAATTTGATGGCATTGGTAATCAGGTTGCTGAAAACACGCCATAGTTTTTCCCTGTTGGCCATTACCGTTACAGGTATAAGGTGTAACTCGAGTTGTAGTTCTTTTTCTTTGCTTTTTGGGCGAAGTATATCCACACAGTATTTCAGCGTTGTATCCAGCTCTACCGGTTCTTTGAGGGTATCGGCCGGAATATTCAGGTGCAGTAACTCGTTGATCAGGTTCAAAGCCCGGCCGCCTGCTGCTTCCATGAGTTGCAACGGCTCTTTACTGTCTTTATTGATGAGCGGATGCTGTTCTTCGAGGTATTCAGTCATGGCCACCATTCCTCCAACAGGATTGCGCAGGTCATGGGCTACGACCCGCATCATACGGGAGTTTTCCTGCTGGCTTTGTTTCAAAGCCGATAAACTTTTCTTCAGCTGATTGTTTTGTTCGGTAACGAAAGCATTCAGTTTGCCCAGTTCCTGAACATACTGCCTGGATTTTCTCACATTTTTTAATATCAACAGGATGATCAGTAATGTCATCACAAATACAACAAATGCAATGGACAGGTAAACCGTTTTTAATTCGCTCTGCTTTTTTAGTAATGCCAGTTCATAATGTTGAGATATATTGGTGAATTCATCCTGTATATTGATGGAATGCAATAGTTCAGATGCTTTATTAAGAGAATCTTTTAATCGTAAGAAGCTCTTCAGTGTTGCATAAGCCAATTCGGGTTGACCTAGCGCTTCATAATACTTCCATTTTACTTTCCGGTAATCGTATTCAGCAGCCGTGCTGGGAGACTGATCCAGGGATTGCCTCAATTGCTGCAATTGTTCTCCGGCTTCTTTGTAACGGTGTTGCCCCAATAGCAAAGATGCGAGACTGCTCATGGTGTTTTGTGCGTCTGCCAGATCATGTCCCTGCTGTGCATTGATGCGGATGGATTCACGGAACACTTGCTCTGTAGTGCTGCTGTCTCCTGTTTCCAGCAAGGTTTGTCCTTTGTTACTGATGATCACACCAATGGCCGTTTCAATGAAAGCCTGACGGGAAGTTCGGTCGGCACTGTTCAGGTATTGTTGTTTGTACTTGTCTATATAATGCAGGGCGCTGTCGTAATAGTACAAGGCGCTGTCGTACTGCTTCATATTTGAATAACAGAGCGCAATATTATCCAGTTGCGCCTGCACTTGCGCGAACCTGGTAAAGAGGTTTTCAGGGCAGTGAAGCGATACGTCGAGCGTTTTTTTGTAATACCGGACGGCCTCTTTATACCTGCCGAGATCATAATAGAGCGTAGATAGCCTTGAGTCATATTCGTAAAAGCTGCAGGTGTCTTTCGTCATTCGCATGAACAACCTTCCACGGTAGAAATATGAAATGGCATCATTGTACCTGCTTTCCGATTTTGCTGCATCGCCTTTGATCAAAAGGGCGCTGGCATAGAGTTTTATGTGTTCCGGTAGCTGCGTGCTGTCGGTGATCGCAAGCAACATACTGTCTGCATAAGCTCCGGATTTCGCAGCATCTCTTTGCTGATCGTAATAATAATTGGCGAGGTAATGGTATTTCTTTGCAATATCGAATGTGCTGATATGGGGAATGCTGCGAAAAGCAGAGTCGATAAAATGATCAATCCATGCAGGACCATTACCACGGAGACTGTCGGCAATGGTCACAATTCTTTGTACTTGTGCAGCGTGTTCTTTTTGATCGGGAGGAGATTGGGTAGAACAAGCGATGACGAACAACCAGGTAAGGGCACCAGCATAATTCCGGTATGCACTATTGAGTCCGTATTTGGTAAAAATTCCCATCAGCCGCATTGGTTAAACATCACTTCGCCGTGTAATCACGAGCGTAATTGCTACTCCAACAATTTAGGGGTTTTTTAATGACTATTTAAATTTTTTGCTATAAAATTTAATATCCTATGGGGTAGTGCTTTTAAATAGTCATTTAAACAGGGTTTTCGTTTATATATAATCAACACTCTGGGAGACTGATCGGAATATGGATCGCCAGTCCCCCGTCAGCGGTCTCCTTGTATTTGCTGCTCATATCCAAAGCCGTATCCCACATGGTTTTAACCACTTTGTCCAGGCTTACTTTGGCATAGTCGGGCGAACTCTGTAATGCCAGTTGTGAAGCGGTGATAGCTTTGATGGCACCCATGGTATTTCTTTCAATACAGGGAACCTGCACCAGTCCGCCTATCGGATCGCAGGTCAACCCTAAATGATGTTCCATGGCTATTTCGGCAGCCATCAATGCCTGGCGCTGGGTACCTCCCATCGACTCTGTGAGTGCAGCGGCAGCCATGGCAGAAGAAACGCCGATCTCGGCCTGGCAGCCACCCATCGCCGCAGAAATGGTAGCGCCTTTTTTGAATATACTGCCAATTTCAGAAGCAGTGAGCAGGAAACGAATGATCTTGCCATCATCATGCCCATTGCAAAATGTAACGAAATACTGCAGCACGGCGGGTATCACGCCGGCAGCCCCATTCGTAGGCGCTGTTACGACTCTTCCGAATGCGGCATTCTCTTCATTAACGGCTAATGCAAAACAACTCACCCAATCCAGTATATAATGAAAGCCTTCCCCTCCTGCACGAATCGCTTTCATCCAGCTTTCATAATCGGTATAAGGATGGCCCTGTATCATTTTTTTATTCAGGTCGAACGCGCGGCGGCGCACCTGTAAACCGCCCGGTAATTCCCCTTTGGCATGACAACCACGATATATGCAGTCTTTCATGGTATGCCAGATGCGCAACACGCCTGCCCTGGTAGCATCCTCAGAGCGCCAGGCATTTTCATTCTCCATGACCACTTCATGGATGGCCATACCCGTTTTCATACACCAGTGCAGCAGGTCATCGGCCGTATTGATGGGGAATGAAAGCTCTACTGCATTTTTATGGCTATTGTCTTCCCCTTCTTTCACAACAAACCCGCCGCCGATAGAATAATAAGTTTCGCTCCATCCTTGCCCATTTTTCAAGGACACAAGAAAGCTAAGCCCGTTGGGATGAAAGGGCAATGTTTCATGATACAGGAATTGCACCTGTTCTGCGGCATTGAATGCAATCACCTGCTCGCCTCCCAGCATCAATTCCTTTTTATCGTGGATAGCATTGATACGTGGAGTGATGCTGTTTACATCGATGGTCACCGGGTCTTCATTGCAAAGTCCCAATAGCACGGCTATATCCGTTCCATGCCCCTTGCCGGTTTTGGCCAGAGAGCCGTATAATAACACGGTAACAGCCGCTACCTGGTCAAGACTGGTGCGTGACCGGAGCGTTTCTACAAAGCGCAAAGCGGCGCGCCAGGGGCCTAAAGTATGGGAACTCGAAGGGCCTACCCCTATTTTGAACATGTCGAAAACCGAAATTGTTTCGTGAGGCATAGTCAAAGTTAGTGCTTAAAATTGGCTGGTTTTTCCGACCTTCACGCAGCAATTAATCTATATTTTATTTTTTAATGTTTGAAGCTATGCAACTCTCTTCTCTCCTGAACAGATTCAGTGAACCGGAAACACTTAAAATGGCCAAACTGGGCCGTGAACTGAGGGCCAAAGGGGTCGACGTAATCGACCTGAGCCTGGGTGAACCAGATTTTGATACCCCGCAGCACATCAAAGACGCTGCTATCAAAGCCATCAACGACAACTGGAGCCATTATACACCTGTTGCCGGCTTTGCCGATTTGAAAGAAGCCGTATGTACCAAATTGAAACGCGATAACAATTTGGATTATACACCGGATCAGATCATCACGTCTACCGGCGCCAAGCAAAGTCTGGCCAACGCCATTCTTGCATTGGTGGATGAAGGTGATGAAGTGATCATTCCTACTCCTTATTGGGTAACTTATTCAGAGCTGGTAAAAATTGCCCGTGGTAAAGTAGTGGAGATCAGGACCAGCGTGGAGAACGATTTCAAACCAACTCCTGCACAGGTAGAAGCCGCCATCACACCCAAGACAAAAGTGTTCATGTTCTCATCGCCCTGTAATCCTTCAGGCGCTGTGTACAGCAAAGCAGAACTCGAAGCGTTGGCTGCTATCTTTAAAAAACATCCGCATATTGTGATCCTTTCAGATGAGATCTATGAATACATCAACTTCGTAGGCAAGCACGAAAGCATTGCGCAGTTTGCCGATCTGAAAGACCGCGTGGTACTCATCAACGGTCTCAGTAAAGGATTTGCCATGACCGGCTGGCGTTTGGGTTATATCGCTGCCAGTGCTGCTATTGTGAAGGCCTGTGAAAAATTACAGGGACAATTCACCAGCGGTACCTGCTCCATTACCCAGAAAGCAGCAGTAGCGGCCCTTGTAGGTGATCTGCGTCCTTCACAGGAAATGACGGAGGAGTTTACCCGCAGAAGAGAAAAAACACTGGCGCTGGTAAGCGGTATTCCCGGTTTCAAATGCTTTGCACCGCAAGGCGCATTCTATGTATTTCCGGATGTAAGCGCTTATTATGGTAAATCAGATGGCACTACTACCATCCTAAATGCAGCCGACCTGAGCATGTATCTCTTGAATACTGCGCATGTATCTTCTGTAATGGGAGATGCTTTTGGTGAACCCAAATGCGTTCGTTTCTCTTTTGCCAACAGCATGCCCAACATTGAAAAAGCATGGGCAAGGATCAAAGACGCGCTGGCAAAGCTGAAATAAATACATGCTTCTCTAGTATTTTATATCGTCATCCCCGATCAACGTCACCCTGAGCGAGCGAAGCGAGTCGAAGGGGCAGCCGAGGGATCTGCCCGAATGTTCAAGCAGGTCCTTCGACTCGCTTCGCTCGCTCAGGATGACGTTTTTATTGCAATTTTGTCCTATGCAGCAGACTGATAAAATGGACATGTTCCGTAACCGGTTGGCAAAAGTGTACAAGCACCGGAGCAAACAAGCCCGGCGTATGCAGGTAGATTGCTACCGGGTATACGATCACGACCTGCCCGAATTTCCCTTCTGTATAGAATTGTATGAGGACAAACTTTACCTGGCCGAATATTTGCGCAGGCATGGTATGAGCGATGAAGAACATGAAGCATGGCTCGATGCGTGCCTGGCAATGATCAGCGAGATCGTGGGCATTCCAACCGATCAGATGTATGTGCGGCAACGCAAACGAATGTCGCACCGCGAAGGGCAATACGAGCGGCTGAATACGGAAGACGCTTTTTTTACCGTGCTGGAAAACGGATTGAAGTTCCAGGTGAACCTCACCGATTACCTCGATACCGGCCTTTTCCTCGATCACCGCATCACGCGGCAAATGGTGAAAGAACAGAGTGAAGGCAAACGCATATTGAACCTGTTTTGTTATACCGGTTCTTTCTCGGTGTATGCTGCCGCAGGCGGAGCTGCTGCCGTTACTTCTGTTGACCTCTCCAAAACTTACCTGGGATGGGCCGAAACCAATTTCGCCATCAACCGTTTAAAATCGCCTAACAAATACCGCTTTGTACACGCCGATGTAAAGCAATACCTCAAAACATTACCCCCAGAAAGTTTTGACCTGGTGGTAATGGATCCTCCCACTTTCAGC
Organism: Mesotaenium endlicherianum; assembly: GCA_009602735.1. NCBI lineage: Eukaryota > Viridiplantae > Streptophyta > Zygnematophyceae > Zygnematales > Mesotaeniaceae > Mesotaenium > Mesotaenium endlicherianum. The sequence goes on from WELA01002708.1 coordinate 88,381, forward strand.
AACAGCAAACGCATGAAAGATATCCTGGACATACAAAGAGACCATGTGGAATTGCTCAACGATGTACTCGCTGCTACAGTGCCCGGCGGACAAATTTATTTCAGCACGAATTTCACCCGTTTCCAATTGGATGCCGGCGCTATTCATGCCAGCGATATCAAAGACATTACCAAAGCTACTACCCCGTTCGATTTCGAAGGAAAACTCAAAAGATGGTGCTATAAACTAATCAAATAAATAGCCATGAAAACCGCGCCATTTGTTATTGAAGAAGTGCTCAACGCACCGGTATCCAGGGTTTGGAAAGCCATTACCAACAAGGACGATATGAAGCAATGGTATTTCGACCTGGCGGAGTTCAAACCGGAAGTGGGTTTTACATTTGAATTTCACGGAGGCAAAGACGATAGAAGCTATCGTCATCTTTGCAAGATCACCGAAGTGGTGCCTGAAAAAAAATTAACCTACAGTTGGTCTTACGATGGTTATCCCGGCCAATCTTTTGTAAGCTTTGAATTGAAGGATAATGATGGTAAAACAAGCGTAAAACTTACCCATGCCGGACTGGATACTTTCCCCCCAAAGAGAACCCCGATTTTAATTCAGCCAATTTTGCAGAAGGATGGACCTATATCATCGGGCAAAGCCTGAAACAGTTTGTTGAAAAATAGCATTGACCTTGCAGTTAAAATAAACAACTCATTGCATCGACTGCAATAACTCGGCGCCCACTGCTTTCAACGCAGGGTCGTTGGCAGTGCGAACAGGCAGCCTTACCAGGAGCTTCAATACTTCAATAGCTTGTGCAGGTCGCCTGTTCTCTTTATATGCTTTCGCCAATACCAGGTAATTGGCTACAAAATAAGGCTCCAATGTTTTGCATTGTTCCAGGTGTGCGATGGCCGAATCTATATCGGCTTGTGGTAAACCTCCGTGCAGGAATTTGATGGCAGCTTTTTTAAGAGGTGGCAGCGTCAACAATTCATAATGCCACTTACCTACCAGGTAATGTGCTTTTCCGTAACGGGGATTCAACAACAACACTTTATCGGCATATCTTTTTTCATCTTTGAAATAAACCGCTGTTTTCTTTGCTTCTGTTTCTATCTCGGGCATGCGATCGGCTACCAGCGCCATAATATAATTCGCATCAGCATTGTTGCTGTCTGCCTGCCAGGCCCGCTGCGCAAAAGCCGCTGCCGATTCATAGTACAAGCGCATGCCGTTCTTATCTGTTACCCTGCTACCCAACGATAAATTCAACTCAGCAGAATGCACCAATGCACGGATATTAGCCGGAGCTATCAATAATATCTCCTTGTATTTGTCCAGCGCTGGCTGGTCTTTCTGCTGCTTTTCAAAATTATCCGCTTCTTTCAGCAACACATTCACATCCTGCGCATGCAAGCATGCTGCGTTGAACAATAAAATAAATACGACTAAATTATATTTCATGAACTATTTGGTTAATTCAAACTCCACTCCCACACTCCCATGAAAATCGGGTATCGGCGGCTGCAATTTATCGATCGATATTTTGACTTTTTCCGCCTGCTGAAAAGTTGCGAGTATTTCCTGCGCAATAGTAGTAGCCAGTGTTTCCAATAACAAAGTAGGTGTTTCCATTCTTTTCTTTATCAACTCATAAACCCTGACATAGTTGATGGTTTCATGTAAAGTATTGACAGGAATACGGGCCGGCTGGTGCCAGACGGTAACATCTACTTTGAAATCATTGCCCAACACCGTCTCTTCCTCATATAAACCATGAAAGGAGTGAAAAAGGAGGTTGTTTAAATGTATGGAAAGCATAAATATCATTTGTTACAACCGTCATCCCGAGCGAAGCCGAGGGACCTCATGAAGCTTTCAGCAGGTCCCTCGACTCGCTTCGCTCGCTCGGGATGACGATGGTTTATACTAATCCTTTCGTTGTCAGGTAACGTTCTGCATCCAATGCCGCCATACAACCACTGCCGGCTGCTGTTACCGCCTGACGGTAATTCTTGTCCTGCACATCTCCCGCAGCGAATACACCTTCAATATTTGTTTTAGTAGTACCAGGCGTGGTGAGCAGGTAACCGGTCTCATCCATATCCAGCCATCCTTTGAAGATATCGCTGTTGGGATGGTGACCAATGGCCACAAAAAATCCGCTGATGGGTATGGTCTGTGTTTCCTGTGTCTGGTTGTTTTTGATGCGAACAGCTTCCACTTTGTTCTCTCCCAGTATTTCATCAGTGTCAGTGTTCCAATACACTTTGATGTTAGGTGCATTCAATACCCTTTCCTGCATCACTTTACTGGCACGCATTTTATCGCGGCGGATGAACATGTGAACAGTGGTACAGAGCTTCGATAAATACAAAGCTTCTTCCGCAGCAGTATCTCCTGCACCAACGATGGCTACTTCTTTTCCTTTGAAGAAAAATCCATCACACACCGCACAGGCGCTTACGCCAAAACCGTTCAGGCGCTCTTCGCTGGGCAGTCCCAGCCATTTGGCCGAAGCGCCGGTACAAATGATCACGGCATCTGCTTCGATCCATTTCTCTTCATCGATCTGCACTTTGTATGGATGTTGGGAGAAATCAACTTTGGTAGCGAGTCCGTAACGGATATCGGCGCCCATGCGGGCAGCCTGCTTTTCAAAATGGACCATCATTTCAGGCCCCTGTATGCCATCGGGATAACCCGGATAATTTTCTACTTCTGTGGTGATGGTGAGCTGTCCGCCAGGCTGTATACCCTGGTACAATACCGGCTTCATATTGGCGCGGGCCGCATAAATGGCGGCAGTATAACCCGCAGGTCCGGAACCTATGATCAGCACATGCACTTTTTCCGTTGCTTCATTTGCCATACTACTAAGACTATTTAGATTTGAACAAACATACAAACAAAAACCCCTCCGTTTTCACAGAGGGGTCTTATTGTCAGTTTCTTTGTAAAACTTATCCCAGGTATGCTTTTAATGCATTACTGTAGCGCGCTTTCTGCAAGCGTTTGATGGCCCTTTCCTTGATCTGGCGGATACGCTCCTTTGTCAGGTCATACTTCATGCCAATCTGTTCAATGGTCACCCCGTTCTCGCCATCCAGACCAAAATACGCATTCACGATTTCGGCTTCGCGCGGACTCAATGATTTCAATACACGGCGAATCTCTTCACGCAGTGAATCTTTCATCACGTCATCATCCGTATCATCGCTACCTTCCAGCAGGTCGCCCATGGCTACATCTTCTGCCTCGTGTACGGGGGCATCCAGTGAAGTGTGACGGGTGTTGCTCTGGAAGATGTTGTTGATCTCGGTTTCGCTCATTTCCAGGATTTCAGCCAACTCTTCGGTAGACGGCTCGCGCTCGTGCTCCTGTTCAAAAGCCATATAGGCTTTGTTGGCTTTGTTGTATGTGCCGATTTTGTTTTGAGGCAGGCGGACCAATCTGCCCTGCTCTGCCAACGCCTGTAAGATGGACTGGCGGATCCACCATACCGCGTATGAGATGAATTTAAAACCCTTGGTTTCATCGAAACGCTGGGCTGCTTTTATCAGACCGAGGTTGCCCTCGTTGATCAGGTCGCTAAGAGAAAGGCCCTGGTGCTGGTACTGCTTAGCCACAGATACCACGAAACGTAAGTTGGCCTGCACCAATTTGTCGAGCGCTCGCTGATCACCCATTTTGATGCGCTGTGCCAGTGTAGTCTCCTCTTCGGGAGTGATCATAGGGATCTTGGAAATCTCCTGCAGATACTTCTCTACGGCCTGCGAATCTCGGTTGGTGATCTGTGTTGCAATTTTGAGCTGCCTCATGATGTGATATTATCTTATTTAATGTAAACGACTAAAAGACCTCAAATGTTTCAAAAGCGCTGTACTAAAATCGTTAAAGTTACCCAATACGATCATAAGAAGCCCGCAAAGTTACATCGTAACAATGGATTTTGCCAGCTTTTGTGGAAAAAACTGCATAAATGGGCAAAATATGACAATTAATCAGCTCAAGCGGGAATCGGCAATAGACCTGTCGATACCCTCTTCCAGCCGCTGCTGCTCCTGTAGACGTTTGAGTTTTCTCCCATACGATATTTTCGTAATGAGTACGAAGAATACCGGTACCACAAATATGGCCAGTGTGGTAGCCGCCAGCATACCCCCGAATACGGTCCAGCCAATGGTTTTTCTCGATTCTGCCGCTGCTCCCGATGCAAATGCCAGGGGCAATACCCCCAGGATAAAGGCCAGGGAGGTCATCACAATAGGCCGCAACCTCAGTTCTACCGCCTGTAAAGTGGCGTGAACAATGTCAATACCCCTGTCTACCCGCTCTTTGGCAAATTCCACGATCAGGATGGCATTCTTGGCCGCCAGTCCGATCAGGGTAATCAACCCTATCTGTGCATATACGTTATTGCTGAGTGATGGGATGAAGGTAAGCGTAAGGATAGAACCGAATGCCCCGATCGGCACGGCGAACAATACCGAGAACGGGATAGACCAGCTCTCATACAATGCCGCCAGGAACAGGAACACAAACACAATGGAGATAGCGAAGATCATGGTCGCGCTGCTGCCTGCCTTGATCTCTTCCCGGCTCATACCCGAAAATTCATAGCTGTAACCTTCGGGCAGCACCTGGGCCGCTGTTTGTTTCAATGCTTCAATGGCCTGTCCGCTACTGAAACCGGGTTTGGGTGTTCCGTTGATCTCAATAGAACGGTAAATATTGTAGTGTGATATGACGGCCGGGTTTTCAATCAGCTTTGTGTTGACCAACGCGCCCATCGGCACCATTCCACCCTGGCTGTTGCGCACATAATAGCCCTGCAGGTCATCAATGGATTCGCGAAAACTGCTGTCGGCCTGCGTCATCACCCTGAAATTACGTCCGTAGATATTGAAATCGTTTACATAACTGCTGCCCAGCAAGGTTGACAACGTTGCGTACGCATCTGCCACAGATACGCCCAGCTTTTTTGCTTTCTCCCTGTCAACATCAACCTGGTAACCCGGTGTTCGTGTAGAGAAGAACGTGTACGCCATACCGATTTCCGGCCGCTGGTATAGCGCCCCGAGGAATTTTCTGGCTACTCCTTCGAATTGCCGGAGGCTGTCGGTACTGGTGGTTTGTTGCAGTTCAAAAGTAAAACCCGAAGTAGCGCCCAATCCCGGGATGGCGGGCGGCGCAATGGGTAATATGCGTGCCTCTTTTATATTGGCGGTTCGTTTGGTGATCTCTGCAATCACCCCTTTCAATTGTTCTTCCGCTTTCTTCCGGTCTGCCCAGGGTTTCAGGCTCACGAACATGGTACCGGTGTTGGATTTGCTGGAGAAGCTTACAATGTTGAGTCCGGCCAGTCCGCCTACCACTTTAACGGCAGGGATACTTCGCACCATTGCCATTACATCTTTCATCATAGCTACGTTGCGCGTGGTAGAAGTTCCTTCCGGCATTTCATACGTTACATACAAACGGCCTTCGTCTTCCGTGGGTATGAAGCCGGAAGGTTTGGCTTTGAAAAGGAAAAACAATCCTACGAACAAACACACCATCATCACCAATACATATGGCGTTGCGCGGATCCATTTACCTACACCACGCGCATAAGAACGGGTGAGTCTGGTGAACTTGTTGTTGAAAGCGGCAAAGAATTTTTCCAGGATGTTCTTCTTCGCTGTTGCATCTTTGGAAGACTTCAACAGTACGATACACAAGGCCGGGGTGAGTGACAGCGCAACGAATGCAGAGATCACTACCGAAACGGCAATGGTAATGGCAAACTGCTGGTAAAGCCTGCCCACGATACCCGGCACAAATCCTACCGGTATGAACACAGCTGCCAATATCAACGCGATAGCCACTACCGGACCAGAAATATCTTTCATGGCTTTTTGCGTGGCTTCCCTGGGCGTCATCTTTTCATGATCGATATAATGCTGTACCGCTTCCACTACCACAATGGCATCATCCACCACAATGCCGATGGCCAACACAAAGGCAAAGAGTGTAAGCGTGTTGATGGTAAATCCGAAGGGCGCGAAGAAAATAAAGGCGCCGATCAATGATACCGGTATTGCCAACACGGGGATCAGCGTAGCACGCCAGTTCTGTAAGAACAGGAATACCACCAATACCACCAGCAGCAAAGCTTCCAGCAAGGTATGGATCACTTCGTCGATCGATACCTGTACTACCGATGCTGTTTCGAGCGGCACCAGGTAATCGATGTCTTTGGGGAAATGTTTTTTGAGGTTATCCAATGCTTTCATCACACCGGCATACGTATCGAGCGCATTGGCGCCGGGTGCCTGGTAAATAAGCACGAATGCACAAGGCTTTCCATTTACCAGGGCATTGATGGAATAGTCGAATTTACCCAACTCAACGCGGGCAATATCTTTCAAATAGACGATACTGCCATCGGAAGGCTTGGTACGTACGATGATGTTTTCAAACTGCTCTTTGGTATTGATGCGGCTGCTGGTAAGCACATTGTATTCGAAGACCTGCCGTCCCGGTTGTGGATTGCCACCCACGGTGCCCGCCGCGATCTGTATGTTTTGTTCTGCGAGCGCAGCATTCACATCAGCCGGTGTAAGACCCAGCATGGCCAGCTTGCGCGGGTTGAGCCATACACGCATACTGAAATCATCGGCTCGGGCCAGGATATCTCCTACTCCCTTCACACGCAACAGCGCATCTTTCAAATAAATATTGGCATAGTTACCCAGGAAGATCGCATCGTGCGTACCATTGGGTGAATACAGCGCCAGCGCCATCATGATGCTGGGGTTACGCTTACGGGTAGTGAGTCCCAGTCGTTTCACCGCATCGGGCAAAGTAGGTTGCGCAACACTCACGCGGTTCTGTACATCCAACGTGGCGATATCGATATTAGTACCTACTTCAAAATTTACCGTAATGCTGCTCTGTCCGCTGCTGGTACTGTTACTGCTCATATAGGTCATGCCCGGCGTACCGTTCACCTGCGATTCAATGGCCGTGGTGGTCGTCTGTTCCACTGTCTGCGCATCGGCGCCGGTGAAATTACCACTGATGGAAACCGTTGGCGGCGTAATATCAGGATACTGCGCAACAGGCAGGTTGGTCATGGAGATCAATCCCACCAGCACAATCACAATGGAGATGACGATGGCTGTAACAGGACGTTTTATAAAAGTATCTGCGATCATATTGAATTAAAAATTAACGCTCTATTTTTGACTCTTGCCTTTGACAGCAGTAGTAATCACCGCTCCTTCACGCAAATTCTGCACTCCCTGCACGGCTATTTTTTCACCTGCATTCAAACCGCTCTGCACAATCACGTTGTTTCCTATTTGCGTACCCAACTGCACTTTGCGCTGGTTTACTTTGCTGCTATCGCCCACTACGTAAACAAAGAACTCACCCAATTGCTCTGTAATTGCTTTATAAGGGATCATCACAGCGTGACTAGATGCCTGGTTGAGTACGCGTACGGTGGCGCTCATCCCTGCCTTCAGCATGCCTTTGTCGTTCGGAAAGCTAAGCCTTGTTCTGATAGTAGATGTTTGCGGATCAACAGCGCGATCGATCATGCTGATGGTACCGTTAGCAGGATACACAGCTGTTCCGAATGTAAGGGTGAAAGTAGAATCCTTGCCGCCTTTTTGTTGCAACTGCGTGAAGCGGTACAACTCCTGTTGGTTCACTGCAAAATCAACGGCCATGGGGTTATCGGTAGAAACGGTGTTGAGTACGGTTTGACCTGCCACCACTGCGGCTCCCTGCTTTACTTGCGAAATACCAATGGTGCCGCTGAATGGTGCATAGATGGTAGTGAAGCCCAGGTTGCTCTTCATGCTGTTCACCGCTGCTTTGGCGGCCGATACCTGTTTGTGTGCAGCTTCCAATGCAGCATCGGCATAATCAACCTGTTGCTTGGCAATGGCATCGTGCTTATCCAACTCGTGGTAACGGTCGGCGTCTTTTTGGGCTTTCAATAAATTGGTTTCCTGCACCTGCAGGTTGGCTTGCGCCTGTTGGTAATTGGCATCGTATACCTGCGCGTCGATGGTGTACAGTTTTTGTCCCTTGCTCACTTTATCTCCATCCTTAAAGAACAGTCCGGTAACATAACCGCTTACCTGCGCCCTAATGTCTACCTGGTTGAACGCTACCACCGTGCCGGGATATTCATCGTGATACACCGCATCGGTGCTTTTTACCGTATCGAGGGTTACCGGTACGGCTTGCAGGCCAGCCTGCTGCGGCCCCTGTTGTTGAGAACTTCCGCAGGAAGCCATAAACAACGCCGTTATGATGATGCCGGTATGATTTTTCAAAGTATGCAACAACATATAAAGAGATGATTTAAAAATTAGTAAACGATTTGGCCCAGGGCTACCTGCACATCTATTTTGCTGGCCAGCACCTGGTATAAGGCATTGTAATAATTGATCTCGGATGTGCGCAGATCGGTTTCTGCTGTAATAACTTCCAGGTAAGTTTTCACACCCGATTTGTACTGCAACTCAATAATGCCATACACTTCCCTCGCCAGCGCCAGGTTTTCTTTCAGCGCCTGGTAATTGGCCAGGTTGGTTTTATAGCCGGCCATTGCCTGCGCGTACTGTGCGTTGACAGCATTTTTCAGGTTGATGATGTCCCAGTTGGTTTTCTTCAACTGCCACCCTGCCTGGTCGATATTCGCTTTGCGTTTACCTCCCTGGAAAATGGGAAGGGTTATCGTTAGTGCAGCAAAAGAGCTGGGATAATTCATGTTGTACAGCTTGGCAAAATCATTGTCCTGGAAATTCATGTTATACGCTCCGTTGAGGGCTACCGTGGGGAGGTACGACCATTTCTCGTATTGCAGGTTGGCTGAGAGTAGCCTTTTCTGCGTTTGCAGGAACTGGTATTCAGCGCGGCGTGTATAATCGGGTAACTGCAATGTATCCAGCATCGCGTCTTTCTCCAGTTGAAGGGTATCGTATGCGATGTGCAGGTCTACGCTATCCGGACAACCCATCAGCGTTTTCAGGTAGGCCGACTTAGCCTTCAATACCACCAGGTTTGCAACACGGGTAGCTTTGCTGTTGTTGAGAGAAATGGTAGCGCGCTTATAATCGGTTTTGTCTGTCAGTCCGGCTTTGTATTGGTTGGTTGCTATCCGTATGCTGCTTTCCAGCCGCGCAATATTTTCATCCGACACTTTGATCTGTTGCATGGTAGCCAGCACATCGTAAAAGGCTTTCGACACATTGGATATCACACCGATCTTGTCGATACCTGTATGCTGGCGCGCCTGCGTACGAACATCTCCTTTGCTACGGAAAGTCAGCAATGCATCGCGGTTGAAAAGGTTCTGCGATACAGTGAATTGTGCAGCAGAAGTATTGTTAACGCCCAGCCTGATGGGGTTCCCGCCAATGACACTTGTTGGCACCTGGAAATTGTGTTGCAGGCTGTAGTTCAAATTCAACTGCGGGTACCAGGCAGATAGTTTGTTGCGGATGGTGGTTTCAACGATCTCTTCATCGATGAGCGACTGTTGAAAAGAAGGCTGGTGCTTCAAAGCATACTGCACCACATTGTCCAGGCTTGCGTTCTGTAATAAAGTGGCATCCTGTTGCGACTGTTGCGCTTTTCCGGGTAAATACAAACAAGCAAGGGTACAGAGGAGGTACAAGGGCTTAGTGATATGGATCTTTCGAATCATGATATCCGTTTTACGCTTTCAACGTGCAAACAATCTGAAACTAGAAAAAGGGTATCCGAGGTGCCGGAAGACTCCAATCATCAGATTGAAGATATTAATTTATGAGCGATTTTTTTAATCCGCAAATCTAAGGGCGCCACGATCATAGTCGCAACATTATTTTATAAACGGTAAGCTGCAGGAGCATCTTGTTCTGATCGCAACACCTATCTTAGCGGCATGATCGATTTCAGAAGTGATACCGTTACACGGCCTACCCCTGGCATGCTGGCGGCAATGCAGGCAGCTCCAACGGGGGATGATGTTTTTGGAGAAGACCCAACGGTAAACCGCTTGGAACAATTATGCGCCGGTTTGTTTGGCATGGAGGCGGCCGTTTTTTGTCCCAGTGGCACCATGACCAACCAGATTGCCATCAAATGTCATACACAGCCAGGCGATGAAGTGATCTGCGAACAGTTGTCGCATGTTTATCAATACGAAGGAGGCGGTATTGCTTTTAACTCGGGCTGCTCGGTGCGTTTGCTGCATGGCGACCGTGGCCGTATTACGGCAACGCAAGTGAAACAGTCCATCAATGCAGATGATGTGCATAAACCGGTCTCCGCATTGGTTTCTTTGGAAAATACAGCCAACCGCGGCGGCGGAAGCTGTTATCAATTTACTGATATACAGGAAATAAAACAGGTTTGTTTGGATAACAACCTCAGGCTGCATCTCGATGGCGCCCGCCTGTTCAATGCACTGGTAGCGAAGCATGAAACCTGCGGGCAATACGGAACTGTATTCGATAGTATTTCTATTTGTTTGAGCAAAGGATTGGGCGCCCCGGTAGGAAGTGTGTTGATCGGATCCGGCGCTTATATCAAGAAAGCACGCAGGATACGGAAAGTATTCGGCGGTGGTATGCGGCAAGCAGGCTATCTGGCAGCAGCAGGAATTTATGCATTGGAAAATAATGTAGCACGCCTGGCAGATGACCACGCGCATGCGCAGCGAATTGCAGCAGCATTGCAAAAGAAAGATTTTGTGGGTGAGATTTTACCAGTTGAAACCAATATCATTATTTTTGAAGTGAAAGGCCGTTTTACCGCACCTGGTTTGTCGGCAATCCTTAAACAATCCAATATCTACGCAATTGCCATATCCTCTACACAGATCAGGTTTGTGTTGCATTTAGATATTAGTTCCTCCATGGTGGACGAAACCATCCGGGTGATTGATACTTTGTAGTACAGCTGTTTATTGATGAAGTGGACTTTATTTATCATTGAAATTTAGAAAAGAACCAAGAGCATGTTACCGAGAATCAACCCAACGAATACCCAGGCATGGTTTTTATTGAAGAAGCACCACGAAGAAGAAATGAGCCGCCGTCACATGAAAGACCTTTTTGCGGCAGATCCCGAGCGTTTCCAGCGTTTTTCTCTTGTATTTGAAGAAACACTGTTCGATTATTCCAAGAACATCATCAACCAGAAGACCTTACAGTTGTTGTTGCAACTGGCGGAGGACTGTAAGCTGAAAGATGCGATCCACGATATGTTCGCCGGACTGAAGATCAATGAAACGGAACACCGTTCGGTATTACATACCGCCCTGCGTAATTTTTCTGATACACCTATATTGGTAGATGGCAAAGACATCATGCCGCATGTGCAACGGGTACTCAACCACATGAAAACTTTCTGCGAGGAAGTGCACAGCGGCAAATGGAAAGGATATACCGGCAAAAAGATCCGTTATATTGTGAATATCGGCATCGGCGGCAGCGACCTGGGGCCGGTGATGGTAACGGAAGCGCTTCGCCCCTATTGGAAAAAAGACATTGAAACTTATTTTGTGAGCAATGTCGATGGAACGCATATCGCTGAAACACTGAAAAAAGTAACGCCCGAAGAAACACTTTTCCTGGTGGCTTCCAAAACCTTCACCACGCAGGAAACCATGACCAATGCGCACACGGCGCGTGACTGGTTCCTCAGGGAGGCAAAAGACCAGGCGCATGTGGCCAAACATTTCGTGGCGCTCAGCACCAATGAAAAAGATGTAACGGCATTTGGTATCGACAAAGCCAATATGTTTGAATTCTGGGACTGGGTAGGCGGCCGGTATTCTCTGTGGAGCGCTATCGGTTTGTCTATTGCGCTCACCATCGGATATGAACATTTTGAAGCGCTCCTGAAAGGTGCGGCAGCAGTAGATGAACATTTCCGCAAAGAGAAATTTGATAAGAATATACCTGTGTTGATGGCGCTGATCGGTATCTGGTACACCAATTTCTTTGGCGCACAAAGCGAAGCCATCCTCCCCTACGATCAATACTTGCATCGTTTTGCGGCTTACCTGCAACAGGGTAATATGGAAAGCAATGGTAAAAGTATCGACCGCAGCGGGCACCCGGTGAATTATGCAACCGGACCGGTAATCTGGGGTGAGCCGGGCACCAACGGACAACACGCTTTTTACCAACTGATCCACCAGGGTACCTTGATGATCCCCTGCGATTTTATTGCACCGGCTATCAGCCACAATCCTATAGGCGATCATCATACCAAACTGTTGTCTAATTTCTTTGCGCAAACAGAAGCGCTCATGAATGGCAAAACAGAGAACCAGGTAAGAGCGGAGTTAGAGAAAGCCGATAAGAGTAAAGAAGAGATCAAGCGACTGCTGCCCTTTAAGGTATTCGAAGGCAATAAGCCTACCAATTCATTCCTTGTAAAAGAAATTACACCGCATTCATTGGGAAGCCTGATTGCGTTTTATGAGCATAAGATATTTGTGCAGGGTGTGATCTGGAATATTTTCAGCTTCGATCAATGGGGCGTGGAACTGGGTAAACAGTTGGCTAATCAATTACTGCCCGAATTAGCCGATGATGCAGCAGTAACTACGCACGACTCATCCACGAACGGATTGGTCAACGCCTATAAGCAGTTCAGGAAAAACTGAATCAATGGTTAACATCAGGCCAATAACACAAACAGATAATGCAGCCCTTGCCTCCATCATTCGCAAGGCCTTGGAAGAGTTTGGCGCCAATAAGCCCGGAACCGTTTATTACGACGAAACCACCGATCATTTATTTGAAACTTTCCATGTTGAGCCCGCCAGCAGCTATTTTGTAGCGGAAAAAGACGGAGCGCTATTGGGTGGGGCGGGCATTTATCCTACCAATGCATTGCCGGCAGATACTTGCGAACTGGTGAAGATGTACCTGGCGCCTGCGGCACGCGGACTGGGCCTCGGCAGGCAATTGATCACATTGTGTTTGGAAACCGCTAAAGCAAAGGGATTTTCAAGGGTTTACCTTGAAAGTATGCCTGAATTAAAAAAAGCAGTTGGCATTTATGAGCTGTTTGGCTTTCAATACCTTACAGCTCCTATGGGAAACAGCGGGCACTGCGGCTGCGGCATTTGGATGCTGAAAAATCTGTAACCGGTTGGGGGGCTATTTTATTTCTTCAAATACGCCAGTCTGTTTGTTCTTCCGCACATTATCCCAATTGAACCAACGGCCGTTCATGGCTACATAAACGCCGGGCGGCAGGGTTTGTACAAAGGCCAATGCCCCGCCCAGGTTGAACAGGCCGTCGGAACTACCGAATTTGATGGGAATCATGGCCCCTGTGAGTACAATCGTTTTGTTCTTGACTTTTTCTGCCAGCACATGGGCTGTTACCGACATGGTATCGGTGCCGTGGGTGATGACGATCTTGTCTTCTTCGCATTGAATGCACTGGTGTACGATCAGATCCCTGTCTTCATCTGTCATTTCCAGGCTGTCGATCATCATCAGGGTACGGATCTGAACATCCAGCCGGCACCTTCCCTTCTCCAGCAGTTCCTGCATGTGGGTATTCTTAAAATAAAGTTCTCCCTTCAGTTCATTGTATTCCTTATCGAAGGTTCCACCGGTAATAAAGATGCGGATCATAGCTGGCAATTTGAATTCGGATGTAAAGATTCAAAATCATTCGCACATAAAAAAAGCCGCTGGTGAAAGCGGCTTTTGGATAAGCAATTAGTTTATGGCTGGTTACCATTTGTCTACTTCTTCCGAAGCGGTGTTGGATGCGGCTACCGCATCAACAGTAGGAGTAGCTGCTGCAACGGGAGCGGCTACCGGCTGTTCAGCTACTACAGCCGCTTCTTCCGCAACTTCTACTTCGCCCTCGGCATCGTTGTATTCATGGTTAAAAGCGTCAAAATCAAAATCAGGCATCAGTTCTGTCTTTACATAATCTACGGCTTCGTTCAGTGCCTTGATGAACTTGTTGAAATCTTCTTTGTACAGGAAGATCTTGTGCCTGTCGTACCCGTTGTTATCAAAGCGTTTCCGGCTTTCTGTAATGGTCAGGAAATAATCATTACCGCGTGTTGCCCTTACATCAAAAAAATACGTCCTCCTTTTGCCTGCCCTGATACGTGTGCTGTACACACTTTCCATTTTTTTTTCGTTGTTCTCGTACGACACAGTTGTAGATTTTGTTTGGTTAATTTTTGAGTGACACAAATATATGATTGTTATTGAATTACCAAAATTTTCATAAAACCTGCCGGAAACCCCGCAAAAAGCCGCTTTTGCCTTATACTTCGGCCTTTTCTTCGGTCAGTTGGAGCCGGTATAACTCGGCATAATAGCCATTGGCGGCCATCAGTTCCTCGTGTGTACCCATTTCCAACAGCTCGCCATTGTCCAGCACGACGATCTTATGAAAAGGGAAAGAGGAGAATATGCGATGGGTGATGATGATAGCGGTTTTATCGTGCAGGTATCGGTAGAGGTTACCAATAATAACGTGTTCTGTTTTGGCATCCACGGCGCTCAGGCAATCGTCGAACACTACGATCTCGGGGTTTTTGATCAGCGCGCGGGCAATGGATATCCGCTGTTTCTGGCCACCACTCAATGTTACACCACGCTCCCCGATCATGGTTTCATAGCCTTTGGCAAAGCCCTGTATCTCTTTGTGCACGCTGGCAAAAGCAGCGGCTTCCGTTACCCGTTCTTCCGATGCAGGTGCGGCCAGACCAAAGCTGATATTGTCGCGCACCGTATCGCTGAACAGGAACACATCCTGTTGCACATAACTCACCTGGTCGCGGAAAGATTTGAGGTCCATCGTACGGATATCGTTGCCGCCAATGGTGATCTTCCCTTCCTGCGGATCGTAAAAACGCAACAACAACTGCGCAAGGGTGGTTTTACCACTGCCGGTTCTGCCCAATACCAGCACCTTCTCTCCTTTCGTAATCCGCAGGCTGAATTGTTTGACGGCGTTGATACCGGTATGCGGATAAATAAAATTTACTGCATCGAATACAATATCGCCGGAAACCTTTACCTGCTGGGCTTCGGGAAGATTGGCAATGGTAGGCTCGGTGAGCAGGAATTCATTGATCCTTCTTTGGGAAGCCGAAGCCCGCTGGATCATGCTGGCCGTCCACCCGATGGCGCTTACCGGGAAAGTGAGCATGTTGATATAGATGACGAATTCAACGATCAGCCCGATCTTGCTGCTGTCGTGCAGGGCCTGTACGCCTCCTATCAGTATGGTGACCAACGTGCTGAGTCCAATCATCAGTGCCATACTGGGGAAATAAATGGCTTCGACCCTGGCCAGGCTCACGGCATTCTTTTTATATGCTTCGCTGTTTCTGGTGAAGAAACCGAGCATGGCTTTTTCCTGCACAAAAGATTTGATCACGCGTATACCGGAATACGATTCCTGGGCATTGGTGGTGAGATCTGACAAAAGCGCCTGTATCCTTTCGCTTTTTTTGTTGATGATGCTGTTTACAAAATAGATGGTGATGGCCAGCAGTAGCAATGGCGCCAGTACATAGAGTGTTAACGACACGTCTTTACGCAGCATATTCATCACGCAAAATCCAATGAGGGTTACCAGGTTGATCAGGTACATGATGGCGGGGCCGGTGTACATCCGCACACGGCTCACGTCTTCCGTCATCCGGTTCATGAGGTCGCCGGTGCTGTGGGTCTTGTAGAAATTTGTATCGAGCCGCTGGTAATGTTTAAAAATCTCATTCTTCTGGTCGTATTCAATATGCCGGCTCATGACAATGATGGTCTGGCGCATGAAGAACATGAAAATACCCCGCAGTATGGCCAGCAATAAAATGGTGAGGCTGCAAACGGCGATGAGCCAGCCAAAACTGAACTGTGCCGATTGCACCCAGGTGATGAACCGGTGCACCAGTACATCATGTACCGGTTTGGAAGCAACCGGCCTCGCGCCGGGCAATCGCTGCTGTACCAGGTTCACCACAAAACCGGTTATCTGTGGCGCCAATACGGCAAAATAGTTGGAGAATACAACAAACAGGGTACCTACTATAAAGCGTACACGATATTTCCAGAAATATTTACGTAAAGAAGATAAAGGTGTCATGCCACCCAAAGGTAGCGCAGTCAACGGGATTTACCGGCCAGGTATTTGATAAGCGGGAATATACAACCAACCAATGAAACCTTATCTGCACCGACCCAATGTTGCATTAATCTGTTTATATTAGTAGTATTGCTTTATGCTTGCATTGCCCGGCATTTTCATTCACTAAAAATATTTCATGAAATTTGACAAAGCAATCCCCATCCTCTATTCAACGGATGTACGAAAAAGCATACAATATTTTACGGAGCAGTTAAAATTCGAGAATAAATGGGAATGGGAAGCTCCTCCGACGTTTGGTGGTGTTTACAGAGATGATGTCGAGATATTCTTTTGTAAAGAAGACCAAGGCAATCCTGCAACGTGGCTCAGCCTCGTTGTCGACAACGTAGACGAGTATTATGCATTAATCAAGGATGGTGGGGCTAAGATTCTTGCTGAACCCGACAGTAAAGAATGGAATATGAGAGAAATGTTGGTAGAATGTCCAGATGGGCATATTATCAGGTTTGGACACAATATCTCTTGCGACTAATCAAGCATATGTAGAATGGAATAAAAAAAGGAAACAGTCAAAATTGATCGTTTCCTTAAGCGGAGAGAGAGGGATTCGAACCCCCGGACCTGTAACAGTCAACGGTTTTCAAGACCGCCGCATTCGACCGCTCTGCCATCTCTCCGGCGCAAAAGTACGTTTTGAATCCAAACAGCAAAAAAAATCTTGAAAATCGTTGCTGCACAATTGGTTGTACAAAACTTATCATCACCAAAAAATGATCTATCTTTCGGTATCAACCGTCAAGCAATATCTTAATGACCAGGTGCCAGCTTATTTTTGTCCTGCTGCTGTTTTGCAGGATGAGTTTAGCCCAGGATATGATCAAACACGTCCACCACCGGACAGACTCTACTTTTTTTACTGAAAACGCAGGTCCGCAGCAAAGTGATTACCTGGAAAGCCTCGAACAGGTGTTCCAGGTGTTGAATAAAGTGCCGATCGTGACTTCAAGCTTCCTGAACCTGGATGACATCGAACATGACCTTGGGCAGAATGATTCTGCTGTAGCCATCCTTAAAGAAAGAATGGCGTATACTCATTCCCTGAATATTCGCAGCCTGCAGGTATATAATACGTTGTTGGATAAGCTGGCAGTAACCATGAAGCGTTACGAAGATAACTTGGATGAGTATCGTACAAAATTAGAAGGACTGAAAAAAGAAATACTCGGGCTGAGAAAAGATACCCTGATCGGGCAAATATTTAAAGATACGGCGCTGCATACTGTCTTTACACCACAGTTGAAGCGGTTGCGCAGTAAGTGGCGCGAGGCCGACAGCCTGCTAAAATCCAGTACCAATGTTATCAATAACCTCAAATCCCGTGTTGCTGCAAACAATATTACTATTGCCGATCTCCTGTTCCAGGTAGATGCTATTTCCGACGATTTGCGATATAATGCTTTCGGCAAAGAACAGCGGTTGGGCAAACTGTCATCCATCACCGAGTTCCATTTCCACTATATCAGTCCCCTTCCGGTCATTGCCTGCCTGGTATTTACACTGAACCTTGCCCCGCTTTTCGATCCGCGTGCACCTGCCGTTTATATTGAATATAGCCAGTTGTTGTTGGTGCTGGCATTGGGTATTCTTTTCTACCGGCGATTGCCAAAGCATTATTTTATGCTGTGGTGCATTTTCATTGTATTGTCGTTCACGCTATATTTTGCCGAATCGGGTCATTTACTCGCTACTTATTCCGGGCGATGGGTAAGGCTGATGCTGAATGCTGTTTCTGCAGCACTGGCAGTGTATTTCTTTTTCACCTCTAAAGAAAAACCCGGCCGTTCGTGGCTGGTGCGTTTTGCTGTAATCATCTATCTTGCCTTGCACCTTACTGCTATCGTTTGCAACCTGCTAGGAAGGGTAACATTATCACAAATAGCGGGCTCGACCGCGGCTTTCTCACTTTCGTCGGCTATCGGGCTCATGGTTTTTGTGCAACTGATCACAGAAACATTTTTACTGCAAATTCAAAGCAGCCGGATGCGGAAGAATTACCCGGATTCATTTGAATTTGTGGGTATTGCCCGCTCGATCACGAAACTCATGGGCATTGTGGCTGCCATTGTATGGCTGATTGTAGTTACCAACAGCCTCAATGTATATGATATGCTGGGTGATACACTTTCAGGCCTGTTCAATACCCCTCGAAGCGTGGGCAAAATCAGTTTTACATTCAATGGTATCCTCCTGTTCCTGGGTATTATCTGGATAGCCAACTTCTTCCAGAAATACATCGCTTATTTTTTTGGCGATACCGGCGACGATGCTTCGATAGACGACCGGAACCAGCGTTCCAGGTTGTTGGTTACACGGCTTGTCTTGTTAATTGCCGGGTTCTTCCTGGCTGTGGCGGCTTCCGGATTACCGATAGATAAAATCACTTTTGTACTCGGCGCTCTTGGTGTGGGTATTGGTCTTGGCCTGCAGGGTATCATTAATAATTTTGTATCGGGCATCATCATTATTTTCGACAGGCCGATCCGTTTAGGCGACACTGTTGAGGTAGGCGGTAAAAAAGGCCGGGTCAAGGAAATCAGCATCCGCTCAAGCACCATCCTTACCGATGAAGGGGCAGAAGTGATCATTCCCAATGGAGATGTGCTTTCGCATAATATCATCAACTGGACATTGAGTAATAACCAGGTGCGCGCAACGTTGTCCTTCAACCTCGACAAGACAACCTACACAGATGCGATACAACCTGACATAAAAGAATTGGTTAAAACAATACCGGGCATATTTCTGCGCAAGGAACCGGAACTGGCCATTGAACACGTGACTTCCAAAGCAGTGCGGTTGAAAGTGAGTTTCTGGTGTACAGATGTTGGTTCATCTTCCGCCATTAGTGCCGCAGCCCGAGAAGCAATTTACAATTACCTGGAGAAAAAAGGTATTGAAGTGTCATAGTTTTCATTAATTTATACCATCATCCATGACTCCAAAAGTATACCGGCTCATTGTTGCTATTTTAGCAATAGCAATCGGACTCTACCCTTCTACGTATCTTTTTGTGCATCAAAAATTTGGATTATTACTATCCAAAAGTGACACCACACTCCATAACGTTTTTTGGAATATTGGTTTTTATACGCACATCAGCTCAGGGGCGCTTGCTCTATTGATTGGTTGGATGCAATTCAATCCCAGACTGCGGGAAAACAGGCTGATGTTACATAGAAATGTTGGTAAAGTCTATATTATAGCTGCTTGTTTGAGTGCATTAGCAGCTGTGTACATCGCATTATATGCCAATGGTGGAATAATAGCTTCGTTGGGATTTATCAGTTTAGGAGTCATCTGGTTCTACACTACTTTGAGGGCTTACTTTGCTATAAGAAACTTGCAGATTATTGAGCACCAAAAAATGATGACATATAGTTATGCTGCTTGTTTTGCAGCGGTAACATTAAGAATATACCTTCCTTTGTTAACGATGTTATTCAACGACTTTATCAAGGCTTATTTAATTGTAGCATGGCTTTGTTGGATACCCAATATGATCGTTGCCTATTTTTTAACCAGGCGGTTGAAAACTAATAGGGGTTAAACTAAAAATCCGCTTAACTGAACACAGTAAGCGGATTTTTAGTTTCAAATTTATTCAGCGCCATTCGCTGCTGCATTCAACCAAGTGGCAAAAGTCTTTATGACGTTTGCATCAATATCGATCTGCTCCTGCGCCTCTTTCCAATTACGTTGCTCAATACCTTCACGGATGCCGGGCAATGTTTTAACACCATAGCCGGTATAAAAACCCGGCGCATAAATGGCATGACGGTACCAGCCTCTGCGGGGAAGTCCTTTTTCCATCAGCAATTGCTGTTCGGCCTGGTAGAGCCGGCGATTCAGTTTATTTTGCTGCTCTTTGGTAAGTCCGCCTTTTGTAATCAAAGTCTCCAGTTGTTTACTGGCATTCTCCAGGCCGGTCATCGCATTCTGTAACGCTGCAAAATTCAAGAACGGCACTTCATCTTTTGCGGCAGGAGGCAATTCTTTGTGCAGCGGGTCGGCTGCATAGGCATATTGTTTTTCTTTCAGCAGTTGATTTTCCACTTCAGTGGTCTCGCGCGACTGGTCGGCAAGCGCAATCACTTCCTTCACATAGGTTCCAATGTTTTTATAAAGTGTGGTAAAATCGAAAGGCAATATATCGGCATCGGCCATGCGCAATGTGCTACGGCCTGCAGTTTTAGCAAGGGCTACACCATATTCGAAACTGGAGTCTTTGAAGCGCCGGTAGTTGTCATAAGAATCATATACAGAATGGTATTCACCGCCGGCATCTTCACCACCATAGCCAAGGTTGAGTGAAGGAATGCCCAGATGTTGGATAAAAGGACTGTAATCTGAACCGGAACCCAGTGCGCCCAATGCAATTGTTTTTTTCGCCAGCAGCTCTTTTTTGCTTTTGATGTTATTGCCGGCGCTGATGATATCAAATGCCCGCCTTCTTTCCAGTACACTGATGCCTGTTTGCGGATCGCGGACATCCGCGGCAATTTCGTTCATCCAGGGCTCCAATGCATGCGAGCCTTCTGCAAAAAGAAATCCACGGCCATTACCGTCTGAATTGATGTACAATACGAGTTTCTGTTGAAGTTCTGCTGCATGCTCTTCGGCCCATTCGGTAGAACCGAGCAGACTGGGCTCTTCCCCATCCCAGGCGCCATATACGATGGTACGTTTAGGACGCCAGCCCGTTTTTGCCAGCTCGCCGATGGCCCTTGCTTCTTCCATCATAGCTGCCTGTCCGCTTATAGGATCTTCTGCCCCATTAACCCACGCATCATGGTGGTTGCCGCGCATCACCCACTCATCGGGCAATTCACTGCCCTTCATCACAGCGATCACATCGTGTATAGGTTTGATATCCCAGTTGAAAGCTAATTTAAGGTGTACTGTTGTATTACCGGGTCCTACATGATAAGTAAAAGGAAGGCCACCGCGCCATTCTTCCGGTGCTACCGGTCCTTCAAGCGATTGCAGCAACGGAGCTGCGTCGTGGTAGCTGATGGGCAATACAGGTATCTTTAAAAGATTGCCGGCAGCGCTTCGATCCAGTCTTTTAGCGTCTTTGGTAGCGCCTGTTCCGGGTGTCAGAGGATCGCCCGGATAAACAGGCATGTCCATCACCGATCCGCGTTGCGCTCCATATTCATTCCTGAATGCGCCTTTAGGATACACATCTCCCTGGTAATAGCCATCATCTTTCGGATCGGAATAAATGATACATCCGATAGCGCCGTGTTCCTGGGCCACTTTCGGTTTAATGCCACGCCAGGACCGGCCATATTTTGCAATCACGATTTTCCCTTTCACATCTATACCCATTCGCTCCAGTCGCTCGTAATCGGCAGGAACACCATAGTTCACAAATACCAGCTTACCGGTTACATCTCCATCGGCGCTGAAAGCATTATAGACAGGTAATTGCTCTGCTGTTTGTCCCGATGTAGCATCTTCTTTCAACGGCGGCTCCGCTAATACAGCCTTGTATTTAACAGGACCGGTCATTTCCAGCAATCTTTCTTTGGGTGTAGGAAACAGCACATAAAATGTCTCAACATGCGCATCGAAACCGCAGTTTTTAAAATGGTTTAAGATGTACTGGGTCACGGCCTCACCTCCGGGCGATCCTACATGGTGCGGTCTTGCAGAAAGATCTTTGATATAACGATCTACATTTTTGGCCAACAGGTAGCTGTCGAACTGTTGTTCAGCGGCTACCTGTTTTGATGAAGCGGTTGCGCTGAAACCTGTCAATGGTTTGTTTTGAGCTGAACCCAATAAACCCGTGTTGAGCAACAATAAGGGCAGGAATAATTTTTTTCTCATGTCTTAAATCGATTATGATTAATATAGATTGGCATCTTTCAGTACCAGGTCTTGTATCTTCGCTTAAACGGTAATACCTCAACCGGACACTGGAAGCCATTTCATTTTATGAAGAAAAGATATCTTATTTTGAATATACTGTTCCTGTTTTTTTCCTGGCACAGCTTTGCCCAGGCAAAAAAATGGAAGACCGGGATATTAAGAGATGAATTCATCTATCAAAAAGCCTCATTTCCGCAATGCCATGCCGCTACGATTGCTGAAACGAAAGAGGGATTGATTGCAGCATGGTTTGGCGGCAGTTATGAAGGCAGTAATGATGTATGTATTTATACCAGCAGGATGGAAAATGATCGTTGGACAGATCCTGTGCAGGTTGCGGATGGTGTGATCAATGATACGCTCCGTTATGCTTGTTATAATCCGGTATTGTGCCAGATACCGGATGGTGAATTGTTGCTGTTTTACAAAATAGGTCCTAATGTAGCAGGATGGACGGGTTGGATGATCCGCTCAAAAGACAATGGCCGCACCTGGAGCAAACGCGAGCCCTTACCCAATGGGTACCTGGGACCGATCAAAAATAAGCCTGTAGAGGTAGCGGGAACCTTGATTTGTCCTTCCAGTACAGAGAAAAACGGATGGAAAGCCCATTTTGAATACACCCATGATATGGGAAAGACATGGGCAAAGTCGCCCGATATCAACGACGGCAAAACCCTGTCGGCCATTCAGCCAAGCGTATTGCAATATAAAGACGGAAGCCTGCAGGTTTTATGCAGAAGTCAAAATACTACCATTAACCAATCGTGGAGTTATGACAACGGAAGAACATGGAGCAACATGACAGCAACGGAGCTACCCAACAACAATTCAGGAACAGATGCGGTCTCGCTAAAGGATGGCAGGCAGCTATTGGTGTATAACCACGTAAAGCCACCGGAAACCGCATCTGAAGGCAGGGGCGTAAGAACGCCTTTGAATGTAGCGGTATCAAAAAACGGGGAACAATGGTACGCAACGTTGGTGCTGGAAGATTCCCCAGTCAGTGAGTATTCTTATCCATCTGTTATTCAATCGCAAGATGGAATGGTGCATATTGTATACACCTGGAGGCGTGAAAAAATAAAATACGTAAAGATCGATCCTTCTCAACTCAAAATCCAAAAAATCAAGAAGGGGCAATGGCCGGATTAACTGTTACAGGTGGCAATTGACTATATTTTTGTTATCTTGTATATCCCTAAAATTCAAAACCATGTCTACCCAGGATTTCACCACTACCCTGGTGGTTGATCAGACTCCCCGGGAAGTATTCAATGCCATCAATAATGTTCGTGGATGGTGGTCCGGACAAATTGAAGGCCCTACACATGAACTTAATGATGAATTCAGTTATCGATACAAAGACTTTCATTACAGCAAGCACAAGCTGATCGAAGTTGTTCCCGATAAAAAAATCGTTTGGTTGATTACGGACAGCAACCTGAATTCTTTTACAGATAAAAACGAGTGGAACGGCACAAAGATCAGCTTCGAGATCACAGAAAAAGATGGCAAAACGTATGTCCGGTTTACTCACTGGGGCTTAGTTCCGCAGATTGAATGTTTCGGTGCTTGTTCTAATGCATGGACTGGTTATATTACTCAAAGTTTACGCGATCTGATCGTTACAGGTAGAGGATGGCCTGCACAGCATGCATGATCAAATTCATTTTTAATGCTTCTCTACACATGAATGCACAACCATCACCAGCAGGTTATTGCCATAGAGTTACAGGCACATGGCCACACACCAGATATTGACCGTTCCCTGAGTTTTGAACAGGACGCGGATGATGAGGCAGCGTGCGCGACAATTCCAATGCGTGTTCGGGTAACACCACATCCTTATCACCATTGATGACCAATGCGGGCGCTGTTATGGATTTAATATCGGCATCACTGATGTCTTTGAATGCCATCATCCGGGCAACATCGCGGTTGAACATGGCTTGCAGCCCTTTGGTGTTACCGGGATTGGCTTTCAAGTAAGCATCCTGCAAAGGCTGCGGCATGTTGGCAAGTGTTGCATTGGGGAAACCTTCAAAAAAACCGGGCGGCATACCGCTTCGTTTGTATGTTGTAGAAGCCAGTACCAGCTTATGCACCAACGCCGGATGACGGATGGCAATCTGCAGACAGGTGGTTCCGCCGTTGCTGAAACCCATGAAATCCGCTTTCTCAACATGCAATTGATGCAGCAATGCTGCCACATCATCCGCGTCCTGTTCAAAACTCAAGGGACGGTCAATATCTGGTGTATGGCCATGTGCCTGTAACTCTATGGCAATAACCTGCTGGTGATGGTTGTGCATTCATGTGTAGAGAAGCATTAAAAATGAATTTGATCATGCATGCTGTGCAGGCCATCCTTTACCTGTAACGATCAGATCGCGTAAACTTTGAGTGCAACCAGTACCATGGCCGATTACAACAAATCCAGGATCACTACCGATTTCAACCAGGTAAGGATGTTCACCAATACACCCTGGGGCTCCAGCTTCTGCGCATTCGTGCTGGATGCAGCAGCCACTTTTGGTAAAGGCGGAACGGTTTCGTTTTCATATACCCGCGGAAAAGCTACCGGTACAGCAATGAAGACCTGAAACATAAATTGGTGTTGGTAGCGCTTACACCACTTATTATGGATTTACAGTAAGTTCTTCCATGACTTATTACCAGGGCGATCGTTTCTCTGCCCTGGTTAATACCGATGTGAACGGAGGTGGCAATACGAATGCCCTGGCGTTTTATGTGGAATATGAGCATCGCTAAAAGTATCAGCATCGATAAAAAGCAAAAGCTTAATTTCAGGGCAGATATCTTTAACGTGCTCAACCTGTTGAATCACGAATGGAGTGGATACAGATCGGTGATCAATACCAATGCCGGTACCCTTTTCAAAAATACCGTTCCTTATACCATTCAATTGGGTGTGCGCTACAATTTCTAAGGTTATGTTGAAACAACTGATCGTTATCTTCTTATTATGCAGCAGTGCTGGGTTGGCAACAGCCCAGCCTGCTGTTTATACTACGGCCAATGCGCATTCGCACAACGATTATGAGCAACACCATCCTTTCTGGGAAGCTTACCAGCATGGGTTTGGCAGCATTGAAGCAGATATTTTTCTGTTGGATGGCGAGCCGGAGTTAGTGGTGGCACACAGCATAGAAGAGATCACCATCAAAAAAAGAAGACTGGATTCTCTTTACCTGCTCCCTCTCGTACAGTGCATCCGCAAACACAGCGGCTATCCCTTTGCCGATACAACCAGGAAACTGCAATTGCTCATTGATATCAAAACCACGGCAGCCCCTGCTTTGCAAAAGCTGGTTGAAACATTGGAGCGGTACCCCGAGTTAACGCATAACCCCTTGGTATGTTTTTCTATCTCTGGTAACCGGCCTGCATCGGATTCTTTCCGGTTGTATCCTTCCTATATTGTATTCGATGCCGAGTTGAAAAAAGATTACGATGGACAGGCATTGCAGAAAGTGAACCTGATGAGCGCCGATCTGAAAAACTATACTGCCTGGAAAGGCATAGGGCCGCTGCCTGCACAAGACAGTATCGTATTGAGCACCGTTATCCACAAAGCACACGCATTGAATAAGCCGGTACGTTTCTGGGGAGCGCCCGATACATTGAATGCCTGGAAAATATTGATGCGTATGGGGGTTGACTACATCAATACCGATCATATTGCGGCATTGTCGGAAGCGCTGAAAAAGCGGTTATGATTTTTTTTCTTCGTCGGGCAATTTCTCTACCGATACCAGGTCTGACAAGTCTACGTTCATAGGTAATACGCCAATCTGAACAATGGCGCGCTTACCACGTATTTCCTTGACTTCACCCACCTGGTAGTTTTTCTTCAGTTTTACGAGGGAGCCAACGGAAATATGCTGCGTGAGTTCTTTGTATTTCTGGTCTACTTTTTTCGCCAGCTTATTCACCACAATTTCTTCTTTTCGTTTGAACAACAGGTTTTGGAGGTTCTTGATCACCTCGTTCTTGTTCTCCGATTTTTTCCAGTCGAGTACAATTTGTTTGAGCTTTCGCTCCATGTCTTTCAGGTAGGCCAGTCGTTCTTCGGTGATGCGGTTCTGGTTCTTCAATAATTCTACCTGCTGCCGGTGGCGTTCTTTATCCATCACCAGTTCCATTTCTTTTTTCAGGCGCTCATTTTCTTTCAGCAGCTTCTGCAGTTGTTTTTTCTCTTTGTCTAATTCCTGCAAATCCTGCTCTGTCCTGTTGAGCAACCTGTCCAGCTTGAAATGATCTTCTTCTACCAGTTTCCTGGCTTTGCTAATGAGGTGCTGCGGCAATCCGATGCGTTCTGCAATGGCAAAAGTATAAGAGCTGCCCGGCTTGCCCACCACCAGTTTATACAAGGGCTGGAGATTTACTTCATCGAATTGCATGGCGCCGTTGATGATGCCCTGGGTATGGTTGGCCATCACTTTCAGGTTCAGGTAATGGGTAGTTACAATACCGAATGCGTGCCTGCGTGATAATTCTTCCATGATCACTTCTGCAAAAGCGCCCCCGAGATTGGGATCACTGCCACTGCCCAACTCGTCGATGAAGAAAAGTGTTTTGCCGTTGGCTGTTTCAATGAAATATTTCATGTGCAGCAGGTGGCTGGAATAGGTACTCAGCTCGAATTCCAGGTTCTGCGTATCACCAATATGGATGAACAGTTGTTTGAAAATACCCATCTCCGAAGTAGGATGCACCGGCACCAGCAGGCCGCTCTGCAGCATCAATTGGTTCAGGCCCAGGGTTTTCATGGCAACGGTTTTACCGCCGGCATTGGGACCACTGATGACCAGTATCCGGTTGCGCTCATCGAGGGTGAGAGTGAGCGGGATGGTAGATTTTTTCGATGATTTGTTGTACAGCAACAACAGCGGATGATAGGCGTTGATCAGGTGTACCTGCGCTTTATCGGACAGGTTGGGAAGTTCACCGTTCATATCCAGCGCCAGTTTGGCTTTGGCGCGAATGAAGTCGAATTCACCCGCAATGAACAGGTACTGCTGTAACAATGGTGCATGAACGGATAAAGCAGCCGTCAGTGCACGTAATATTCTCTGGATCTCTCGGCCTTCTTCGTGTTCCAGCGCAAAGACCTCGTTATTCAGTTCAATGGTTTCTTCGGGTTCAATGAATGCCGTTTTCCGGCTGTCGCTTTCGCCATGAAGAATACCTTTTACCTGACGCTTGTGTTCAGAAAAAACAGCTACCACCCTCCTGCCGTTGCTGAAGCTTTCATCGATATCGGCCGTATAGCCTGCTTTAGCCAGTTTGCCGATCACTTTTTCGAATACCCGGCGCAGTTCATTGCGTTTGCGGTAAAGGCTCATACGGATATGTTGCAATTCCGGGGAGGCGGTGTCCAGTACATTGCCATTTTCATCCAGCACTTCGTCGATCTTCTCCACGATCTGTTTTTCGTAGTGGGTACCGGCAATGACAGCTGCCATAGAGGGGAAAGCCAGCCTTCGCTCCGAATCAAACCAACGAAAGATAGAGGCGGTGTTCTCACAGAGTTTGCGGATATGCACCCATTGCTCGGCATTGAGCGTAGCGCCCGGAATGCCCAATAACTTGAGATCCTTGGCAATAGGCAATGTAAAATCATTGGGGAAATACTGGCTTTGAAGGAAAAGCTGTTTGTATTCAAAGCTTTGTCTCAGCTCCAGCTCAATATATTCTTTACGTGTATGTATGCGAAGATGGGAAGCTTTTTGCTGTGCATATACTGTTTTACAATGAGCTTCCAGCAAAGACCTGACTTTATCAAATTCCAGCTGAACCAGCGCAGAATCGGGATACAAACGCATGTAAGGTAACTTGTTTTACAAGGGCAAAGGTAATGGGAAGTCGAAGGTTTAAATCCGTAATTTTAACTATCCATAAAAAAACAGGACATGAGAGCATTATTCTTTTTTAGTACATTTTTAATGATTACACTTTCATCCTGTGCGCAACAACAGCAAAAACTGACAGATATGAATAACGACCCCATTCCTACAGGATTGAATACAGATACAGCCACTTTCGGTGAGGGGTGTTTCTGGTGTACAGAAGCCTTTTTTCAAAGGCTGAATGGTGTATTAAAAGTTGTAAGCGGATACGGAGGCGGGCACGTGGAAAATCCCAGCTATGAGCAAGTTTGCGATAAAACCACCGGCCATGCAGAACTAGCCAGGATCATTTATGATCCTTCTAAGATAACTTATGATGAATTACTGGAGGTATTCTGGAAAACACACGATCCCACTACGCTCAACCAGCAGGGGAATGATGTAGGCCCTCAATACCGAAGCGTGATCTTTTACCACAATGATGAGCAGAAACAAAAAGCAGAACATTACAAAGCATTGCTCGACAAAAGCGGGGCCTGGACAAAGCCCATTATTACAGCCATTGAGCCGTTTAAAAATTTCTACCCCGCCGAAAATTATCATCAGGACTATTACAACAACAACCAGGAACAAGGCTATTGCCGGTTCGTGATCAGACCCAAACTGGAGAAATTTGAAAAGGTTTTCAAAAACAAATTGAAACATCCCTGATTACCCGATATAAACGCAACAAAAGGGGCTGCTTCTTTCGAGGCAGCCCCTTTTTCAATAACCATTATGCAGGGAAAGTCTTCTACTTTTTCTGAAGAATCAATACTTGGCCGGGATAAGAGTTCACTCCATAATAATGGGTTAAGGTAAGTTTAATGGTTCCTTTACAAGAGTTTACACTACCTGTTCCCGCATGCGATACATCTGTAACAGGAGGATAGTCTCCATAAATTTGTTTAGGCACTGTAACAGAATTGTCTGACGGACTCACATACAAGGTAACCGGGTGCCGGTTGGCACCGCCGTTTACAGGATCCATATTCGGATAACAAAGCAAGGTAATGCTATAAGTGCCATCTGCATTAGCAGTAGCGGAAGACGTACTGGTAATGGGGGAAGCATTAGCTGTTGGATAATCAGCCCAGTCATCCTGAACAACCGTATAAGTGGCGTTATTAAAAACTGATGGATCGTAATTACAG
This sequence comes from Mesotaenium endlicherianum, assembly GCA_009602735.1. Classification (NCBI taxonomy): domain Eukaryota; kingdom Viridiplantae; phylum Streptophyta; class Zygnematophyceae; order Zygnematales; family Mesotaeniaceae; genus Mesotaenium; species Mesotaenium endlicherianum. The sequence goes on from WELA01002708.1 coordinate 117,512, forward strand.
AATATCACTGCATTCCATCGAAAACTGGCATTATAAGGAGCCTGGCTTTCAAAATCTGCCGAATTGGTATTGTCCAGTGAATACAAATTACCATTGCTTGCAACAAACTCATTATAAAAAGTAAACTGCTGGCCAATCTGGAAAGTGCCGGTACTTGTGCCCATGGCTTTGGCTACTTCCGCACCAGTCACACTTAAAGTGCCACTATCTGTCATCGGTACGTTTTTGATGAGCTTCCAGGTTGATTTGCTGCCGCTGTTTCCTACATATATGTTTACGCTTGACATAGCCAACCCACCGGGGTACCTTTTCACTTTAATGGAAACGGTAGAAGCTGCCAGGTTATTAGGATCGAATTTAAGTGGTGTGGTAGGTACCTTCTGATTCCATTGCAGGAATCCGCCATTTGCTACGCCGAACCGCAAGTTAACAGAAGCATCATCTTTCTTGCTACAGGAAAACACGAGCAAAACAGCTGAAATACATATAAATGGTATGATTAGTTTTTTCATGTTCGTGATTTTTTAGATTAATAAACCCAGCCAGTTTTAGGATTAGTATCCCAGAATACCTGGGTGGTTAAATCAGTCTTCTGTTTTGCCGTATTGTTATAGTTCACATATACTGCCGGATAGAAAAAGGAACGGATAAACGAACCAGGATTGGGCTGCAACGCCGGTTGCATTTTGATGGCTTGTGATCCAAGCCTCCTGTAAAGGTTATAAGATTCGATGCCATTGCCCCAAGCACTGATGTAAAATTCTTTGGCTACCACTGCCAGCTTATCATTGAGGGTAGCAGCTCCATCGTATGCATTGCCCACAAAACTTGTATAGTTGTTGATGGTAGACTGAGAAGGTACAAAACTGGCTGTTGGTGTTACTCCTACCGAGGAAGGGAATGCCATCACTTTTGAGATCGATTTGTTAATACCCGATAAAGTCAGCGCGCGCCCGTCACCGGAAGCATTCAACGTAAGTACTGCTTCTGCTTTAAGGAAGTCTGTGAAAGCTGAAATCCATATCGGCAGGATACCCTGTCCCAAGCCTCCGATACCTGGTTTCACAGCAACATTCTGGTTAGCATCGAACTGGCCGCCGGCCGGGTACACCCCCCATGTAGTTTTGAGCTGGTTATCTGGCGGTGTACCTGAATTATCGCCATGGTCACGTCCAAAATAACCGTTCGACACCATACAGAAAACGGTACCTGAAGGATAATTAGACGGATAAGCCTGGAAACGGCAGGGCTGGGTAAACTGCAAGGTAACCGGATCGGTAATGGCTGCTGTGATATCAGTGGTCTGGCGATAAAAATAGTAACGCGTACGGGGATCAATCAACCCTTTCTCTGTTACCATTGTCCACATGAAATAATTACCCAGATAATCGCTCGAACCGGTAGGTGTGTAATTACCTGCATATTTAGGATGACGGCTATCCGGTGCCAGGGATTTAGAACCATACTGGTACTGAAAATCCTGCGACGTGCTATTCACCAGGTCATTCTCACTCAACAAGGCTGTAATGTTCGTAGTAGCAGTAGCTGCATCTGCCAAACGATAGTTCATGTAAGCCTTCAGCTTTAATGTTTTTGCCAATGTGCTCCAATTGGCACGGTTACCTCCATAAAAGATATCGTTGGTTGGAGTGGGACCGTTACTACTCAGGTCAGTAATGGCGCTGTTTAAAAGTGCAACTGCACTATCGTATACAGCTTTGCCTTTATCCAGGGCGGGATTGGTATTGGCAATACCCTTGTTGGCCTGGCTGTAAGGCACATCTCCAAAATAATCCACCAGGGTCATCAGCGTATATGCTTTCAACACCTTACCGATGCCAACATGTATGTTTTTTTTCTGGGAATAAGCAACCGGGATCATGGCATTCACATTAGTAAACAGTGCAGCATATGCGGTTGTCCAGGTTCCATCTGTTGTCTGCGGCTGGTAAGCTGCATTGTAAGTGGGACCAAACATGGTCTCCATCCTGGTCAACTGTGCACCCAAATTTGACAACCCGGAATAAAAGTTGGCAAAATTCAGCTGTATGGAGTTCAGGTAAAGGTCTACATCCGCAGACGCAGTATTGGGTTGATTGGGGTTATTCAATAACCCGTTAAAATCGCTGTTCAGCTTATTGCAGGAAGCCAGCAATAAAACAACTGAACAATATATCATTAACTTTTTCATTTTTTAATTCTATTTGGTTATTGAAGTTTAAAAAGTTACGCGAATGCTCGCACCAAAACGACGGGAAGATGGACCAGTCAATAACTCAAGACCACGGCCGGTACCTACACCCAAACTGGAAGTTTCAGGATCGAAACGAACATATTTAGGGAAGTTCGGAGCCAGGTAGAACAGGTTCTGGCCAGATGCTACGACGGATACGCTTCCGAAAGGTGTTTTGGCCAGCCACTTGGAAGGCAATGAATAACTCAATGAAACTTCTCTCAGCCTGATCAGCGTTGCATCCCATACCTGGAAATCGTTCGGACCAAAATAAGTATTGAAGTATGCACTGGTAGCGCCGGTTTGAATATCATTGGGTTTTCCGGTTGACTGGCGTATACCAGGCAAAGTGATCGGAATGGTCCTGTCGAAGTCCATATCCTTTGTCAAACCACGGGCCAGCAAAGATGCAGTGGTGAGTGATATCATTTTTCCGCCAACAGAGTAATCCATTTGCGCACGGAAAGTCAGTGACTTCCAGGTCAACTCGCTGATACCTGTCAGTTTGTATTGAGGCAGCGGGCTACCCAGGATGCCAATATTGGGGTCCTGGACATAATAACCATTGTCATCAAGCAATTTCTGTCCGGTTTTAGGATCAACAGAGGTAACACTACCCTGCAGAATACCTAGTGGCTGCCCGTTGATGGCAAAGTTTCCTAAGTTGCTGTAGCCGGCAAAATTGATCTGCTTGATATAACTGGGCAGGTCATACACCAGACTTTTGTTGATGGTCCAGTTGGCATTCAACTGCCAGTTCCAGTCGCGCGCTTTGACCACGTTGTAGCCCAGTCCTAATTCGATACCTTCATTACGAACATCTCCCGCATTCACAGAGGTAACGGTATAACCGGTAGAGGGATCCAATGAACGGTCCAGTATCTGATTACTGGAAATCCTTTTATAGAAAGTAAGATCTACTGTCAGCCTGTGGTTGATGAAAGTGCCTTCCAGTCCAGCTTCATATTCCTTCAGGAGCTCGGGTTTTAAGTCTGGATTAGCAAGCCTGTTGGGAATCGCATTCTGGTTGATCACATTTCCGTTCCTGTCAACAAAAGCATTGGTCTGGATATTTAAAGCAGTCCTGGTTGTATAAGGATCTGGGAAACGGGCGCTGGTAGAATAACCTACACGAACTTTAAGAAAGTTCACCCATTTGTTGTTTTTTAATCCGTTGATCGCTGCCGTGGGTATCATAGAAATGCTGGCACTTGGATAGAATATTTTACGATTGCTCTCTTCCAGTGTGGAAACCCAGCTCTCACGGCCACCTACGTTCAGATACAGGTAATTCCTGTAACCACCTGAGGCAGACAGAAACGCTCCAAAGCGTTTTTGTTGTGAATCAAAGTTCAGGTTACCTCCATCCTCACCTACCGCTTCATGGTTTACAAAGTTGCCATGGTTGAACAGGCCGAATACCAATTGCTGGGTACTCTTCATGCCATTTTGCGTATAATTATCATTACGAAGGCTCAGACCACCATCCAAGGTCAGGTTCCAGTCCTCATTGAGGTCCTTCACATAGTTCACCAGGATATTATGATCTAAAATGGAGTTGGTAGAATTAAGGGTACGATACATACCAGTGGTATATTGCAATCCGCCGGTGGTGCCGCCTTTATTCACGGTGAGTTCATTCAGTGTATTGTACACGTCGATACCCAGGCGATACAGTACACTCAGTCCTTTCATGATATCGTACTTCATTTGTATATTACCGAATGTGCGGTAGATTTTTTCCCGTATGAGGGAGTTTTCTACAGTCCAGCGCGGGTTTTGAATACCGTTGTTTGCACGATAGTAAACACTTGATCCGTCAATGGGGTTTTTATAAGGCCATCCCATCAGATCAATACTACGGGGCGTATAGATAAGGTCTCCGTAAACAGAAGGATTATCAGCGCTACTACCAAAACTCGTACTGGTAGTGGGCGTAATATAATCAGTTGTAGCAAAGTTAATGGTGCCACTCAAAGTAAAGTTGTTGGAGAGTTTGGTTAATCCGCCGAAACCAAAGTTGTTTTTGATTACACTGTTACCTGGCAAAAAGCCCTGATCGCTGGTATAGGAATAGTTACCGCTGAAACGGGTAACAGCATTACCACCAGATACGTTGACTGCAGTATTGCTTACCCAACCGGTGCGGAAGAAAGCTGGTACACTGTTGTAAGCTTTATACGCGTATTTTTTTCCTTTGTATTCCGGGAAAGCTACATTCAGCGCGGAACGGCTGTATGGGTGATTGAAAGAATCAGGTGGGTTTTTAAAAGCAGCGCCCCAGTTACTGAAGGCAAGAGATGGCGCTAAGTTAAAACCACCACCATAAGTATCCTGATAATCGGGCAGGTTGGCTACTTTATTGGCAAATAAGGATTGAGAAACTGTAATTTCAGTTTTCTTATTCTGCTTATTATTAGCAGAACCATTCTTGGTTGTAATCAGCACAACCCCATTCCGGGCAAGGTCGCCATACTGAATGGCTGCGCTCAACCCCTTTAATACCGTAATGTTCTCAATATTATTCGGATCAATATCGAGGAAACGGCTGGAAGTTTGTCCACCGAAGGTGAAGCCCGAAGGCATATTGGTGCTACCGTCGAAAGGAACACCATCTACAATGAAAAGCGGGGGAACAGAACCACCTGTAATTGTACTTACCCCCCGAATAACGATGTTTGTACCCGAACCTGAAATACCACTGGTTCCAAGGATATCAACACCCGGGGCCTTACCTGCCAGCACACGTCCTATATCGCCTTCCGGTCTTAATTCAATATCCTTCTTTGCTACCGAAGTAACAGCATAGCCAAGCGCTTTTTTCTCGCGCTTGATACCAAGCGCGGTTACTACCACCTCACTCAGGCTTTCATCTATATTCTTCAGGGAAATGGTCAGCGCTACACCGGAAGAGGTAGCAATCTCTTTTCTTTCATATCCGGTACCTGAAACAACTAGTACTGCACCGGGGCTGACCGAAAGTTTAAATGCGCCATTGGCATCTGTTGCAGTACCGTTCTTGGATTTTTTTTCAACAACGGACGCCCCATCAATCGGCCTCCCCTTGTCGTCGGTCACTTTTCCTGTTACCGTGCTTTTTTGTGCGATAGCTGTCATACTAACAAAGAACAGCGCACAAAAACCCATTAATAGTGTTTTTCTCATGCTTTTTAAGTTTTAGACGTTTGATTCTATGACGAACAGAATCTTAATGAAAAGTAAAAAAGAAAACCGGGTTGAGATTAACAGAATGTTAACTTTAATCTATTTTTAACCCCCTATCGAAAGGGGGATGCTCATCGGCAATCCCATCGCGCCAAAAAACCTGGTTGTTAGCGGGCAAGTTTTGTCATTTTATCGGCAATTACTCCTAAGCTTCATTGGTTTCCGATCTTTCTCAAGCAAAGAACAACAGCATAATAAGGTGGGGCGGTATGCTGGCTATTATAATGATTGTTTTAAGCAACAAATATCCTGTATTCAGTATCTGGGAGAAAATAAAGCAAATTTTATTTGCTCATAGTATTATTTTATTAATATTTGATACTCAAATGTTTTATCCGATGTCCATTTCTACGCTGAGAAAATGTAACCTGCTTGTTATTGCCCTGCTCGCCTTTTCTTTCTTTTCCCACGCGCAGCAAACCTATAGCGTATATAGCTGTAGTGGTAGCACCTTCAGTTTTGTTCAACCCGGCGCTCCCACCGGCACCACTTATACCTGGGGAACCCCTGCTATCAGCCCGGCTGGCGCAATCAGCAATGCTACTGCGGCTGCCACACCGCAGAACATGGTAGTGCAATCCCTCACCAATAACACCACATCACAGGCAACGGCTACTTATCTCGTTACAACTTCCAACAATACCAACTTTACATTGGTGGTAACAGTGAATCCACAGCCGCAATTGTCAACCCCCACCAATGCAGGATCCATCTGTAGCGGCAGCCTGGTTACCTATACTCCCAACAGCGCGGTATCGGGCACCAGCTTCAACTGGAGCCGGCCTGCGATCGCCGGTATCAACAATGTTTCGAGCCAGGGCACGGGCAATCCGAATGAAATCCTTTATAATACCACTACCAATCCCATTGATGTTACTTACAATTATACATTAACTGCGAATGGCTGTACCAATAACCAGGCAGTTACAGTAACAGTAAAGCCTTTGCCCACCCTTACTACTTCCCTGGCAGCAGCCTCTATTTGCAGTGGCGGAACAGCTGTGTATACACCTGCTTCCAGCCTTGCCAATACCAGTTTCAGTTGGACGAGAGCGGTGGTAAGCGGCATCAGCGCAGGGCCTGGAAGCGGAGGACCTAATGTCAATGAACAACTCAACAATACCACGCTCCTGCCCAGGACTGTTACTTATGTGTACACATTAACCGCCAATACCTATGGTTGTTCCAACAACCAAAATGTGTCTTTAACAGTAAACCCCGTTCCATCTATAGCTGCACAATCTGTTACTTCCTGTAGTGGCAACGTATTCATGATCTCTCCTTCACCTGCACCGGCAGGAACATCGTATACATGGCAGGCTCCCGTGATCTCGCCTGCTGGCGCTATTACAGGAGGTGGTACCAATACCATTGGACAGAACTATATTGGGCAAGCACTTACCAACAACAGCGGAGCTTCCGCTACTGCTACTTATACGGTTACACCAAGTTCCTATGGATGTGTTGGAACAAATTTTACCGCCACTGTTACCGTAAACCCGGGTGGTTCGGTTGCAACGCTCAGCAGCAGCCTTACACCACCCGATATATGTAGTAGCACATCGTTCTTTTATCATCCTACTTCAGCCGCTGCAGGCCCCAGCTTTAGCTGGACCCGCTTCGCAGTAGCGGGCATCAGCCAAGCTGTAACAACAGGCAGTGGCGATATCAATGAAGTACTGACCAATACCACTTATCTGCCGGTTACTGTCAAGTACGCCATTACTACCACATCCAATGGCTGCTCCAATACACAGGATATTGCAGTTAATGTGAATCCTTCTACAGTGTTAAGCACTTCGCTTACACCGCCTGCTGTGTGTAGTAATACGGTATTCAGTTATACGCCTATGAGCCAAACAGCCAACACTGCATTTAACTGGACCAGGGCATCTGCAAATGGCATCAGCAATGCAGCGGCCAGCGGAACCGGCAATCCCAATGAAACCCTGATCAACACGACCAGCAGTACCATTCAGGTTACCTACATCTATAATCTCATCACACCCAATGGTTGTACCAATAACCAATCGGTGGTGGTGAATATCAATCCAACGCCTACACTGAGCAGTACACAAACTCCCAATGCTGTATGTAGTGGCAGCACCTTCAATTATATTCCTACTTCTGCTACGGCAGGCGCTACTTTTACCTGGAACAGAGCGGTAGTTACTTCTATCAGCAACGGAGCGGGCAATGGTACTTATAACCCGGCAGAGATACTGGTTAATACCAGCCTCAACCCGGTGAATGTACCTTATACCTATACCATCAGCGCCAATAACTGTTCCAGTACGGCTATTGTTACCGTTCCCATTAACCCGGTACCCAATATTGCCAACCAAACACTGGCGGCTTGCAGCAATACTGTATTCAATCTTACACCTGTCAGTGTTCCATCCAACACCACTTATACCTGGACGGCGCCTGTGATTGCACCTGTTGGCGCAATTTCTGGCGGATCTGCACAAACAACCGGTCAGGCCAGCATCAGCCAGTTGCTCACCAACCAGACCATCAACTCCGCTACGGCTACCTATACGGTTACTCCCACTGCGGCAGGATGTACCGGCGCATCATTTACAGCCACGGTTACCCTCAACCCTGTTCCTGCTGCTGCCAACCAGTTGCTGGCAGCTATATGCAGCGGTAACGCGTTTAATTATACTCCCGCCAGCATGCCGGCAGGAACTACTTATACCTGGAGCAATCCGTTGCTGGCGCCTGCGAGCGGTTTAACAGGCGGCAGTGCACAGCCGATCAGCCAGACTTCCATCGGGCAATCGCTCAGCAGCGTCAATAATATCATGGATACGGCCACTTATACGGTAACGCCTTCCACCAATGGATGTGCAGGTAATACCTTCACTGTTACCGTACCGGTTAAACCGGTACCGATCCTTTTCAGCATGACCGACACCATTTGTTCCGGTACGCCGTTCAGTATACTGCCTTCACCGGTACCGGCCAACACAACATACACCTGGCCCACACCGGTGGTATTTCCATTTGGTTCAGTGATCAACGGCGGCCAGCAAACCACGCCGGTGCCCACTATTTCGCAAACCCTTGTGAACACTACCGCCGCCACCGGTCAGGTTGTATATACCATTACGCCGGTAGCTACCGGCTGCACAGGCGCACCTTTTACACTAACGGCTGTAGTAGGTGTACCGCTGCCACCCATAGCCAACCAATCAACCATTATCTGTAGCGGTACCAGCTTCAATATGACGCCGGCTACTGCGCCGCCCGGTACCACATATACCTGGAGTGTGCCGGTGGTGAGTCCCGCCGGCAGTGTATTGGGATTAAGTGCTGCTGTTACTCCACAGACCATCATCAGTCAAACCCTTACCAACCTCATCAATGTCAACGATACCGTGGTGTATTTTGTGCGGCCTTACAATACCGGTTGCCAGGGTAATATTTTCACCGCTACTGTTCGCGTAATGCCATCACCCAAAGCCAATATCACCGGCAAAGCAGTGATCTGTGCTTATCCGCAAGACACGCTGTCTATCAGCTTTACCGGTAACGCACCCTGGAGTTTCAACTATACCGATACCACCGGTGTATCGCGTACTGTTTCGGGTATCAAAACATCGCCCTATACCTGGATCACGCCTTCTTTGCGCAATGCTACCAGCCAGACTTTCGCCATCAGTGGTGTAAAAGAAATGGCTTGCAGCAACCTCACCGATACTTTCTATTTCTCCCAAAGGATCAATCACCTGCCTGTTGGTAAGATCGTTTCGTTGCACGGTAATTATATCTGCAATAATATCCTGGATACCTTGTATGTTGTTTCACTGCCTTCCGATACCGTCAGTTACCAGTGGTTGCTGAACGGAGTGCCAATTACCGGAGCCACCACCGATTCCATCGGCACGCTCACACCCGGTAAGTACAATGCAAGACTCACCAACCAGTTCGGTTGCGTAGATACGGCAGCATCCAATCTGGGATTGATATTGATCAATAAACCCATCCTCAAACTCAGTTACGACTCTTATTGCATCAACAAGTTGATACATTTTACCAACCTCACCGATACTACTTTCACCGGCACCGTTCAATGGTTATGGAATCTGGGTGATAGTACATCGGCCAATACCTATCATGCCACGGATACTTATCTCACGGGAGGCGACAGGCATATACGGCTCACAGCTACCCAAGCCAACTGCGCTTCGTATAGTGTATCGCTAGATACTACCTTCACCATACAGGTACCGATTGCGGCAGTACGATTACCATCGATCAGTGCTTACAAGAGTGTACCTACTATGATCGCGGGAAGATACCTGCCAGGTTATACTTACCAGTGGAATCCTACCAGGGGCATCACTTCACCCAACAGCGACAGCACCATTTTCAACCATTCGCAAACACAGCAATACCTGGTAAATTTGATTTCTTCGGGAGGATGTTATACACCTGATACTTTATTGGTGCGGGTCTTCGACAACAACATGGTAGATATCCTGGTTCCGCGATCTTTCACACCCAATGGCGATGGTGTCAACGACATATTGTATTCCTATCATGCAGGGCTGAAGGAGTTTCATTATTTCAAAATATACAACCGGTACGGACAATTGATGTTTGAAACCCGTGACCCCGATGCAGGCTGGAATGGCACAGCAGGGGGAACGGCGCAGCCGATGGGTATTTATATATGGATTGCTGAAGGCCTTGCAGTAGATGGCAGCCTGGTTAGAAAAACCGGGGAAACACTTTTATTACGCTGATGAAAATGACTATGATCATACTATTAAAACGATCTTTTTGTTTATTGTTATTGCTGACAATTTTCACTGGTGCATTACAGGCGCAAGACCCTGTTTTTTCGCAGTTCTATTCATCACCGCTGAGTGTGAATCCTGCGCTGGCGGGCAATGGCAGTGCCGACTGGCGCCTCATCATCAACCGCAGGAGCCAGTGGTTTGCCAGCGGCGTTGACCCGTTCAATACCACTTCTGTTTCTTTTGACGGTAAACTGTTCAAACAGAAAGACAAAGAAACGAATTACATTGGCGGGGGGCTCATGTTCATGCAGGATTATGGCATGTCGGGCGCCTATAAGAACAATTCTTTTCACGGTATCCTGAGTTCGCATGTGGCCATCGATGAAAATGATTACCATGGCTTGTCGATAGGACTGGCTGCAACTTATACCAATCTCATCATCGATTATACGCAACTCAGTTTTTCGAGTCAGCTCGCTTCTTCCGGTTTCAACAGGGCGCTGCCTACCAATGAAGCGTACCTGTCTACCGTCAAACCCTATGTTTCAATGGCCGCAGGCATCACCTATACTTATACCGATGAAAGTTCCAATTTTGATGTGGGTGTTGCAGGATACCGGTTCATGAAAACGCGCCGCTCTGCATTGAATGATTCCACGCAGCTCGATCCGCCGCATTATAATTTTCATGCCGATTACCAGGCCTTCCTGAGCGACAGGCTGGCATTCAATGCCAATGCCGTGTACATTGTTCAGAACAGTCAGAATTTTTATTCACTGGGCGTGAACCTGGGGCATATCCTCGACGATTCGGAAACACCTACCGTTTTCAATACGGGCCTATGGTACAGGAGTAATGATGCGGTGATTCCCTACCTGGGGTTAATGTACAGGAGCTTGCAATTGGGGTTGACTTACGACGTAACCCTCTCCTCTTCCAAGAACTCACTGGGATCGATGAAAACATTCGAGTTTTCACTCATCCTCCGTTCGCCTCAGAAAGTGGCGCATGCGATTCCTTGCCCCTGGAAATGACATTTAAGACTTATAATAGTCTCTTTTCGCATTTTCAATTGCTTCATTCCTTTGATGGCGCAGTTCCCTGATGCGTGACCTTCTTTCAGGACGGCTCAGGGAATGGTTCATACGAACGGAAGCAATTTTTTGCGAATAATCATGTTCCAGGTCGGCTATTTCCTGGTCAAGTTTAGAAGCTCTCGGTGAAGGCGGATAACCATAAGGATACATATAGTATGGATACCCATACCAATACGGCGAAAAGAACGGGTCGTAATAATAATAACGATGTACAATATAAGGCCGGTAATATCCACCCCTCACATAACCATGGAACTGTGCCGAAGCTGAAGTCACTGTTACAAATGAACTCATGAGTAACAATATGATAAACAACTTTTTCATAACCCTGTTTTACATTGAATTAGATGCAAAAAGTGGGCAAAAGCAACAGGACGTTTCAGATTATAACAATCCTATAACAGCGATGAAACGTCATTCCGAGCGTAGCCGAGGGATCTGCTCGAATGCTCAGCAGTTCCTTCGACTCGCTTCGCTCGCTCAGGATGACGTTTGAATATCAGTCTCCCTTCTCTTGCAGGAATTTGTCGTGCAATTTCAATACCTGTGGTATCAGCAATTCCTGCTCATCGTTCAGGATCACAAAATCGCAGAGGCGCATTTTGATCTCTTCGTTAATCTGCCTGTTCATGCGGCTGAGCACTTCCTCCCGCGAAACACCGTCTCTTTTCATCACACGGTTGATACGCACATGGCGTGGAGCATAGACCCCGATGATATAATCAAGACCCGTAGTGGATCCTGCTTCGAAAAATAAAGCGGCTTCTTTGATGGTATAAGCAGTGGGTTGTGCATCGGCCCATTTTTCGGCTGCTGCAATGGTAACCGGGTGCACCAATGCATTGAGCTGTTCCAACCGGTAAGGATCGTTGAAGACGATATGGGCAATGTATTTTCTGTCGAGACGGTCATTATCAAAAGCGGCTGGGCCAAATAAATGAATCAGCCCTTTACGCAATGCAGGATCTTCTTCCATTAGTTTCCGGGCGGCGCTGTCGGCATCAAATACAGGAATACCCAGTATCCTGAAGATATTGGATACGGTGGTTTTCCCGCTGCCGATGCCTCCTGTTAAACCGATCCTGAGCATATTATTTCGAAGTGGGTAGAATAAAAAAACCTGGAACTGCAGGTACGATTCCAGGTCTAAATTAATGCTTGGTTGCAGTTTTTGCTACTATTATTTTTTGTCAGCTGCAGCAGCTTTGTTGATGGCAGCTGTCCATTCCATGCTGATAGAAGATTTTTCGATCTTCAGGTAACTGCCGGGGGTTACTTCCAGCTGGATGGTATTGTCTTCATTGATCTTGTTCACCGTACCGTGGATACCTGCAATGGTTACCACTTTATCGCCTTTCTGCATATTGTCGATGAACTTTTTCTGGTCTTTTGCTTTTTTCGCTTGTGGACGGATCATGAACAGCCAGAAAACAAGGATGATACCACCCATCAATACCAATTGCATCATGCCGCCGCCCTGTTGAGGGTTCGCCGCCAGTAAAACTGAATTCAGATAAAACATGTTGTTCTTTTTTTATTATTCTTGAATATCGCCCGTAAAGATAAGGTCGTGATTGTAACCATTGCGTGAATTTGTGGTAGCCAGTATACTTTTCCGAACCGTGCCCACATGCGCTTTTTTGCTATCGAAGGACCCCACCACTATGCCGGTATCGCCCGGGGCGATGGCTTGCCTGGTATAATCGGCAACCGTACAACCACAAACCGCTTTCACATCGGTGAGGTAAAGTGGCTGATGGCCGCTGTTCCTAACGCGGAAACGGATCTCGATCTGCTCTCCCATTTTGATGCTGCCGAAATTTACTACAGAATCCAGCCACTGTACCGTTGTATAATGAGCCGTATCGGCAGCGGGCTGCTGGTTCACTTTCACGGTATTATTGCAGGCCGGCAAAAAAGCCGCCACGGTTGCACAGAACAGCATACCCGTCAATATCCGTTTCATAAGACTTATATTTTGTTTTTGTATTGTATCTTATTGATCTTCCCGGCTTCGGTAAGTTCTTTATGGATATTATCCAGGATACCATTGACAAACTGTCCGCTTTGCGCCGTACTGTATTCCTTGGCCAGGTCGATGTATTCGTTGATGGTTACTTTGGTAGGAATGGTTTCGAAGTAGAGCAATTCACAAACGCCCATACGCATCAAAATCATATCCAGTATGGCAATACGCTCTGCATCCCAGTTCTTCAATTTGGGGGTAATAAGACTGGTGGTATATTCTTTCTTTTCTAAAACAGTTTCCAGCAGGGTCTTCGCAAAGATCCATTTTTCTTCGCTCAGCATTTGCGAGAGATGGAAAGATGCGGGCTTTTGCAAATAACTCATCATCAGCTGGTCAATCATCTCGGCGTCATCGTCCCAGTTGTTGAATAATTCTTCCACGTGCGTGATGAAATATTCATTGGGTAACATAAGATGGGTGAAGATCAGTTTCAGGATCTCTTTTTCGCTGTTCTTGTCGCGGGAAGGCGTGGCAATATAAGTCTGGTATTGTTCGGTTCCGGTGAGGTCTTCGTATACTTTCTTCACCAGTTCCCTGTCGATCAGTTGCTGGGGCATATCTTTTTCGACTGCCTTTTTAAAAGAATCGTCTTCCAGTATCTGCCAGAGGAGCTGGTTACCGGCAATTTTGGTGTTTACATTGAGGTCGGCCTCGGTGGGCAGGTTGCGGGAAGCCCTTTTCTGGGCATTGACTTCGGCATAACGCGCCACTTCTGTCAGGAAATAAAGGAGGTAGACAAAAAGCTCCCGGCTCTTGTCGAGCTGCTTTTGCAACTCCCCTACCGGTTGTTTAAAAGCCGGCGTACCGTCTGCCGCTTCTATCATATACAGGAGCTGCATTACTTTTACCCGGATATTTCTTCTGCTGATCATATTTTCTAAGAACTCTGTTTGGGAGCGGCAAAGGTATTGTATAAATGGGGCCATGCAAAATGTAATATGTATATTTATGCCCCGGAAAATGAAAAATTGACAGGGTTAGCAAAACTTGGTGCATATTTGCGGGCGTTTCTGACAAAGGGACTTTACCGGGCACCCACAAATGAAGCCGACTGAAATTTTGGCTTAACTAATGGTGATGGCATGGAAATCGATGGGCAGAAGCATATTATTCACTCAATTATTAAAAAATCAATAACGTATGGCTAAGAAACTCAACGTTACACCTTTGCACGACAGGGTAATCGTTAAGCCTGCCGCTGCCGAAGAAAAAACTGCAGGCGGTATCATCATCCCCGACACCGCTAAAGAAAAACCCCAACGCGGTACCATCGTAGCTGCCGGAGCCGGTAAAAAAGATGACCCGATGACCGTTAAAACCGGCGACACCGTTTTATATGGTAAATATGCAGGAACGGAAATCCAGATCGAAGGACAGGATTTGCTGATCATGCGTGAAAGCGACATCCTTGCAATTATTTAATGAAACAATTCGGCAATTCGACAATGAGCCGAAATAATACATTGTCAAATTATCTAATTATCAAATTGTCAAATTAACATAACATGGCAAAGCAGATATTCTTCGATATCGAAGCAAGGAATAAAATGAAAAAAGGCGTTGACACCCTGGCCAACGCTGTAAAAGTAACCCTGGGTCCTAAAGGCCGCAACGTGGTTATCGAGAAAAAATTCGGTGCTCCTTCCATTACTAAAGATGGTGTAACTGTAGCAAAAGAAATTGAACTGGAAGACGCCATCGAGAACATGGGCGCCCAGATGGTAAAAGAAGTAGCTTCCAAAACTGCAGATATTGCAGGTGATGGTACCACTACCGCTACTGTACTGGCCCAGTCTATCATCAGCGAAGGTTTGAAGAACGTAGCAGCAGGCGCTAACCCGATGGACCTGAAGCGCGGTATTGACAAAGCCGTTGCCAAAGTAGTGGAAAGCCTGAAAGCGCAATCACAGACTGTAGGTAACGACACCAAAAAAATTGAGCAGGTAGCTGCTATCTCTGCCAACAGCGATATGGAAATCGGTAAGCTGATTGCCCAGGCCATGAGCAAAGTAGGTAAAGAAGGTGTGATCACTGTAGAAGAAGCAAAAGGCACCGACACTACCGTTGACGTAGTAGAAGGTATGCAGTTCGATCGTGGTTATATCTCTCCTTATTTCGTTACCAACAGCGAAAAAATGGAAGCTGAACTGCAGAACCCCTTCATCCTGATTTACGACAAGAAGATCAGCGCCATGAAAGATATCCTCCACATCCTGGAGAAAGTAGCACAGAGTGGCCGTCCGCTGGTGATCATCGCCGAAGATCTCGAAGGTGAAGCGCTTGCTACCCTGGTAGTGAACAAACTGCGTGGTACCATCAAAGTGGCTGCTGTTAAAGCTCCCGGCTTTGGCGACCGCAGAAAAGAAATGCTCACCGATATCGCTATCCTCACTGCAGGTACTGTAGTAAGCGAAGAGCAAGGCTTCAAACTGGAGAACGCCGACCTCAGCTACCTGGGTCAGGCTGCTTCTATTACGATCGATAAAGACAATACTACTATCGTTGGCGGTAAAGGTAAAAAAGCCGATATCGTTGCCCGTGTAAACCAGATCAAAGCACAAATTGAAAATACTACTTCTGACTACGACCGCGAAAAACTCCAGGAACGCCTGGCTAAATTGAGTGGTGGTGTAGCTGTACTGTATGTAGGTGCTGCTACTGAAGTAGAAATGAAAGAAAAGAAAGACCGCGTAGACGACGCCCTGCACGCAACACGCGCTGCTGTTGAAGAAGGCATTGTACCGGGCGGTGGTGTGGCTTATATCCGTGCCGTAGAAGCCCTGGAAAAACTGAAAGGTGGTAACGAAGACGAGATCACCGGTATCCAGATCGTTAAACGCGCCATTGAAGAGCCCCTTCGCCAGATCGTTGCCAACAGCGGTATCGAAGGTTCCATCGTGGTACAGAAGATCAAAGAAGGAAAAGCCGATTTCGGTTTCAACGCCCGTACTGAAGTATACGAGAACCTGTTCAAAGCAGGTGTGATCGATCCTACCAAAGTAACCCGCGTAGCACTGGAAAACGCTGCTTCTATCGCTTCTATGCTGCTGACCACTGAGTGTGTGATCGCCGACAAACCCAAGCCTGAAGCGCCGATGCCTCATGGTGCACCTGATATGGGTGGAATGGGTGGATACTAATCAATACCTCACTATGAATAAAATCCCTGTAACACAACCGTTACGGGGATTTTTATTATGCACCGATTCCTCCTATATTTGTCCAATGCAGCACGATGATGATTTTGTGAAGTATTGGGCTGAAAACAGGGAGAAACAGAAAACAAGTATCCGACCCCTCCTGGTAGGCATGTCCTCCGGTTTTATGATAGGCATACTCATTTTGGTTAGTTTGTCCTCCGGCTGGTACCAGCGCGCAGAAATGGTGGCCAATGCGAGCTTCAGTTCGGTGGTATTTATCCTGGCCATTTTGTTGCTTTCTTTTTTCCTGGCGTTTTTCTACCGCAAGTTCAGGTGGGAAATGCAAGAGCAACGTTACCAGGAACTTATGGCAAAAAGAAACAGGCGGCATGCAGCCAACGGGCCTGAAAAAGGGTCTTAATTACAGAAACGCATTTAATTATTTGATCATAAAATAAAACTGACTGCTCTCCCAATGAAAAAGCTATTGTTTGCTTCGGTTCTTTTCCTCTCCCTCTCCTCTTTATTGATCATTTCCTGTGGCAAGACCGATTCAGGCGCCTGCCAACCAGCTTCTGTTGCTTCGGAAAAAAGCCAGATGGTGGCCTATTGTACGGCCAACAACATTCACTACACCGAGCATAGCAGCGGCATATTATACGAGATCGTCAGCCCCGGTTCCGGCTCCAGGCCTACCGTGGATTCCATCATCAGTGTGGTATATACGGGTAAGCTGATGAATAATACCACTTTCGACGCTTCGGCCAATCCTGTCACTTTCAGCCTGTCTGGTGTTATCGAGGGTTGGAAAATAGCTATCCCACTGCTGCAAAAAGGCGGCAGGATCAAAATGGTATTGCCATCTTCGCTGGCATATAGCTGCATGGGCTCGGGTGCCATCCCCCCTAATTCACCTCTTTTTTTCGATGTAACCCTTACCGGCGTCAAATCCAAATAGCTTCTATATATTACCCCCTTTCCCCTATCTTTGCCCACTCTAAAAAAACTGATTAAACCGTTACGAATATGCAACTGAAAGGTTTAGTGCGATTTTTTGCGATTGCACTGATTGTGATCTGCTTGTACCAATTATCTTTTACCTGGTTTGTCCACAGCCATGAAAATGCCCAGGATGCAAAAGCCGAAGCCTGGGTTAAACATTTCCCTTCACCCGAAGTTAAATATCCCGGCAATAAGGAATTACAGGCGCTGTATGCAGACAGTCTCGCTGAACTGAAAAAAGAAAGGTTGCAACGTTTGCTCGACAGTACCAAAGACACCAAACTCGCTTTTGGTCTTACTACTTACAGCAGCGCCAAAGAAAAAGAGCTGATGCTGGGCCTGGATCTCCAGGGCGGTATGAGCGTGACCATGGAAGTGGGTCTCGACGGTTTGATCAAATCACTGGCCAACTTTACCAAAGACGCACAGTTTAATAAAGCGCTCGATGCGGCCGTATTGCGCAAAGCCAATGGCGGGGCCGACCTCATCACCCTTTTCCGTGATGAATATTCCAAGCTGAACCCTACCGGTAAGCTGGCTCCTTTCTTTGCGGCCCGCAGCAACGGCAAGGTTAAATTCGATGCCAGCGATGACGCGGTATCCAGCTACCTGAAAGAACAGGCTACTGCTGCCTTCAACAATACTTACCGTATCCTGCGTACCAGGATCGACCGTTTTGGCGTAGCATCACCGAATATCAACCCCGATCCTGCCAAAGGCATTATCAGTATTGAGCTGGCAGGTATCAACGATAAAGAAAGGGTAAGGAATTACCTCCAGTCTACTGCCAACCTGCAGTTCTTTGAAGTGTACACTTTTGAGAGCCGCGACCTGCAGAATGGCATCGTGGCGGCCGATAAAGCAGTAGAAGATTATCTCAACGGCAGCGCTCCAAAAGATACTGCTAAAAAAGTTGCTGTTGAAACAACCACAGCTACTGCCAAGGCAGATACCAACAAAACTGCCACGCTTTCAGGATTAGGCAACACACATGGTCAAACTGCCAAAGCCGATTCAAACAAGATCAATTCTAATAAGAATCCGATTGCGCGCTTATTGCAGTTTACACAGCCTTACCAGGACAAAGGTGGCAAACCCATCTATCCTGCTGCACTGGGTTATATCCAGGCAAAAGATACCGGCACGCTCAATGATTACCTGCGGATGGACCTGGTGAAGAATAAGTTCCCTTCCAACCTGGTATTCATGTACGGCAAAACCGAATCGGGCGATCCGAAGATGAAAAACATCCTGATGCTCTATGCCATCAAGACCCTCGACAATGGACAGGCCGAGCTCGAAGGTGACCATATTACCAATGCTGCGCAGGATTACGACGAGCGCGGACGCATTGCCATCAAGATGAACATGGACAAGATCGGCACCAATATATGGGCGAAGATGACCACGCGCAACGTGGGCAAGCCCATTGCCATTGTGCTCGATAACTTTGTATACTCAGCTCCGAATGTGAACGATCCAATTACCACCGGTAGTTCGCAGATATCCGGAAGCTATACCATCAAAGAAGCGCAAGACCTTTCTGAAATATTGGAAAGCGGTAAACTGCCTGCACCTGCCAAGATCGTGCAGGAGCAGCAGGTAGGTCCTACCCTCGGTAAAGAATCCATTACCGGCGGCGGACTGTCGTTCCTCATCGCATTCATCGTGATCTTCGCCCTGATGCTGCTGTACTTCAATACCGCAGGTTGGGTAGCCAATATTGCACTGATACTGAACCTGCTCTTCACCATCGGTGTGCTGAGTGCACTGGGCTTTACCCTTACAGCGCCTGGTATCGCGGGTCTGGTACTCACCATTGGTATGGCGGTGGATACGAACGTAATCATCTTCGAGCGTATCAAGGAAGAACTGAGCAGGGGTAAATCTTATCAACTGGCTGTGAACGATGGTTACAAGCGTTCATTGTCGCCCGTACTCGATGCGCACGTGACCACATTGCTCACCGCTATTATCCTCGCTTATTTTGGTCTGGGTCCGGTACTGGGCTTCGCCACCACACAGATCATCGGTATTTTGTTGTCGCTGTTCTGCGGTATCCTGGTATCGAGGTTGATCACAGATTTCTACACCAACAAGAACCGCCACTTTGAATATTTTACTGGTATTTCAAAGCGCATTTTCAAACATGCCGCTTTCAAATTCATCGAATACAGGAAGATCGCTTATGGTATTTCTGTTGTGATACTCATATT
Organism: Mesotaenium endlicherianum; assembly: GCA_009602735.1. Taxonomy (NCBI): domain Eukaryota; kingdom Viridiplantae; phylum Streptophyta; class Zygnematophyceae; order Zygnematales; family Mesotaeniaceae; genus Mesotaenium; species Mesotaenium endlicherianum. Next base: position 137,205 of record WELA01002708.1, read on the forward strand.
GGGTATTAGTACGTTCTTCAACGGATTCGATGAGGGTGTGGAATTCTCCGGAGGACGCAGCTATACCATCAAATTCGACCACGCTGTGAGTCAGTCTGAGATTACCGATGAACTGAAAAAAGTATTCGGCGAAGCGCCCATTATCAAAACGGTGAACTCTACTCACCAGTTGAACATCACTACTTCTTACAAGATACACGAAACCGGCAACCACGTAGATTCGCTGGTAGAGCAAATGCTGTTCAATGGCCTGCACAAACACCTGCCGCAGAACATCACGTTCAACGAATTTGAAACCAAGTACAAGCAAAGCTCGCAAACGGTGTTGCCTACTATCTCGGATGACCTGAAGGCCGGCGCTACCAAAGCCACTATATTCGCCATCATCGCTATCTGTTTGTATATCTTCATCCGTTTCCGCGACTGGCGATATTCATTGGGTACCATTTTCTCTTTGCTGCACGACGTGTTTGTAACCCTGATCGTGTTCAGCTTCGCACGGAAAATTGTGCCCTTCCCGCTGGAGATCGACCAGCACTTCATCGCAGCCATCCTAACGGTGATAGGTTTCTCGATGAACGATACCGTGATCGTGTATGACCGTATCCGTGAAGACAGCAAACTGCTGAAAGGCTCCAGCAATGCAGCCATCATCAACAGGGCCATCAATGATACGCTGAGCCGTACCGTCATGACTTCGCTCACGGTATTCCTCACCATCCTGATCCTCTTTATTTTTGGAGGAGAAGTAACCCGCGGATTTGCGTTTGCGATGCTGATTGGTGTGGTAACCGGTACCTATTCGTCTATCTTCGTGGCAGCGCCAATACTGGTTGACTTTGCGAAGAATAAGCCCCTGGGTAAAGACGAAACAAAAAAATAATCTATTTTTCTCAAAATGAGAAAAATCCCGTTCCGCATGCATTGCGGAACGGGATTTTATATTGATCTTAAGGTTATGGATTTTGTTTAACAATTATTCAACGTAACTTGCGGCTGATCTGAAAACCCTTGTTGGCAAAGTTTACACATATTAGCAGAAACGCACTATTGTTACTGTTGGCGCTGCAGGTATTGAACCTGAGTACCAATGCTATTGAATTTCAGCCCTTTCATACCAGCAACTTGTACGAGTTTAACGACCTCAACAGTATTGCGGAATATGTTACAGAGGTTGTATTAAAACACTACAATGCCTTTCCCGAATTCGGCCAGCAACCCTCTTCCAAGTCGCAGGTAGAAAAACACATCAGCTTCAAACTTTCTGTTCCCAGTCCCTTTACGTTGCTGGTTAAAAAAGAACAGGCATCCATTCAATACAGCGATGCAATAAAGGATACTTACCGCTATCTTTTTTTCAAGGAAATCAATCCTCCTCCTCCCAAATGCTGATATCAGCATCACGTTACCATTATTGTAGTTGAATAAACTGGCATACAGGTATTCCCCTGGCTTGCAATGGTTGTTTCCTCCATGCTATGAGGATCACGTAACCAGCAAGCGCAGGCAATCGATGATGTCTGAATTGACTTAAACCTGCCATATCAATATGATGGCATTGATGAATTATTATTTTCTGTCACCAAACCTATCCTCCATAAATGAAAGTCTTTTACAAGATATGCCTGCTCCTTTGTTTGCTTGAAGCAAACGCATATGCAGGGGCACAGAACCTGCCGCCTGACAATCCTGTCAAGGCAGACAGTACCAGGCTCACCCTGGACAGTGCGGAACAGCTTTTTTTAAGGAATAACTTTTTATTGCTGGCGCAACGCTATAATATCGACGCGCAGAAAGCACTGATCATACAGGCGAAACTATGGCCGAATCCCAACCTTTCGTATGCACGCGGCCCGATCTTCGGTATCCACGATGAGGCCTCCAATGTGGTGAACGCCGGCTTCTTCAATTATGCCGAGAATGCCGCCACCCTCTCGCAGTTGATTTTACTCGCAGGGAAAAGAAATAAGCAGATCAAAATTGCTGAAGCCAATGCAAAGCTGGCGGAATATCAATTCTATGATCTCCTGCGTACGTTAAAATACACTTTGCGTACTGATTTCTTCAATATCTATTACATGCAGCAGTCGGCCAAAGTGTACGATAAGGAAATCAGTGCCTTGCAGCAGGTGGTGAAAGCGTTTGAATCGCAACAGGGCAAAGGATATATCGCAGAAAAAGAAGTAGTGCGGATCAAAGCGCAATTATACAGCCTGCAAAGTGAATACAACGACCTGATCAACCAGATCAATGATACACAAAGTGAATTGCGGCAGGTGTTGCAAGTGAAGAAGAATTATATTATTCCGGATGTGGATCTGCAGAAAGCTAGTTCCTTCGATCCGGCAAAATACAATTTGACATCATTGGTAGATACGGCATTCAAAAGCCGTACCGATCTGCAAATTGCCCGTACCAATACCCTGATCAGCAAACTGAACTACAATTACCAGAAAGCATTGGCGGTTCCCGATCTTACTGCTTCTATATCGTACGACCGGCTGGGTAGTTATGTGCAGAATTTTCATTCAGCAGGCATTTCTATGGACCTGCCCATCTTCAATCGTAACCAGGGCAATATCAAATCGGCCAGGGCCATGATCAAAGTGAACCAGGTTACCCAGCAATCTGTGGAAGCAACCGTAGAAGAACAGATATACAGGGCCTTACAAAAGGCTTATGACAACCACAAGCTTTTCCAGCACATTGATCCAAAGTTTGTGTCTGATTTCGATAGGTTACTGAATGAAGTGTTGATCAATTACCAGCGCAGGAACATTGGCTTACTCGACTTCCTGGATTTTTATGATTCTTATAAGCAAAACACGTTGCAGATCAATTCCATCCAATTCAACCGTGTGAGCGCATTTGAAGACCTAAACTTCTATACCGGAAATCAATTCTACAACTAAATTATTGAAGACCTGATAACACTATTTTTTATGCAAAAAAATGTAACTACCTCATTTCTTTCCGCCTGCTTGCTGATCGTGACAGGAGCTTTTTTTCAATCCTGCAAATCTCAAAATGAGAACAAACAGACAGAGGGGAAAGTAAAATATGTTATACCCGATTCCATACGAAAAACCCTGGTAATCGATACCGTATCGGTTGGCAAGCTCGAAAACTCGCTTACCCTCACAGGCAAAGTGGCTTTTAATGACGACCATGTAGTAAAACTATACCCCATGGTGAGCGGCAATATCCAGGACATCAAAGTGATGCTGGGCGATTATGTACAAGAGGGACAAGTACTGGCCGTGATTAAAAGTTCTGAAATGGCCGGCTTCAGCAACGATCTGGTGAATGCAGAAACCAACCTGCGGGTGGCGAAAAAGAACATGGATGCTACACAGGATATGTTTACCAGCGGACTCGCATCTCAGAAAGACCTGCTGGCTGCTCAGGCTGCTTATGAGCAAGCCAAATCGGAATTATCGCGCATTAACCGCGTATTAAAAATCAACGGCGGTAATACACAGGGAGAGTTCATTGTGAAAGCGCCCATCAGCGGCTTCATCGTAGAGAAATTTGTTACCAATAATATGGCTATCCGTGCCGACAACAGCACCAACCTGTTTACCATTTCCGATCTGAAAAATGTATGGGTCCAGGCCAATGTGTACGAATCCAATATTGAACTTGTGCATACGGGAGATCCGGTTAATGTTACCACGCTTGCCTATCCCAATAAAGTGTTCAAGGGCAAGATAGACAAGATCATGAACGTGTTGGACCCCTCTAATAAAGTGATGAAAATGCGTGTGGTATTGCCAAACGAAGGTTACCTGCTCAAACCGGAAATGTTTGCCAGTGTAACGGTTACCAATTCAGAGAACAAGAACAGCATGTATGTGCCTCTCCGCGCATTGATCTTTGACCATAGCCAATACTTTGTATTGATATACCATGGAGAAGGCAATGCCGATATCGTTCCCGTTCAAAAGCTGAGCGCTATTGGCGATAAGGTATACCTGACAGGTGGAGTGAAACCGGGAGACAGGCTCATTGGATCCAACGCCTTGCAGATCTATGACCAGTTGAACAATTAACCAGACCTAAATTTCATCTTATGACGAAGTTTCTTAAGAGAATCATCGGGTTCTCGCTTAAAAATAAATATTTTATTTTATTCCTTACCTCACTGCTCATCGTTTCCGGTGTGATGACGTTCATTGATATGCCCGTAGAGGCATTCCCGGATGTAACCAATACCGAGATCAGCATCATCACACAATGGCCCGGCCGCAGCGCGGAAGAAGTGGAAAAATTCATCAGCATCCCCATTGAGATCGCTATGAACCCGGTACAACGCAAAATACACATGCGTTCTACCAGCATTTTCGGTTTGTCATTCATCAAACTGATTTTCGAAGATGGTGTGAAAGACCCGCAGGCGCGGCAACAGGTCATGAACCTGCTGGGCAATGCGGTACTACCACCCAATGTGCAACCCAGTGTACAACCACCAACCGGACCTACCGGGGAATTGTTCCGTTATACTTTGCGAAGCAGTTTCCGGGATGTAAGAGAACTAAAGACCATGCAGGACTGGGTGATCGATCGTCGTTTGCGCAGTATTTCCGGTGTGGCAGATGTTGCCGCCTTCGGAGGAAAAACCAAAACCTATGAGATACAGGTAGACCCTGGCAAGCTGGCCAACCTCGGGCTCACACCCCTGGATGTTTTCACGGCGGTGCAAAACACCAATATCAATGTGGGGGGCGATATGATCTTCCAGAACAACCAGGCGTTCGTAGTAAGAGGTATCGGTTTGTTGAACGATATCGAAGAGATCAAGAATATCATTGTACAGAACAACAATGGTGTGCCCCTGCTGGTAAAAGACGTTGCTACAGTGGAAATATCCAATGTGCCGCGGCTTGGATGGGTAACGAGGGCCGACGGATTGACCGATAAAAACGGCAAAAGGGTTGTTACAAAAGAAGACGATGTGGTAGAAGCCATCATCCTGATGCGTAAGGGCGAGAACCCTTCCGAAGTAGTGAAAAACATCGAGCAAAAGATCAAATACCTGAACGAAACCGTACTGCCGGCTGACACGAAGATCGTTCCTTATTATGACCGAAGTGACCTGATCGAATACGCCACTCATACGGTGTTGCATAACCTCGTAGAAGGCGTGTTATTAGTAGTAGTACTGATCTCCTTGTTCCTGTTCGACTGGAGAGCTACCGTTGTAGTAGCGGTGATCATACCCATTTCATTGTTGTTTGCATTCATTTGTTTGCATATCATGGGTATGAGTGCGAACCTTTTGTCATTGGGTGCCGTAGACTTCGGGATCATCCTCGACGGAACCATTGTGATGGTGGAAGGAATATTTGTGATACTCGATCACAAAGCCAAAGAAGTGGGGATGGAACGGTTTAACAAGCTGAGCAAGCTGGGATTGATACGCAAAAATGCAGCGGAAATCGGTAAGCGCCCCTTCTACCTGAATGTAATCATCATTACTGCCCTCCTTCCCATTTTTGCTTTCCAGAAAGTAGAAGGCAAAATGTTTTCTCCGCTGGCCTATACCCTTGGCTTTGCTTTGTTAGGCTCGTTGATCACTACCCTCACACTGGTGCCGGTCCTGATCAGCATACTCATGCGCAAGAATGTAAAAGAAAAACACAATCCCATTGTGCACCACATGATGGGCTTCATGCTCATGGGCTTTATCAAATCGTACAAGAACCGGAAGCTGGTATTACCCGTTGCTTTTATCGCGATGATAGCCGGACTATACTCTTTCAAATACCTGGGTTCTGAATTCCTGCCACAGTTGAATGAAGGAAGCATCTGGTTACGCATTCAAACGAACTATAGCACAGGACTAAACAAATCCGTTGAAATAGCAAAACAGGCCCGGGACATCATCACCGGTTTCCCGCAAGTGCAGTATTGTGTTTCACAAACGGGAAGGCCCGACGATGGTACGGATGTAACCGGGTATTACAATAATGAGTTCGACATATTAATGTATCCGCAGTCGGAATGGGAACCCAAGATTTCCAAAGAAGAGCTGATAGACCGGATGAACAAAGCCTTGTCGGTGATACCGGGTGTTAACCTGAACTTTTCACAACCGATCATGGATAATGTGGAAGAAGCCGTTTCGGGTGTCAAGGGCAGTATCTGTTTGAAAATCTATGGCGATTCGATCCCCTACATGGAAAGAGAAATAGGCAAATGTTTCAGCGTGCTGAAACAAGTGCGGGGCATCGAAGACCTGGGTGTCATACATAATACCGGTCAGCCTGAGCTCGACATCAACCTCGACCAGCAAAAAATGGCGCTCTACGGTGTTACCACAGCCCAGGCCAACGCGGTCATCAGTATGGCCATCGGAGGTCTCGGGCCCGGCGGCGTTCCGGCGAGTTCTTTGTATGAAGACATCAGGATCTTCGGTATACGGGTGAGGTTACCGGAACAATACCGGCAAACACCGGAACAGATCGGAGAATTGCTGGTGCCCACGATGAACGGCAGTAAAGTGCCCATCAAATCCATCGCCACTATTGCCCAACGAACCGGCGCCAGCCTGATCTTCCGCGACGATAACCAGCGGTATGCAGCACTGAAATTTTCTGTTCGTGGAAGAGATATGGGCAGCACCATCCGGGAAGCGCAGGAAAAAGTGAACAAATTAGTGCACCTGCGCAGAGGGTATACCATGGAATTCCAGGGCGATTTTGAAAACCTGATACGTGCCCAGCATCGCCTGGCACTGGTGGTACCCATTAGTCTCATCCTCATCTTCTTGTTGCTGCTGAGCATGTTCGGTAATTTTAAAGATGCATTACTGGTATTCACCAATGTACCCTTTGCTATTGTGGGAGGCATCATGGCCCTTCACATTACCGGCACCGATTTCAGTATTTCGGCCGGTATCGGTTTCATCGCCCTCTTTGGTATCTGTATACAAGATGGCATCATCCTGATCACCCGATTCAAAGAAAACCTGCTGGAGTTCCGGGGTGAAGATATCCTGTACAACTCCATTAAGCTGGGTGTGAATACAAGGATACGACCCGTGATGATGACGGCGCTGATGGCGGCGATTGGTCTTTTCCCTGCTGCGATATCCTTTGGTATCGGCTCTGAAAGTTCAAGACCGCTGGCGAGGGTAGTTATTGGCGGTATCCTTTGTGCCATGCTCTTTTCATTGTGGGTATTCCCGCTGATCTTCCGGCTGGCCTATAAAAAAGTAGATACCAAACACAGAAACCCTTCTGAAGAAGGTGAAGTAGCTTGATATAAATAAGATTCAACAGCGAAAAGGGCTGCCTCAAAACATACGAGGCAGCCCTTTTGTTATTGTTTTTTAAGCGATACCAGTTAAATTGCGGCGCAATAGCTTAATTTTTACTTATAAAAATAGTATACATCGCTAAAAAGGGCCTGGTATTGCTGCTGGCGCTGCAAATATTCAATCTGAGTGTCAGCGTGATTGATTTTCAACCGATTTACGCCAGCGCCAGTCTTTACGAGGAATTCAATGACCTGGACACTGTCATTGAGTATATCTCGGAAATCCTTTTAGACTATAAAAACAGCTTTCCCGAACCCGAAAAGCCTGCTTCCAACACCCAGGCATCATTCGAAAAACACGTCAGCTTCAAACTGGGCATTCCCAATGCCTTTGCTGTTCAACCTGAAAAAGAGGAAAGCGTTATTACACATGCAAATCATGTTGCAGATGTATATGGTTATCTTTTCTTTAAGGAAATCAATCCACCCCCTCCTAAATACTGACAGTAGTATTTTGAGTACATTATTTATACAATTAAAATTGCAGATAAATTATAATCCAGAACTTTAACAATCCGGTCGAAGGTTCAGGTAATACATTGTATAACAGGGAATAATCATTTACCAATGAGTTCTTGTATAGCAATTGACGCCCGGATTGATAAAACAAATATTAATGATGACGACTGTTTTGTATCGGATAGCATTCATTATATGCCTTACAAGTGCCGCCTTCTGCTCACAGGCGCAGAATCAACCCCTCATTTCTCCCGTTAAGGTAGACAGCACAGCTATCTCCCTGGATTCTGCCGAGCAGATTTTTTTAAGAAATAACCTACTGTTGCTGGCGCAACGCTATAATATCGACGCACAGAAGGCGTTGATCATCCAGGCGAAGCTTTGGCCCAATCCCAACCTCGCTTATGCACGTGGCCCCATATTCGGCATTCACGATCAATTTTCCAATGTGGTGAACGCCGGTTTTTTCAATTATGCCGAAAACACCGCAGCCATATCGCAACTGATCTTACTGGCCGGCAAAAGGAATAAGCAGATCAAGCTTGCTGAAGCCAATGTAAAGCTGGCTGAATACCAGTTTTACGATCTGCTGCGCACACTGAAATACACTTTGCGTACCGATTTCTTCAATATCTATTACCTGCAGCAATCGGCCAAAGTGTACAACAAAGAGATCAGCGCTATGCAGCAGGTAGTAACCGCTTTTGAATCGCAACAAGGCAAGGGATACATTGCAGAGAAAGAAGTAGTGCGTATCAAAGCGCAGCTTTACAGCCTGCAAAGCGAGTACAACGACCTCATTAACCAGATCAATGATACGCAAAGCGAACTGAGACTGGTGATGCAGGTTAAAAACCTGTATATATCGCCCATTGTTGATACACAAAAAAACGCCGCGCTCGACCCGGCCGCGTACAGTCTGACTACGTTGGTAGATACTGCTTTCAAAAGCCGTACTGACCTGAAGATCGCACGCGCCAATACCCAGATCAGCAAGCTGAACTACAATTACCAAAAAGCACTGGCGGTGCCTGATTTAACGGCTTCATTAGGGTACGACCGGTTAGGTAGTTATGTACAGAATTTCCATTCGGTAGGCGTTTCCATGGACCTGCCCATTTTCAACAGGAACCAGGGCAATATCAAATCGGCCAAAGCGATGATACAGGTGAACCAGACTACTGAAAAAAGCGTGGAGGCTTCGGTGGAAGAACAGCTATACAGGGCGCTGCAAAAAGCGTATGACAACAACAAACTGTATAAGAACATCGACCCAAAATTCTCCGGCGATTTCGACAGGCTGCTGAATGAAGTGCTGATCAACTACCAGCGCCGCAACATTGGCCTGCTGGATTTCCTGGATTTTTACGATGCCTATAAATCGAATATCCTCCAGATCAATTCCATCCAGTTCAACAGGATAAGCGCGTTTGAAGACATCAACTTTTATACAGGAACTAATTTTTATAACTAGATCACCTACTACCAGAAATATTTTTTATGCAAAAGAAAATGCAATCATCTTTTATCACCACCGGTATCCTGATATTAGCCGCCGCGATCGGAATGCAGTCATGCAAATCTAACAATGAAGGCAAGGCCGAAGAAAGGGAAAAATATGTGATACCCGATTCTATTTTTAAAACACTGGTGGTAGATACGGTTTCGACTGCTCCGTTTGTGAACTCACTTACTTTAACAGGTAAAGTGTCGTTCAATGAAGACAATGTAGTGAAGATCTATCCCATGGTGAGTGGTAATGTACAAGACATCAAAGTGGCGCTGGGCGATTATGTGCAGGCCGGACAAACGCTGGCTGTTATCAAAAGTTCTGAAATGGCCGGCTTCAGCAATGACTTGGTGAATGCTGAAACCAACCTGCGGGTAGCCAAAAAGAACCTCGATGCCACGCAGGATATGTTTACAAGCGGACTCGCATCGCAGAAAGACCTGCTGGCGGCCGAAGCGGCACATGAGCAGGCCAAATCGGAACTGGCCCGTATCAACCGTGTGCTGAAGATCAATGGCGGAAATACACAAGGCGAATACGTGGTAAAAGCGCCGATCAGCGGTTTCATCGTGGAGAAGTTTGCCACCAACAATATGGCCATCCGGTCTGACAACGGCGGCAACATGTTTACTATTTCAGACCTGAAAAATGTTTGGGTACAAGCCAATGTGTATGAATCCAATATCAGCCTTATTCACCTGGGTGAGAACGTAGACGTTACTACCCTCGCCTACCCCAAGAAAGTGTTCAAAGGCAAGGTAGATAAGATGCTGAACGTGCTCGACCCTAACAACAAAGTAATGAAAGTGCGCGTGGTATTAGCCAACCAGGATTATATGCTGAAGCCGGAAATGTTTGCGAGTGTTACCCTTACCAATAGGGAAAACAAAGAAAACATCGCCATCCCTACCAGCGCCCTGATATTCGATCACAGTCAGTATTATGTGCTGGTGTACCACAGCAAATCGGATGTACGGATCACTCCTGTTAAATTCATCAATACAGTAGGCGATAAAACCTTCATCTCTTCAGGCGTCGACAAAGGCGACAAGATCATTGCGTCTCAGGCTTTGTTGATCTATGGGTCTTTAAATAACTAACATTAAAATCAGTTGAGATGAATAAATTTCTGAAAGGCGTCATAGCTTTTTCACTGAAGAATAAATACTTCATTTTATTTGTTTCGGTGTTGCTGGTGATCGTGGGTGTGATCACGTTCCGTGATATGCCCATTGAAGCATTCCCCGATGTTACCAATACCGAGATCAGTATCATTACACAATGGCCGGGCAGAAGTGCTGAGGAGGTGGAAAAATTTATTACCATCCCTGTAGAAATTGCCATGAATCCGGTTCAACGAAAAATGAGCCTGCGTTCCAGCAGTATATTCGGACTGTCTTTTGTTAAGCTGATCTTTGAAGACGGCGTAAAAGACCCCGAGGCGCGCCAGCAAGTAATGAACCTGCTGGGTAATGCCAACCTGCCCAATGGTATTTCCCCTTCAGTGCAACCGCCTACCGGTCCCACCGGAGAGATCTACCGTTACACCCTGCGCAGTGACCTCCGCGATGAGCGCGAACTGAAAACCATGCAGGACTGGGTCATCGACAGGCGCCTGCGGGCTGTACCTGGTGTAGCCGATATCGTGAGCTTTGGCGGCCGTACCAAAACCTATGAAATACAGGTGGATCCCGGTAAATTATACAATCTCGGTATCACGCCTCTGGATGTGTTCAACGCCGTTCAAAAAAGCAATATCAATATCGGCGGTGATGTGATCATACAGAACAACCAGGCCTATGTAGTAAGAGGTATTGGGTTGCTCGACAATATCAACGAGATCAAGAACATCATCGTTGAAACCAATAATGGAGTACCCGTATTGGTGAAGGATGTAGCTACTGTGGAGATATCCAATATGCCCCGCCTGGGACACGTGAGCCGTTCCGACGCTATTGTTGATTCGGCCGGTCACCGCACCAGTACCGATGAGGCCGATGTGGTAGAAGCCATTATCCTGATGCGCAAAGGAGAGAATCCTTCGAAAGTAGTAGATGCGGTGAAAGAGCAGATCAAAAAACTGAATACTACTGTATTGCCGCAGGATACGAAAATTGTTCCCTATTACGATCGTGCCGACCTGATCTCCTATGCCACGCATACAGTATTGCACAACCTTACAGAAGGTATACTGCTGGTTACCCTGTTGGTGTCGTTGTTCATGTTCAACTGGCGTACCACATTGATCGTATCGATCATCATTCCTATGGCCTTGCTGTTTGCCTTTATCTGCCTGCGGTTGATGGGGATGAGCGCCAACCTCCTGTCGCTCGGCGCTGTGGACTTTGGTATCATCATCGACGGTGCGGTGGTGATGGTGGAAGGCATGTTCGTGATACTCGATCATAAAGCGCGGGACATGGGCATGGAACGTTTCAATAAGATCACCAAAATGGGCATCATCAAAAACAGCGGCGGACAACTGGCCAAAGCTATTTTCTATGCCAAAGTGATTATCATCACAGGGCTCCTACCCATTTTCGCTTTCCAGAAAGTAGAGGGTAAGATGTTCTCACCCCTGGCCTATACCCTTGGCTTCGCTTTGTTGGGTGCGCTGATCACCACGCTTACACTGGTGCCGGTGCTCATCAATATGCTGCTGCGCAAGAACGTGCACGAAAAACACAATCCCATCGTGCATCATCTCACCGGCTTCATGCTGAATGGTTTTGCACTGGCATTCAAGAGAAGAAAACTGGTCATTCCGCTGGCTTTTTTAGTGATGTGTTTCGGCCTCTATTCTTTCAGACACCTGGGTACTGAATTCCTTCCCGAGCTGAACGAAGGATCGATCTGGCTCAGGGTGCAGTTACCTTATAGTGTATCGCTCGACAAATCGGTAGAAATATCCAAACAGGTTAGGGATATATTGATATCATTCCCGCAGGTGAAACACGCTGTATCGCAAACGGGCCGTCCGGATGATGGCACCGATGTAACCGGGTTTTACAACAATGAATTCGATGTGATATTGTATCCCAGCGAAGACTGGAAGCCGAAAATTTCCAAAGAAGAATTGATAGACCAGATGAATGCCAAACTATCGGTGATCCCAGGAGTCAACCTCAACTTCTCGCAACCCATCATGGATAATGTGGAAGAAGCGGTATCGGGTGTAAAAGGTTCTATCTGTGTGAAGGTATATGGCGATTCATTGGATTATATGGAGGGAAAGATCAACGATGTGTACAATATCTTAAAGAAAGTAAAAGGTATTGAAGACCTCGGCGTTATCCGTAACATTGGCCAGCCGGAGCTGGACATCAACCTCGATCAACAGAAGATGGCGCTCTATGGTGTGGCTACGGCCGATGCCAACGCCGTCATTGCCATGGCCATCGGCGGACAAACCGCTTCTACTCTTTATGAAGGCATCAAAACCTTTGATATCCGTTTACGCCTGCCGGAAGCATTCAGGAAAACACCGGATGATATCGGCAACCTGTTGGTGCCTACGCAATCGGGCTCCAAAGTGCCGATCAAAGAGATCGCCTCCATCTCAGAAAAAACCGGCCCCTGCCTGATCTTCCGCGACGACAACGAACGCTATTCTGCGCTCAAGTTCTCTATACGCGGAAGAGATATGGGAAGCACCATTGCCGAAAGCCAGGAAAAAGTGAACGCCAAAGTGCAGGTGAAAAGAGGTTATCGCATGGCATGGCAGGGTGATTTTGAGAACGAACAGCGTGCTTCAAAAAGACTGGCCATGGTAGTGCCCATCAGCCTGTTGCTGATATTCCTTCTACTGTTTACCATGTTCGGGAATTTCAAAGACGCGGGTCTGGTCTTCCTCAACGTACCCTTTGCGATTGTGGGAGGTATATTCGCCCTGCACCTTACGAATACGAACTTCAGTATCTCTGCGGGTATCGGTTTCATTGCCCTGTTCGGTATTTGTATACAGGATGGTGTGTTGCTGATTACGGTATTCAAACAGAACCTCGATCACATCAAAGGGCAAACGGCATCGCTGTACAATGCTATTAAGCTGGGAGTGAATTCGCGGATACGACCTGTAATGATGACGGCGCTGATGGCGGCGATCGGTCTCTTCCCTGCCGCCATTTCTCATGGCATCGGTTCGGAAAGCTCCAGGCCCCTGGCCAGAGTGGTGATCGGAGGTATTCTCTGCGCCATGATCTTCTCACTGTGGGTATTCCCGCTGATCTTCAGATTGGCCTACAAAAATGTAGACACCAAACATGTGGATCCTGCAGAAACTGCAAATGGAACAACCCCTATAAATTAATCCTCATCCCCATGTTGAAACATGGGGCAAAGTTAGGAGGATGTTTTTAATAAAAAAGGAGGCCATTCACCTCCTTTTTTTTATTTCATTCAGAAAGGATTATACTGCGAAGGAAGTGCCGCAGCCACAGGTTTTGCTGGCATTGGGATTGCTGAAAGTGAATCCTCGGCTGTTGAGTCCGCCTTGCCAGTCCACCTCCATTCCGTGCAGGTATAACTGGTGACTCTTGTTCATGATGCAGGGAATGCCTCCGAGTTCAAATGACATATCACTGGCATCGGGGTGGTCAAAACCCAGCACATAAGTCATGCCACTGCATCCGCCGCCTTTTACGCCAATACGCAATTGTTGGCTGTGGTCAAACCCGGCTTCTCCCATTAAACGTTTCAATTCTTCAATGGCGCCTTCTGTTAAGGTCACCGGAGGTATTGTTGCTATCGTTTCCATACTCATCTTTTGTATATGCAAATATACGAAACCTTCTATTCTCCAACTACCGCCATACAACCTTACTTTTGCCAAAAACAACCGATGCTCGATACCACCATCCTTTTTACCGTGATCATCGCCCTCATGATCGCTGCATTCCTGGCCTGGCTGTTCTACCTGCAACGAAAGAACAAAAGAGAAGAGCTGAAAAATAAATCCAACAGCAGTTCCCTGCCCTTGCAGGCTTATGAACGCCTGACCCTGCTGGTTGACCGTATTGCCATTCCCAACCTGGTGAGCCGTACCAATACCGGCGGACTTACCGCGCAGGAAATGCAACTGATACTGATTAAAACCATTCGTGATGAATTTGATTATAATGTAACGCAACAGATTTACGTGAGCCGGGAAGCATGGAATGCGGTGAAGCAATTAAAAGAAAAGAACCTGCTGCTCATCAACCAGGTGGCCAATGCGCTTCCTGCCAACGCTACGGGACAGGAACTGAACCGGTCATTGTTGCAATACCTGATGCAAGACCCTAAAGCAGATTTTCACGAGATCGTAAGCGAAGCGCTGAGTTATGAAGCCAAAAAGTTGTTATGAGTGAAAAAAAATTAACCACCGATAGCGGCATAGCCATACAGAAAGTCTATTACCCTTCTGATGTGCCGCAGGGAGAAGCGAATGAGCATCCTGGTGAGTATCCTTATACCCGCGGCGTGCAGGCCGATATGTACCGGGGCAAGCTGTGGACCATGCGACAGTATGCAGGTTTTTCCACCGCTGAAGAAAGTAATAAAAGATATCATTACCTGTTGTCGCAAGGTGTGATGGGATTAAGCGTTGCTTTTGATCTCCCCACACAGATCGGGTACGACAGTGATCATCCGCTTGCCGAAGGCGAAGTAGGGAAAGTGGGTGTTGCCATCGACAGCCTGGAAGACATGGAAACTTTGTTCAAAGGTATTCGGCTGGAAGATGTGAGTACTTCCATGACCATCAATGCCACCGGTTTTATATTGCTGGCATTTTATGTTGCACTCGCTAAAAAACAGGGAGCCGATCTGAAAAAGATCACCGGCACCATCCAGAATGATATCCTGAAAGAGTATGCAGCCAGGGGCACTTATATCTACCCGCCCCAACCATCCATGCGCATCATCACCGATATTTTTGAATGGTGCAGCCGGGAACTGCCCCGCTGGAATACCATCTCCATATCAGGTTATCATATCAGGGAAGCCGGGAGTACCGCCGTTCAGGAGATCGCTTTTACCCTCAGCAATGGTAAAGCTTATGTTCAGGCAGCACTTGAAAAAGGACTGGATATCAATGTGTTTGGAAAACGATTGTCTTTCTTCTTCAATGCCCATAACCACTTGTTCGAGGAAGTGGCCAAATTCAGGGCTGCCCGCAGGATGTGGGCGAAAATGATGAAAGAACTCGGCGCTACCGATGAAAAAGCCATGATGCTCCGCTTCCATACCCAAACCGGCGGCGCTACCCTAACAGCCCAGCAGCCTCTCAACAACATCAGCCGGGTAACCATACAAACCCTGGCAGCTGTATTGGGTGGTACACAAAGTCTGCATACAAACGGGTACGACGAAGCTCTCAGCCTCCCTACCGAAGAAGCGGCCCGCATTGCGTTGCGAACACAGCAGATCGTTGCGTTTGAAAGCGGCGCTCCTGATACGGTGGATCCGCTGGCCGGCAGTTATTTTATGGAATCACTTACAGCAGAAGTAGAAGCCAAAGCCTGGGAATTGGTGCACAAGATCGATGCGCTCGGCGGAAGCGTGCACGCCATTGAACAGGGATTCATGCAGGATGAGATTGCGCGAAGCGCTTATGAATACCAGCGGCATATTGAAAGCGGCGAAAAGATCATTGTAGGTGTAAACAAATTCACTGTTGATAAAGAAGAACCCGTTCCCGGTTTCAAGATCGACGATACCATTCGCACTGTTCAGACAGAAAAACTGAAACGTTTAAAAGCAAAGCGGGATAACGAAAAAGTACAGGCCTGCCTGGCCAACATCCATACGGCTGCCCATGGCAACGATAACCTGCTGCCATGGGTAATTGAAGCCGTAGAACAAGATTGTACGCTGGGCGAAATTGCAGACACCCTGCGTAAGGTCTTTGGAGAGTATAAATAATATCAGCTGAGTACCACGATCAATGCATAGATCACGCCGGGGATCCAGAACAGCAAAGTAAGCACCAGGCTTAACCAGAATTTGCCGTTGATAACCCCTTCTTTCAGGTAAACAGCCAATGGAGGCAACAATACAGCCAGGATGGCAAGCAACACTGTATTCGTGCTGGGTTCCCCGCTCGCCTTTTTAGCTGCTTTGTATTCCTTGATCATCATTTTGGCTTCGGCTACACGCGCCTTTCTGTCAACCCTTGATAAACTTTTGAATTCACGGATCGCATCGGTAACGACCACATCGTTGAACTTGATTTCTTTGTCGGGAGCAGCAGCAGCGTCCTTTGTTGTTTTTTCCGGATCCGTTGTAGCTACAACAGCGGCAGCATAACTGCTGGTAAGACCTAATTGAGCAATAAGAAATGTGCAGAGGAGCATTCTTTTCATAAGATTGGTTTTAGAGATGCTAAATAAAGCTTCACTAATATAAGCAAAACCCATGATATTCAAAATGAATTCTGATTATATTAGTGTTACATTCATCTTTTATTATCAGACCCCCATAAAATGTTCCGCATGAGAAAAAAGACCTTGGTTATTTTCCTGTTTTTTGCATCTGCCGTTTCTGCGCAACAGATGCCCGCGAATTACTCCAAATTAGTGACAGATGTGACGCCTAAAGTTGTTGAATGGCGCCGTTATTTTCATGAACATCCCGAATTATCCAACCGGGAAGTCAATACAGGTGCCTATATAGCCAGTTATTTAAAATCGTTGGGATTGGAAGTGAAGTCCCCTATTGCCCGTACCGGTGTAGTAGCTGTTTTAAAAGGCGGCCGCCCGGGTCCGGTGGTGGCATTGCGCGCCGATATTGATGCCTTGCCGGTAACAGAACGTACCCCTGTTCCCTTTGCTTCTAAAGTAACCACTTCTTACGGCGGACAAACCGTAGGCGTTATGCATGCGTGCGGTCATGATTCACATATTGCTATGCTGATGGGTACTGCTACCGTTCTGAAACAAATGCAGCAACAGGTACCGGGCACTGTGGTATTCCTGTTCCAGCCTGCCGAAGAAGGCGCTCCCGGTACCGAAGAAGGCGGTGCACCCCTGATGATCAAAGAAGGGGCGCTGGACAATCCCAAAGTAGAAGCGGTATTCGGATTACACATCGCTGCCAGCATACCCGTAGGGGAAATCTGGTATAAATCCGGCGCTTTCATGGCTTCCTCCGATTGGTTTACCATCAAAGTGAAAGGCCGTGGTGCGCATGGCTCTGCACCCTGGATGGGTATTGATCCGATTACCACCGCTGCTCAGATCATCGAAGGCCTGCAGCATATTGTGAGCCGCGAGTCAGATATTACAAAGGCGCCTGTTGTAGTCAGCGTAGGCGCTATTCATTCAGGCGTGCGCAGCAACATCATTCCCGAAACATGCGAAATGATCGGCACCATTCGCACGCTCGACAGCAAAATGCAGAAAGAAGTGCATGAACGTATCAAAAACACGGCAGAACATATTGCCGCCAGTTGTGGCGCTACTGCTGAAGTAACCATCGAAACGAAAACACTGGTTACTTATAACGATCCTGCATTGGTGAAGAAAACCCTTTCTTCTTTGGTAACTGCCGCCGGTGCAGATAAGACAAAAGAAATGAACTGGATCACCGGCTCTGAAGATTTTTCCTATTACGGAGAGAAAGTACCTGCTTTCTTTTTCGACCTGGGTGCATTACCCAAGGGCAAGGATCCGAAAACAGCGCCTTCACATCATACAGCCGATTTCTATATCGATGAAAGCGGTTTTGATGTAGGTGTAAAAGCATTCTGCCAATTGGTTTTCGATTACGCCAAAACCAAATAACTGCATCAACGGGCGCCGAATAACAGACTGCCGATCCTTACCAGGGTACTGCCTTCTTCGATGGCAATGGTATAATCACTGCTCATGCCCATGCTCAATACCGACCAGGGCTGTTGTGTATTTTTATACTGATCGAACAAAGATTTGAGGACGTGGAATTCTTCACGCAATTTGGAGGTATCGTTGCTGAAGCTGGCCATGCCCATCAATCCTTTTACCTGTACGTGTTGCAAGGTATCCAATGCAGCTACTACTACGCTTAGTTCCTGTTCATCGAGTCCGAACTTGGTTTCTTCCTGTGCAATATGCACTTGCAATAAACAATTGATCTTTCTATTGCATTTAGCGGCCTGCTTATCGATCTCTTTGAGCAGCTTAAAACTATCTACGCCATGTATGAGGTGCACAAAGGGCGCTATGTATTTTACTTTATTGCTTTGCAGGTGGCCAATGAAATGCCAGCGGATGTCTTTAGGCAGTATCGCTTCTTTCTCAGTCAGTTCCTGCACATAATTTTCACCGAAATCACGTTGTCCCAAATCGTACAGCGTTTGAATATCGGCTGCGGGCTTGGTCTTGCTCACTGCTACCAGTGTAGTATGACTGGATGACAGGGTTCGTAAAACGGATTGGTATTGGGCAATATCCACCGGCATGAAAGGGTATGGTTTACTGCAAATGTAAGTGCATCCGTTTTCTCCATACCAGGTTTTCCAATAACAGCAGGTTATTATAAGCCGGACAATAATAATAGAACCGGGTAATACCGGAAGCGCCAGCCCAACGTTTCAATGGATCGGGAAACATCGAAGCGATGTTAGCGATGAAGAAAGAAAAAGATTCATCTTCTGCCAGTTCGTTCAGCGTTCCATTGAGCGGCAATGTTATTTCGGGAGGCTGCACGCCCCAGCGCATCAGGGCCGTACTCAATAATATTTGTTCAAGAAACTGTTGATTCGTTGCCAGTTCTTTCTGTGCATCAGCAACCAGTTGAGGTTTGTAATGTTCCAATGCAGGTATGGGTTTTACCGACATCAACCGTGACAGGTGATACAGGATGATTGAACTTTTGCGGTAATGCGGAGATACATACGAAGCCGCATCGAGGTGACGGCGTTCTTTCAGTACGCGAACGATCAGATCGAGGCTGGCAGAATCGGCCGCTGTCCATGAGATGTTGTACGATTGCATCATATACAGCACATTCGACAATACGCAGATGTCAAAATCCACCGGCATTTTCTTGCCAAACCAGGTAGAATAGGCGCCCATATTCCTGTATGCTTTGAATGTATTCTTCACCTTGCCGGCATCGTTGTTCGTGAATGACTGCATCAATTGGTGTACCTGCTTAACGGTTGAATCGGCAGCGCCCATGGCCAGGAGAATAATCCCGGTATCGTCAAGATCATCGGGCAATGCCTGGCTTTTATTGAAGTGATTGATCCATCCCGAATAAGGAAAAATGGCAGGCGTATCTGTAGGCCAGAAATTATAAGTAGGTCTTCCACTGCGGTTGCGGAATTTGGCATAAGCCGGTATGGTGCGATCAATGATGCGACCGGCAATCCTTTGTTGCGTTGTATCCAACCATGGTTTTATGTCGCGCAGTGTCATGGCGATGAGCCCGGTAAAAAAAGGATTCACATCGGCCTTATACCTGTCTTTATTCCATGCATACAAACGGTAAGAAGGAAAAGATCCGCCAGGAAATATGCCATTCTCTTTCACCTGCAACTGCTCTATGCGTTGCAGCAGCTTTTGTACAAAGAGACTATCCTGCCCTGCTGCAATTGCTTGCAAAAACATGCAGCAGCACACTATCAATGGCCATCGATACATGACGCAATAATAACAAATACTGTTCGATCGTCATCCAGTCCCCTTGAACGTCATCCCGAGCGCAGCCGAGGGATCTGCACGAATGCTCAGCAGGTCCTTCGACTCGCTTCGCTCGCTCAGGATGACGATATAAGAAGCGACGATTGATTATTTGAGTATGCTGCGACTGATCACAATGCGTTGTACCTCGCTGGTACCTTCATATATCTGCGTGATTTTGGCATCGCGCATGAGGCGCTCTACATGGTATTCTTTTACGAAACCGTATCCGCCGTGTATCTGTACCGCTTCAGTGGCTGTCCACATAGCCGTTTCACTCGCATACACTTTGGCCATAGATGAACTTAAGCTGTAGTCGAGGTTCTGGTCTTTTTCCCACGCGGCTTTCAAACACAACAGCCTGGCGGCTTCTATGCGTGTGGCCATATCGGCCAGCTTGAACTGGATGGCCTGGTGATGCATGATCTCTTTACCAAAAGCTTTTCGTTGTTTACTATAAGCCAATGCTAATTCATAGGCGCCGCTGGCAATGCCCAATGCTTGTGAAGCGATGCCTATTCGTCCGCCGGCCAGTGTTTTCATGGCAAAAGTGAATCCGAATCCGTTCGCTCCTATCCTGTTCTCTTTGGGCACTTTTACATCGGTAAGCAATATGGTATGGGTGTCGCTTCCGCGGATACCCAATTTGTTTTCTTTGGCGGCCACCGTTACGCCCGGCCATTTTTTTTCTACGATGAAAGCATCGATGCCTTTGCTTCCTTTCGATGCATCGGTCTGGGCCATCACCAGGTACACAGATGCGGAAGATCCATTGGTGATCCAGTTCTTGGTTCCACTCAACAGGTAATGATCGCCTTTGTCTTCTGCAATGGTACGCTGACTGGTAGCATCACTTCCGGCTTCCGGCTCGCTCAGCAGGAAAGCGCCGATGTATAATTCACCGTCCTTACGGCCTTGTGCAAGGGGGGTGAGGTATTTTTGTTTTTGTTCTTCGGTTCCGTATGCTTCGAGTCCCCAGCACACCAGGCTGTTGTTCACGCTCATGCAAACGCTCACGCTGGCATCTACCTTGCTGATTTCTTCCATGGCCAGCACATAACTCACCGTATCCATGCCGGCGCCGCCATACTGCGGATCTACCATCATACCCATAAAACCCAGTTCGGCCAGTTTTAAAACCTGCTCACGGGGAAATTGTTGTTTTTCATCCCTTTCAATAACGCCAGGCAAACATTCGGTCCTTGCAAAATCGCGGGCCGCTTTCTGGATCATCAGGTGTTCTTCACTTAACTGGAATTGCATGGTTTTCATTTGAGGGCCCAAAAATAAGGATTGACGCTCACAAACCTAACAATTGTTAGCATGAGTGCTACATATATTTTTTTTCCAGGTTGTATAAGACGCTTTTGTCTTTATCGTTCATCGTTTTAGTGGTATCCTGCAGGAAATGCCGTTTGAAAGCCTGTATGGCTGCTGAAGTGTCCCTTATATCATAACCAATGATACGCAGCGCCCCGATATGGTTGAAGTCGGCCGGCGCGGGCACGAGCGCCTCATCCTGCCACAATCCGAAACCTTGTTCAGCCAGTTTTTTCCAGGGAAAACGGTAATTGGGATCGTTCTTACGCGTGGGCGCAATATCACCGTGACCAATGAAGTTGGCGGTAGGGATACCATAATTCTTTTTGAGACGGGAAAGCAAACTGAGCAGGCTGTTGATCTGTAAACTGTCGAAGGGCTCAAAGCCGTTGTTATCGAGTTCAATACCGATAGAAGCTGAATTGATATCACTGTAATTGCCCCATTTACTAATGCCTGCATGCCAGGCACGCAGGTAATCATTGAGCATGTGGTGGATGGTTCCGTCTTTGCAGATCACATAGTGTGCGCTGACAGCCGTACGGGGCAACGTAAACGTTCGCAATGTTTGCTGACAGGAATTTTGTGCGGTATGATGGATGATCACAAAACCGGGCTTGCGCATATTGAAATTGGTGGTACCTACCCAGAACGGTGGCACACGCATGGAATCGGAAAAAGCCGTTTCAACCGGCATCGCGTTCAGAGTACTGGCATAATCTTTTGATTGTTGCCTGTACGACCTGTTGGTAGTGGCATAAGGATTGCGCGAACAGGCAACAACAAAAACGGGTAAAAAGTAAACAGTGATAGATTTCAGTATCAGTTTCATAATCAAAACATGTATTAAAATGAAAAGTACTGATATCTTTGAAACAAAATGCATACCATGTCATTACAATTGGGAAGAACCGTATTTGGAGATCCTGCCAACAAAGGCCGGGTATTGTCGCGTGAAGACGCATTGGAACTGTTCAATAGTTGGGTACTGAACCCAAAATTGAAACTGCACATGTTACAGGTAGCCGCATTGATGCGTAGCTGGGCAGCCGAAAAAGAGCAGCTCGATGAAGCGGGTCAATGGCGTTGGGAACTGGCAGGATTATTGCATGATGCTGACTGGGACCAGTGGCCCGATCTGCACTGTAAAAAAATTATCGAAGAACTGGAACAACGCCAGATAGATCCTGAAATCATAAGGGCTATTGCTTCTCATGGTCACCTGCATTTCGGGGTGATACCCGAAACACAGATGGATAAGTTATTGTATGCATTCGATGAGTTATCAGGGTTGATACATGCCTATTCATTGATGCGTCCCGGCGGTTACGAGGGTATGGATCTGAAAGGTGTTAAAAAAAGACTCAAAGAAAAATCTTTCGCGGCAAATGTATCCAGGGAAGATATTGCAGACGCCTGCGAAAGGGCCGCTATTCAGCTCGATGATTTGATCCAATTCATTATACCCCGCCAGGCTTTGGTAGCCGAAAAATAAAATTACCCCAGGAAGCAACCGGTTGCCTATGAGGATCGTATATCCTTAAAACCTTTCTTATGGACAGAAGAAAATTCATTGGCGATCTTGGTTCTCCGGTATTGGCTGTTTGTGCAGTATGTTTGGGCGCTTGCAGTAAAGGCGGTAATTCCCCCTCCAACGGCAATCCAGGTGGTGGCGGTGGTGTTAACTTTGCTGTCAACCTTAATTCGCAACTGCCGAATGTGGGTGATTCACTGGTACAGAGCGGTGTAATTGTAGCAAGAGTAGCTGCTGGAAATGCTGTTTCTTCTTTCGCAGCCGTGCAGGTTGCCTGTACACACCAGGGCAATCCTATCAATTATAGCAGCAACGGAAACAAGTTTGTTTGTCCAACCCATGGATCCCAGTTCAACACTAATGGCAGTGTCATCAATGGCCCTTCAACCGGTGGAACCATCACCGCCCTTAAAGTGTATAATATAGCCATTAGCGGCTCTACTATGACAATCACAGGATAATTTTTCAATTCGGCAATTCGACAATTAAATAATGATTGAGGGGATGTTAAATTATTAATTCACCATTGTCGAATTGCCGAATTACCAAATTGTCGAATTATTTCGGTTCTTGCTGACTGAGGCAATGAAAACTGCCAAGCCCCCATATAATGTCGGTAGAATCAATGCCTACTACTTCCCTGCTTGGGAAAGTTGCTGCAATGATGGACAACGCCTCGTCGTCTTTCCTGCACTGGTAAGTAGGAACGATCACGTGTTTGTTGCTGATATAAAAATTGGCATACGATGCAGGTAAACGCTGGTCTTCATACACCACTGCATCGGGCATGGGCAATTCTATGATGTTGAGTTGCTTACCGCTGAGTAAGCGCATTTGTTTTAATTGTTTGAGGTTGGTTTGCAGCAATTCGTAGTTTTCATCCTGCTTATCGGTTTCCACTACGGTTAGTACCGTGTCTTCGTTCACAAAACGGATGGTATCATCGATATGTCCATCGGTATCATCGCCTACGATCCCTTCATCTACCCATAATACCTGTTCCATACCATAATAATCGCAGAGGTATTTTTCTACCTGCGCCTGGTTGAGATGCGGGTTACGGTTGGGATTGAGCAGGCAACAAGTAGAAGTGAGTATCGTTCCTTTACCATTGAATTCTACTGACCCGCCTTCCATTACAATACCAGGATGATATACCGGGATGTTGAAATGTTTGCCAATTAATGTGGGTATCACATCGTCCAGCTCATAAGGAGGGTATTTGTTGCCCCAGGCATTGTAGTTCCAGTCAACGATTACTTTTCTTTGTGCGGCATGAGGGTTGACGAGGAAAGCAGGGCCATGATCCCTGCACCAGGCATCATTGGTGGGGTGCAGGAAAAATTCAACCTGCTGCATATCAACGCCTGCTTTTTGCAACTGTTCAACAGCAAAAGCTTTCATGGCTTCATCTGTTACATTGATGCGCACTTTCTCGCTCAATGCGAGGTATTTCACAAACAATGAATAGTTCGGATAGATGGTATGGATCTTACCGGGCCAACTGGCTTCTTTATGTGGCCAGCTGAGCCAGGTGGCTTCGTGCGGTTCAAATTCTGCCGGGAAATAATAACCGGCTTCTTTCGGTAATTTCAAATGATGTAGTTTAATCAGTCTTCGTCGATGTATCTTTTGGTAACGGGCTGGTAAGAATCGATACGCCTGTCGCGCATGAAGGGCCAGTGTGTTCTGTAACGATCGGTTGCAGTGGTATCGATCTCAACAACGGCCACTTCTTCTGCATCATGCGATGCTTTGTACAATAAGCTGCCGAAGGGATTGCTCACAAAAGAACCGCCCCAGAATTTCATGGCGCCGTTTTGCTCGAGTCCTACCCTGTTTACGCTCACTACGTGTACACCATTGGCCACTGCATGGCTGCGCTGGATGGTTTGCCAGGCATTGTATTGTTCTGTATTGGTGGCTTCATCCTGCGAAGTAGCCCAGCCAATGGCTGTGGGATAAAATAATATTTCCGCACCCATGAGCGAAGTGATGCGCGCAGCTTCGGGATACCATTGATCCCAGCAGATCAACACACCCAGTGTGGCATATTTTGTTTTGAATATTTTATAGCCGAGATCGCCGGGCGTGAAATAGAATTTTTCATAGTAAGCCGGGTCATCGGGGATATGCATTTTACGATACTTACCTAAGTACGTGCCATCGGCGTCAAGCACGGCTGTTGTATTGTGGTAAAGTCCCTGCGCCCTCTTTTCAAAAAGCGAAGCAATGATCACCACGTTCAGCTCGGCAGCTACTTTGCTCAATGCATTGGTAGAATCGCCCGGTATGGGTTCGGCCAACTGGAAGTTCTCATAATCTTCCACATCGCAGAAATACAGCGAAGTAAACAATTCCTGCAAACAAACGATCTGTGCGCCTTTGGCCGCCGCTTCCCTGATCTTTACAATGGCTTTGGCAAGGTTCTCCGCTTTGTTGGCGGTACAACTGGTTTGCACCAGGCCTATTTTTACTTTTGACATATTCTTTCAATTAGTCAATTTGACAATTCGGCAATTCGACAATGAGATAATTAACCAATTCTACAACTTGTTTGAGTAATATATACATTATCAAATTGTCGAATTGCCGAATTGGCTAATTATATTCAGGTTGTTTGTTGAATAATCGAATCGAAACTCTTCAATCCCAATACTTTCTCAGAAATATATCCTTCTGCATAAGCAACGCCTATTCTTTTACCCAGCATCATGGCGCGCGCTTTTACTGTTTCCATGAATTGCGGGGTGGAGATATAGGTTTGGGGTTCATCGGTACCCGGACTGTTGAACTGTGTGGTATAGGCCAGCACCGCTTCAATCTTTTTCTCCATGAAGACCGAAATATCTATCACAAAAGAAGGCTGTATGAAGCGGTCCTGGATATAATGGAACACATATTTGGGGCGCCAGGCTTCCTGTGGCTGGCCCTTGCTGTCTGTTGTTTCTATCTTACGCAGTCCGGCCAGGAATGCGGCATCAGCCACCAATTTGGCGCTGCGACCGTGATCGGGATGGCGGTCTTCGGGTGCGTTGGCCAGTACGATCTCCGGTTGATATTGCCGGATGGCGGCAATCACTTTGCGCAGGTGGGCTTCGTCGTTCAGGAAAAAGCCGTCGGCCATGCCCAGGTTCTCCCGGATGTGCAGGCCCATGACCTTTGCAGCCGCTGCTGCCTCGGTTTTACGGGTGTCGGCAGTACCGCGGGTACCCAGTTCTCCCCTGGTGAGGTCAATGGCCCCCACTTTTTTACCTTCTGCAATAGCTGCCATGAGTGTGCCTGAGCAGCCCAGTTCTATATCATCGGGGTGAACACCAAAAGCCAGTATATCTAATTTCATTAATAGTATGATTGTAGGCCGCAAAGATATTTATACATTTTCCAAAATAAAATTTCCATCCACTCCCAATTTCTCGTGTACCGCTTTCAGGAAAGGAATATCAGGCTTTCGTTTGCCATTGAGTATTTGGGAAAGTTTTGCCGTTCCCATATTCAGCATTTCCGCAAGCTTGGCTTGCGTAATATTCATTTCATCTATCTTCTCCTGTACAATGGAATTAACGGTTACAGGCAAAGGCATAATTTCTAAAACGTGATCTTCGTAATATTCAATAGCTTTTGACAGTTCTTCAATCTTAGTGGCGTCCCTGGTTGTAATATTTTTTTCACCCTTATTCATAAGGGCATACACTTCATGTAAGGCCTTCTTGTATTCTTTGTTGTTCGTAATTTTCATAACCCTTTATTTATACGTAATATTTCCCGCTCCAATAGTTTTATTAACCCTGTCATACTCTTTATGCGTACCGAACCAAAGAATAAAAACAGTGCGGGCTTTGAATATTATCAACGTTATTAACTTGAAGTCATTCCCCTTAATATTAAAACAGTACCTGTCATTTCCCACTGCATCTACACTATTGAAGTACTTTTTTACGTCGGCAAAGTTTTTCCAGTCCACTCGTTTCGTTATATCATACCACGTATTCAATGGGTCGGCCGCTGTTGGGTACTTTTTCGCATAGCGTTCAATAGTAGTTTTGGAAATGATGACCATTTATGCAAATTTAAGAAAATGAAATAATTTAGAAAAATGAAATAAAAGTATATAAAATAGCCCGAAAAGGCGGCTGAAACGCAATAAGTCCGTCGGCAGCAATCTGCTGCATGTTAAGTGGAAGTTTACAACATAACAGGTAGAAATGTGTCGTACGGCAAGCAGAGATTCGCCGCGTGGCAGGTGATTTTGTTTCGCATAGCAAATAGAAATATGCTGGAACTTAAGTGGGGATCTGCCGCTTAGCAAGTGAAGGACCATCACCTGTTGAACAGATATTCGCTGCACACCGGGTGAGGAAGTGCCAATTGGTACGCATCTATATACGGCTCATTGCTAATGGAAACAGGCGGCATAGTAAGCAGCAGCCCCTGGCCTGTTCAATGAACAAGCTTCGCATGGTAAGTGAAGATTCTCCGCACAACAGGCAACACGCCTCCACCTAATTGGTGAAAGATTACCGCTTGTTCGATGGAAATATGTCGTTTGTTCAGTGGGAATATGCCGCTTAATGAGTGAAAATTCACCGCTGAGTTAGTAAAAATTCGCCACTCAGTCAGCAAAATATTTGCACTTACGTCGTGTAAACTTGGCGCTAACCATGTTTGGAACTTTCACAAATGGTGTTCTGGCCATTCTACGTTATTCATTAACTACCTCAGACAGGTCGTTAATGAACGGCGGTTACATCCACTTTGGCAATCCCTTTCAATGTCAGCGAAATATTGCGGTCTGCTGCTTTGTTGGCGTATTCACTGATGATCTCCAGGATATCATAATCAATAAAATTACACTCGCTGCCGTCGATGGTCAGCAATGTATCTTCCGGAATCTGGTCCAACGACCTTTGTAAATTCACTTTATTGAGGAAGCTTACGTTGGAGTTCAGTTTAATCAGGTAGCTGCCTGTTCCACTTGTTTGGGAATGCATGACCCGGTATTCTGCTTTGAAGTTGTTACGGATAATGAAGTATGTGGAAACCAGCAGGCCAATGCTTACACCTATTAACAAGTCTGTTGCGAGGATCACCACTATGGTAATGATGAATGGCAGGAACTGTTTCCAACCCAGGTTCCACACGTTCCTGTACAGTTTGGGTTTGGTGAGGTTGTAGCCTGTTATCAGCAGGATGGCGGAAAGCGAGGCATAGGGAATGGCATTCAACACAAAGGGAACCAGTAAAACGGAGAGCAATAAAAAAAGTCCATGTGTGAAAGCAGATAACTTTGTTCTGGCGCCGGCATCTACATTGGCAGAACCTCTTACCACCACTGCTGTAATGGGAATGGCCCCCAGGAAACCACAGGTCATATTACCTATTCCCTGTGCAATAAGCTCGCGGTTAGGAGGTGTGATCCTGTTGCGGATATCTAATTTGTCAATGGCTTCTATGCAAAGCAGTGTTTCCAGTGTGGCGAGTAGTCCGATGGTAATGCCATCTTTCCATATTTCCGTACTTGTTAAAACCTGCGACAGATCGGGAAAAGAGATATTTGAAAAAATATTGGCAGGAATATTCACCAGTTGAGATGGCTTGAATGCCAGGTGCGAACCGATTTTGCTGAACAGGATGCTGGCGAGGATACCCACCACAACAATCAGTAAGGGGGTTGGCACAATCTTTATCTTTTTGGCAAAAGGTTGTTGCAATACGATCAACAAAGCCAGGGAAATAAACGAAAGGAGCACCACGCCGGCTGTAGTATGATGTCCGAAATTCCGGAAGCTGGCAGCCAGTTTTTTGGAAGAGAATAGTCCGAGGAACCCGCTGGTCCAGAAGTCGGGCTGGTCATAACCCAATGCAATGGGCACTTGTTTGGAAATGAGGATGATGCCAATGGCTGCCAGCATTCCCTTGATGACAGCCGATGGAAAATAACTGGCAATGGTTCCTAATTTCAAAACCCCGAGCAGCACCTGGAAAAGACCTGCTATGATAACCGTCAGCAGAAAGATTTTATAGTTACCCAGCGAAATAATAGAGGCCGCCACCAGGGTGGTGAGACCCGCCGCGGGCCCTGATACCGCTAGTTGTGAACCACTTACTAGTGCAACTACCAGTCCGCCTATGATACCTGATAAAAGCCCTGCATAAAGCGGGGCGCCTGAAGCCAGTGCAATGCCCAGGCAAAGTGGCAATGCTACGAGGAAGACGGATAAACCGGCCGGCAGATCATACTTAAGCCATACTAACCTGTAATACCTGATTTTCCGTCTCATATTTTATACCCTCAAAACAATGTAGACCCTTGTGGTAAACAATTTTGCCGTTACAAGATAAGGTTTTTAACAAAAAATCCCGCTCTGCAGAGCGGGATTTCATTATCAGAACTAGTGATAAGTTTATTTCTTTTTCTCGTAACGCTTCTTGAACTTGTCGATACGACCTGCAGTATCTACCAGCACATTCTTACCAGTATAGAAAGGATGTGACATGTTGGAAATCTCCAGTTTTACCAGGGGGTATTCTTTACCATCTTCCCACTGGATGGTTTCTCTGGTAGCAGCAGTAGAGCGGCTCAGGAATGCATAACCGTTACTCATGTCCTTGAAGACAACAAAACGATAACTTTCAGGATGGATACCTTGTTTCATGGTTTCTATTTTAAGGTGGTACGGATTTGGCCGTACGATTATTTAAGAGCTGGCAAAGGTAAGTACAATTAGGCAATTGGCCAATTTGGAAATTTGCCAATGATTGGGTGCATCAACTTTTCATGTTTATGAACTGTAGCGGGATGCCGAAATTGCCGGCCTTGCATTTGGCTATAACATCTTGAAGATCATCGATTTTCTTGGCGGTAACCCGGATAATATCGTCCATAATGGCCGCCTGCACCTTCAGGCCGCTGTCTTTGATCATTTTGACGATCTTTTTGGCGTCGTCCTGCTTCAGGCCATTCCGCACGGGTACCTCTTTCTTCACCACTTTCCCGCTGGGATAAGCGTCTTTATCAAAATCGAAAGCACTGGCATCAATACCCTGCTTCATAGCGCGACTGATGAGCACATCGATGAGCTGTTTCATCTTCATATCACTTTCGACTTCCAGAGACACCACAAAATCTTTTTTGTTCAGTTCCACCACCACCGGCGAATCGCGGAAATCGAAACGGCCGCTTATTTCTTTCTTAACTGTATTGATGGCATTATCGAGTGTTTGCAGGTCTACTTTGCTGGCAATATCAAATGACGGCATAAACAAAATTTTAACAAATATAGCCATAAAAAAGGCCCCGATGGAAATCGGGGCCGCCGTCTATATAATGCACATGAGAAAAAACAAATTTAATGTTGCGAATGTGGATGGAATCAACCAGATAAAATTGCTAAAAGATGATGAACGGACATACGCCTATTCAAATGGATCATTCCTCTTAATTAAGAGCCATTACCTCCTTGTTGTACCCTGTTTTGTTCATCGGTTGCACTACCTCTTCTGCGTTGTTGTTGCACAGGTTTTCCTTTACCAAACCTGTACGAGAAACTGACATTGAATACACGGCTGTCGCGTACCTGGTGAATGGTTACGTCTACATTCTGGTACTTACTATAACCATTGAATTGTTGTGTATAAAACACATCACTCAGGTTCATCTTAACTGTTCCCTTGCTATTCAATATTTGTTTGCTCAATCCTATATTCATACTACCCATCGGTTGAATAACCAATACACCTTCCAAACTGTTTCCACGATAAAAACCACTGAGCTCTGCGCCCCACCCTTTTTTAAAAGTGAACTGGTTGTTCATGTTGGCCATGAAATTATTTCCGCCGATTGAAATGGGGCCGCCGTTCACCGTACCATTGAATTGATTGTAATAATACAGAAGATAAATATTGGTACGCCACCATTTAGCGAGCGGCATACCCAAACTCATCGATGCGCCCAGGTTCCAGCGGCTGGCGATATTGCTCTTCTTCACATAGGTAGTAGTGGTACTGTCTATCTGCTCCAAAACATCCTGGATAATATCGGTAGTATAACTATAATTGATGGTAGTGGTAAGCATGCCGCCATATATGTGACTGAGTTCGATATTGTGACTGAACTGCGGGTTCAGGTAAGGATTACCCACCTGGTAAGTGTACTTATCAAGAAAATAAAAGAACGGGTTCAGGTCCTGGTAATTGGGCCGGTTGATACGGCGCCCGTAATTCAAAGAGAACTGGTTCTTGTCGTTCAGGGTATATCCAATATACACTGTGGGGAATAACTGCGTGTAATGACGGTTGAAGGTTTGCCCCGTTGTAAGTTGATTACCTTTCATGACTGTATTCTCTGTACGCAATCCGAATTGTCCGCTCCATTTTTTATTGAACTGCTTTCCAAAATTGACATAGGCCGCATTGACATTTTCTTTGTATAAAAAATGATTGGTCCTGCCCGAATCGATTACATATTGCCCGTTTTGCAAATTGCTGTACTGTGCATTGTTGTCTGTTGTTACATAACTGCTTTTAATACCCGCTTCAAATTTGATATCGCCGCGCAGGGTCTTGGAAAAATCTACTTTGGCGCTGTATATATCGATATCGGAAGGCACAAGTCCCCTCATGGTTTCATCGGGTCCTTTTTTATTGCCGGCATTATCATAAAACAAGCTGTTGAGCATCTGCAAATTGTTCGATGCATAATGGATATAATCCACATCACTGGTCAGTTCCGTTCCGGTTGTATCGAATACATGGCGCAGGTTGAAATTGAAACCAACATTTTTAAATTCATTCCTGCCATCATTGACAGACTGCGTGCGTGTATTCAGGGTACCACTATTGTCTTTGATCAATGTATTGTTCCTCATGTACTCAGTGCCATTATTACCCAAACCTGTTACAACCAGTCCCAATGTTGTTTTTTGGGAAGCAAAATAATCGAACCCGGTTTTGAAATTATAACCACGGTACTCACGGTTACTCAAGGTACGCTGATCAAAAATAGATGAGATAGTGTCGGAAGATTTATTCCTGAAAATACGGGTGAGGTTGATTTCATTGAAATTTTGCGAATAATAATGACTGGCATTACCGAAAAGATTGAACTTACCGGTACGGTAATTTAAATTGAGGCTGTTATTGGCCCTGGGATATACTCCCTGACCATATCCTGTTGTTAAACTTCCATTGAAGCCCTGCGCTTTGTTCTTTTTTGTTTTGATGTTGATAACACCGGCATTACCCGATGCATCGAACTTGGCCGGCGGGTTGGTCATGAGCTCTATCTGGTCGAGGTGACTGCTCGACATATTACGGAGCATATTGGCCAGGTCCTGTCCGCTTAAATAAGTAGGTCTTCCATCTATCAGGATCATCACACCCTGCTTGCCCTTCAGGCTGATATTGCCATCTTTATCAACACTGATACCCGGCGATTTTTCCAGTATATCCATCACGGTTGTACCTGCATTGGATGGAGAAGCATCTACATTGATCACCGTCTTATCCAGTCGCTGTTCGATAAAAGGTTTTTTGGAAGTAACCGATACACTCGCCAATTCATTGGCTACCGGTTTAAGTGCAGTGATGTTCAGGTGATGAGCCTGGTGGTTGGCAGACAATTCAAAAGCATCGCTGTAATATTTTGCATAACCTGCTGCCTGTACCGCTACCAGGTATTTACCCGCCGGGATCTTTTCCATGGAGAAGTCGCCGTTCTTATCGGTCACGGATCTTTTCACTACGGCAGAATCTTTTATGCGCAGCAGGCCAATGGATGCCGCTTCCACCGTTTTTTGGGCGGAAGACAGTCTCCCGCTCACCGAACCCGCCGGGTCTGGCGCCTGAGCTGCGAGGCTGGAGGAAACCAGTGCCGTTGCCAGCAACATAGATAGAAATTTGTTCATACAATTAGTTTTATAGTGATTGACTTAGTTCCAGTTGTTACTAATTACAGAACAAAACTATGTACTATGCAAAACAAAGTACATAGTTTTAACATGGGCGGTTCCTGGAATGGATGAACGGAAAACCGGGGGTTCAGGGATTACTTAGCGGTAGCAGTGGTCCATTTTTTGGACTTTGCCATCACAACGATGCCGGCAATGACAAGCAAACTGGCGATCAGCTCTGCCTGGGTAGGTTTAAAGGGAAGGGTCTCATAACGGGTATTCACGCGGATCAGTTCAATGAAAAACCGCTCCACACCGTTCATCACCAGGTATAGCCCGAAGAGTTGGCCGGGTACTTTGATCTTTTTGCGTACCGACCACAATATGAGGAAGAGGATAAAACAAACGATGATTTCGTATAAAGGTGTGGGAAATACCGGCGGCACCAGTTGGCTGCAATAGGGGCCGCTGCATCCCGGGATGGGTACGCCCTCACCTACCACGTTGTGAGGATAATTGTAAGCCCACAACCAGCCGGGCATCCAACTAAAAGGTTTGGGATGGGTATTCACAATACCCCAATCGCCATCGCCGCTCATGTGGCAACCAATTCTTCCGGCCGCATAAGCGAACATCATCACAGGCGCCATCGTATCGCAGAGGTGTGCAATACCGATCTTATGTTTTCTTGCATACACAATAAAGGCGATGCCGGCGCAGATCAGTCCGCCGTAAAAAGTAAGTCCGCTGAAAGATATCAGTGCGCCAACAGGATCTTTTACAAAGTCGTTCCAGTTTTCAAGGTTATGGAAGATCTTGGCGCCTACAAAACCAAATGCAGCAGCATAGATCACCAGGTCTCCTACCCTGTCGTGCGGCCATATTCTTACCACCCTGTTTTCCGGCTTCGCGAGTTGATGGCGTTTTTTCTCCCACCACTTCAATCCTGCGAAAACCAGTCCCAGCAATATTCCCAGCGGCCAGCTCCCTTGCGTGGAAAGAATGAATGATTGCGGATCGTTCAACGCATTGCTGGTTACAAAAGCGCCGATGATCTTAAAGCCAAACACAAATCCCAGTATAAAATTCGCCAGCAACTCCTGCAAGCTTGCAGGTGCACCAATGGTGATGGTCTCTTCTGTATACACAAACTGACCCAGGTTTTCTTTCCTGCGGAATTCCATGGTAAGGATCCAGGCCGAAGCGATGAAAGACAGGGCCACAAAAAAACCGAAGGTGTTTACCAGCTTCAGTCCAGCTATGTCGATTCCGAAAATATCTTTGAATGCGTAGTAGAGATTGGGATACATGGCAGCAAGATAATGGTTAAATATTTAGCAGTGAAATTGCTGTAAAAAAGTAAGGCTCCGCAGAAGCGGAGCCCATACTTACTAACCCATCTCTAAACAAAACTAAGGTAAAATCAGTTACAATACTCATCAAAAACAGCGATCAGGTGCTGGGCGATCATTTGCGCCGGGCGACCCTCGATCTGGTGCCGTTCCACCATGCTCACCAACTGCCCGTCTTTGAACAGGGCAATAGCGGGTGAAGAGGGCGGATAAGGCAGTAAATGCTGGCGAACCTGGTTCACTGCCTCTACATCAAAACCTGCAAAGCTGGTGGTCAGCCTGTCCGGACGCTTTCCGGCATTCTGAATGGCCATCAGCACACCGGGCCTGCAAGCGCCTGCCGCACAACCACAAACCGAATTGATCACCACCAGGGTGGTGCCACTCTGCTTCAGGGTATCGTCCACTTCCCGGGCCGATACCAGCTCATCAAAACCATGATCGGTCAGTTCGGCCTTCATGGGTAACACTATTTCTGCTGGGTACATGTCATTTCATTATTAGAATGCAAAGATACGATAAAGTTGGAACACTAAAGAAGCATTAAAAACGACAAAGTGACGCTTGACAACTCCAATAATAGACATTTTGTCGTTTAAAAAGGGACGATTCCCTCCTTACTGGCATGTTTTGCTCGTAAAAATCGGGTGGTACAGGGTTTGAATGGGTTATAGAAACAATTGAAAACTCAAAAATTGAATACCATGACACTTGTAAAACATCGTCCCGCCCATTTCAGCAACTTATTCGATGAGTTCTTTGGCAATTACCCCGTTAACTGGGGAAAGGATATACAAGCCGCTTTCGGTAACCCCAAAGTGAATATCCATGAAACTGCCGATGCCTATCATGTAGAACTGAATGCGCCGGGCCGCAACAAAGAAGATTTTAAGATCGATGTGGAGAATGGTTTGCTCACTATCAGTTACGAAAAGAAAACCGAAACTGAGAACAAGGAGTATAAAACCATCCGCAAAGAATTCAGCTACCAGAGCTTTAAACGCAGCTTCAACCTCGATGAAAACATCGATGCCAATGCTATCCAGGCCAAATATGAGAACGGCGTGTTGAAACTGTTGCTTCCTAAAAAAGAGGAAGTGAAAACAGCTCCCAAGCAAATTACTATTTCATAATCCTATTACAAAAATCATTGGCACAGAGCCAACAGATTTTGTTTCATAAGCAGTTGGTTTTGGTTAACACCCCGCGTATCCACGCGGGGTTTATTTTTACTGCTGATGCTATTATCGATGATGTATCGATCGGATCACAACGTCGGGAAGGAAAGGAGAAGCGTCGCCGCCATTGCGCAGGATATCGCGCACAATGGTGGAAGCTACTGATGTGTACTTAGGCTCACCGGTAAGGAAAATTGTTTCTATGTTTTTATCGAGCGTGCGGTTGGCGTCGGCAATGGTTTTTTCGTATTCAAAATCACTCACGTAACGAATCCCCCTGAGTATGAACCCCGCTCCGATCGATTTGCAATAATTTATCGTGAGCCCTTCATAGATCACACTTTCCACGCGAGAGTCTCCGTTGTAAATTTCTTTGAACCATTCCTGGCGTTGTTCGGGACTGAACATGGGCGTTTTAGCCGCATTGATACCAATACCGATATAAATTTTATCGAAGAGCGGCAACGCACGGTTGATGATATCGATATGTCCTAATGTAACAGGATCGAAGGTTCCGGGAAACAGGCAGATTCTTTTCATAAGCATGGTTTAATTTTCCCTGCCGGCCAGCAGATAGAGTACCGCCATACGCACTGCTACCCCATTCTCCACCTGGTTCAGCACAATCGAATGTGGTCCGTCGGCCACATCGCTGTCCAGCTCCACACCCCTGTTGATGGGGCCCGGGTGCATGATCACGATCTCTTTTTTAAGGCCGTCGAGTAATTTTCTTTTGATACCGTAGGCCAGGTTGTATTCCCTGAGCGATGAGAACAGGGGTTGGTTCTGTCTTTCGAGTTGTATGCGCAGCACATTCGCCACATCGCACCATTCCAGGGCTCGTTGCACATTATACTCCACCCGCACATCCAGGGCTTCGGTAATGTATTTGGGTATCAGTGTAGGCGGCCCCGCTACCATGATCTCGGCTCCCATTTTCTTCAGCAGGTACATATTACTCAAAGCCACGCGGCTGTGCATGATATCACCGATGATGGCCACTTTCAATCCTTCCAGTTTACCCAGCCTTTCCTGCATTGAAAATGCATCGAGCAATGCTTGCGTGGGATGTTCATTGATGCCGTCTCCTGCATTCACAATCGCAGCGGGAATATGTTGCGCCAGAAAATGCGGCGCACCGGAAGCGCTGTGCCGCATCACCACCATATCTACCTTCATGCTCAGAATATTGTTCACTGTGTCGAGCAAGGTCTCTCCTTTCGCCGCAGAAGAACTGCTGGCCGTAAAATTGAGCACATCGGCCGAGAGGCGTCTTTCCGCCAACTCAAAAGACATACGCGTGCGGGTGGAATTTTCGTAAAAGAGATTCACAATCGTCACATCCCTGAGTGAGGGAACTTTCTTTACAGGTCTTTGTAAAACTTCTTTGAACTGCTGGGCGGTGGAGAGAATCAACTGAATATCTTCCTTATTCAGGTCTTTGATACCAAGTAGGTGTTTGGTAGATAGTTTCATTAAAGGGCAAAGATAAAGCGTTTTGAGGAAATCCTATAACAACACTACTTCTTCCCGTTCGTCTCTTTCTTTCCAGCACACTTTCACTTTTTCAGATACGATGGTGTCGATGGTCTTGCCGGTGTAATCGGGTTGTATGGGTAATTCCCGGTTGAAGCGGCGATCTATCAGCACACAGAGCGATACTTTGGATGGACGGCCGAAATCGAGCAAGGCATCCAGCGCTGCGCGGATGGTGCGGCCGGTGTACAGCACATCATCGATCAGCACCACGTGTTTGTTTTCGATGCTGAAAGGAATATCGGTGGCATTGGCAATGTGCAAGCTCTTTCGCACATCATCGCGATAAAAAGTGATGTCCAGTTTCCCGTAATGGATGGCGGCCTCCCCAACGATCTTTTTCAGTTCGGCTACGATGCGGTTGCTCAGGAACACGCCGCGGGGCTGCAGTCCGATGATGACGGTATTCGACAGTTGCAAGTTATTTTCCAGTATCTGGTGGGCCAGCCTTTTAACGGTCAGTGCCAGTTGTTGTTCGGATAAGATCGTCTTCAAACCTGAATTTTAGAATAAAAATAAATGCTTTCCCCGAGAACATGCGAATAATTCGGCCCGCAGTGCTTTAATTTGCCCCCGATGTTGAGGCTCCGATCCATAACCCTGTTACAGTTTCGCAATTATCCGCAAGCGCAGTTCGATTTCAATGAACGTGTGGTGGGCATTTCCGGCCTCAATGGATCGGGCAAGACCAACCTGCTCGATGCCATCTATTACCTCAGTTTTTCCAGGAGTTATTTTTCCCGGCCCGATTCGCAGAACGTACACCATGGCAGCATCGGCATGCGCATAGATGGCGACTATCAACTGAACGAAAAAGATCACCGGCTCGCCTGTATTCTCCGGGAAACCAACCGCAAAGAGATCATTCTCGACAACGAAGCGTATAAAAAAGTATCCGACCACATCAGCCGTTTTCCCTGTGTGATGATCGCTCCCGATGATCTTGTGCTGATCACCGGTGGAAGTGAAGAAAGAAGAAAATTTACCGACACGCTGCTCTCGCAATTGAGTCAGCCTTACATGCAGCAACTGATCGATTACAACAAGATCATCCAGCAAAGGAATAGCCTGCTCAAACAAATGTCCGAAACAGGCAGTACCGATACGGCATTGATGCAGGTACTGGATGAACAATTGATTTCGAGGGCGCAATTCATTTTTGAAGAAAGAAGAACTTTCCTGGCAACATTTTTCCCGGCCATTCAATCGGTCTATACACGTATTGCCGGCAAAGCCGATGGACTGCAGATACGCTATGAAAGCCAGTTACTGCATGGAGATATGAAAAGCCTGCTCAAAACAGCTTATCACAAAGACCTCGCTTTACAAAGAACCACAGTAGGCATTCACCGCGACGAGTTGGTATTCCTGATGGATCATGCGGCTTTCAAGACCGAAGCATCACAAGGGCAAAGAAAGAGCCTGCTCTTCGCGCTCAAGCTGGCCGAATGGCAGGTACTGAAAGAAAAAAAAGGCTTCACGCCCATCCTTTTGCTCGATGATGTATTCGAAAAACTCGATGCACAGCGCATGCAGCAATTGTTGCATTGGGTTTGTGCCGAAAACGACGGGCAGGTGTTCATTTCAGATACACACGAGGAAAGATTGAAAGAGCACTTGAACGAAACAAGGACGCCTTATCAAATCATTCAACTAGTTTAACCGTCATCCCAAGTATTTTTAATCGTCATCCCGAGCAACGTCACCCTGAGCGAGCGAAGCGAGTCGAAGGGGCAGCCCAGGGATCTGCTTGAATATTCGGACAGCTCCTTCGACTCGCTTCGCTCGCTCAGGATGACGTTCAGAATTAATTGCTACCTTTATACCATGGGTGAATTTCACATCGGCGATGCACTGAAAGGATTTTTGAAGAAGAGTCCACTGCGCAACGGTATACGTGCTGTGCAGATAGAAGAGATATGGGAAAATCTGATGGGTAAAACCATTGCCAAATACACCGACAAAATACAGATCATCAACCACAAACTATTCATCCATACCGCTGTTGGTCCGCTGAAAAATGAGTTAATCTATCAGAAAGAGCAGATCATACAAAGAGTGAATGAAGCGTTTGGGGAGAAAGTGATTACGGAAGTGATAGTACAGTGAGTAACCCATCGATCGTCATCCCGAGCGCAGCCGAGGGATCTGCCTGAATATTCGAGGGGCTCCTTCGACTCGCTTCGCTCGCTCAGGATGACGAGACACGCGGGTCTATTATACCATAGAGTATATCGGCCATCAGGTTCACCACTATAAAGAAACTGGCCGTTACCAACACGCTTCCCATAACCACGGGAAAATCGAGTTTCTCCAGCGCATCCACTGTTACCTTACCGATCCCCTTCCATCCGAAAATATATTCCACAAAAAAAGCGCCGGCCAGCAATTCGGCAAACCAGCCGGTAACGGCAGTGATCACGGGATTGAGCGCGTTGCGCAGAGCATGCCGGAAGATCACACTTTTTTTGCTCAATCCTTTTGCATAAGCCGTTCTGATAAAATCCTGGTCCAGCACATCGAGCATGGCGCTGCGCGTTAACTGGGTGATGATAGCCAGCGGACGAATACCTAAAGTGAGTGCAGGCAATACCATGTTTTTCAATTGTAATGATTTACCGGTAAACGGATCTATATTGAACAGGCTACCCGTCATGTGCAAACCCGTATAACGACTGAGCACAAAACCAAACACATAAGCCAGTACAATGCCCATGAAAAAAGAAGGCGCCGAAATACCCAGCACACTCGCAAATACAGAGCCAGTATCCATCCAGGTATTTTGCTTCACGGCAGCCAGTATGCCCAACAGGATACCCACGATCGTTGCCATGAGCATGGCGGCAACAGCCAGGATCAGCGTACCCGGCAGGGCATCCATCAATACTTCACCCACATTTTTTTTAGTCTGGTAAGAGCGCCGCAGGTAAGGTATTTTCAAGCCCAGTTTGGTTTCTCCCCCGATAAAAAAACCTTTCAGACCCTTGGCCCTGATCTCTTCTTCTGTGTGTATGCCCACTGGCGACACATCATTCAAATAAAGCAGGAATTGTTGCCATCTGGGTTTGTCCAACGCCAGTTCTTTGCGGATGTTTTCAATAGTGGCTTTATCGCCGGTTTGTCCGAGTACCAGCCTTGCCGGATCGCCAAAGCCCTGGAACAAAAAGAACACCACCACGATCACACCGGCGAGTACCAGCAGGCCATACAACATTTTACGGGCAATGAGCAACAGCATGATCCAAATGTAACAACAAAGCTTACAAGTAGCTCAGCCATTTCTTTTCCTTGTGGTTGCTTTTATACCGGTCGTACCATTTACACAGGGGATACATCACAACCAATACGCCTATCCAAATGAGGTATACGATGCCCAGGCTGAAGCCATATCCTTTCAAACCCGGACTTAACGTTACCCATGTAGAGATGATCATGTCGGTCCATTTGTATCCGCATATTTGAGCGCCAACAACAGCGAGCAGGTGTATGAAGTAAATATGGATGATGTAAAAGAACAGCGGCACCCTTCCGAATACCAATACTTTCTTAGTGAATCCGTTCAACGGCCGCTCTGCGTAGGCCAGGAACAGGAAGGCAGGTCCCAATGTCATGAGCAGGTACAGGAAGGAAGGCGGGTACTTGGTGGTATTTAAAAATGAAAGCAGGGTAAACACAGAATTGTGTTGCGGCGCCCATGCGTGGG
This sequence comes from Mesotaenium endlicherianum, assembly GCA_009602735.1. Classification (NCBI taxonomy): domain Eukaryota; kingdom Viridiplantae; phylum Streptophyta; class Zygnematophyceae; order Zygnematales; family Mesotaeniaceae; genus Mesotaenium; species Mesotaenium endlicherianum. The sequence goes on from WELA01002708.1 coordinate 177,650, forward strand.
GATCGCCGTAAATGTTCAGCGTGCGTACGATGATGAACAGCATGGTAACCCCAACGCCCAGCCTGATCAGCGCTTTCTTTCTTCGTGCGGGGTCTACATCACTGGCATACAATCTGCCGAAACAATAGCCCGTGGCCATGGTTCCTATCCAGGGTATGATCGGATAGCCGACAAATATATCGATGTACGAAAAACTGAACAGGCGTTGCTCGTGCAGGAAGGCCCAGAAGAATGCATTCCCCCCTTCTCCGGGAACATGCACATTATCGAGCAGGTTGTGGGCTGTCATGCACAGCAAGCCTATAACCAGTATCAACGGCATGGGAAAATAAATGAGTAGCGACAAGCAGATCATACTGATGCCGATGGACCAGATCACTTGCCAGATCAGTATTACATAAGGATGGAAGGTCCATCCCGGTGTTACCACCAGCATTTCCAGTACTACCAGCCAAAGACCTCTGGTAAAAAGGAAAAAAGAAAGTTCTTTGGTTGTTTTGCGGCTCTTGCTCAGGTAAGCAGCCGTGCCTGCGAGAAAAGTAAAGATGGGTGCACAGAAATGTGTGATCCATCTTGTAAAAAATAATGCGGGCGTGGTGTGTGTAAGGTCTGTGGGATCGTAGAGATAAGCTCCCTGGTGAAAATAATCCCTTACATGGTCCAGGGCCATAACCAGCATGACAAAGCCTCTCAATAGATCGATCGATTCAACGCGTTTATTTTTTACCTGGGCAGTTAATGTTGAAGTCATACTCCGTGGGTTTTAGTTGGGGCGACAGCCTGTAAATTTAACCAAAAGCCGGAGTTGTACTACCAAATTTTACCCGCATCTGTATAAGCCAGTTTTTTAACAATGGTAGCTCCTTTCATTAAAAAGAAGGTAGGTCTTACCCTCGCCGCTGTTTTCAGCACAATGGCATCGCATTTTAAAATGTGATATTGTGGGAAGAGTACCGTTGCTTTTTCGGGTTCCGCTGTAACCAGGAACAGCGGTATTTTTTTTTCCTGTAAAGCTTTGCCGGCTACTGTTTCAAGCGCTGCCTTCCATTGATCTACCCCATTCATGTCTTTGGCCATTACCAGCAGGTAATTGCCGGAGGAAGCAAACAAGGCGGAAGTGGTATCCATGCCAGTGATGTTTTGTATGGCGAACTCTGGGATCGCCGGTTGAAGGCCATTCCCTTTTCTGGCTATTTTATCCTGTCTGCCAACATACTGGTAGGTAGAGTCGAAATCGGGCGGAAAATGATCCTGGTCGAATGTGAGTGCTTTCCCATTCTTCCGGTAAGTGAATACGATGGACATACTATCGGGCACAGCGCCTGCTGGTTGTTTCATTTGTTCCGCAATATTATTCCCTGCTTTATAAGGCAGACAATCAACCAATGGCAAATGCTTCAACACATACCATTGCAAAGCCGAAGTAAACAACACTGCTACGAACACCGCAAATCCTGCTACCTTGTTGCGGCCACCGGCAACAGTAGAAAAAAAGAGTACAAGGATCAATAACAACAAGACCAGGTCTTTCCCGAAAGATTGTGCAGGTGTAAGCGGAAGACAATCACCAAAACATCCGCAGGTTTTGATCTTGCCCGAGAGCAATGCATAGCCCGTGAGGAAGCTGAAGAAAATAATGAGCAACAGTAATAACCAGTTCACCAGTTTTTGCTGCCATCCTACGATCACCGCAACACCAGCTCCTATTTCGAATGTATTCATGATCACGGAAAGGCTCAGTGTATAATCGTGAAAACCATTCCACCCCCACACTTCAAAAAATTCCTGCATTTTGTAACTGAGTCCGAGCGGGTCGTTGGCTTTTACCAGGCCGGAGAAAATGAACAGCAGTCCCACCAGCCAGCGGATAATGGTCAATACTCGTTTCATCTGTTGGTTTTATGGTTTTGGTTAGTGCTTCCCTTCAGCTATCAGGATGAGGGCAAAAACAGCATAGTTCACAATATCTACATAATTGGCATCGATACCCTCGCTGATCAGTGTTTTCCCTTCGTTATTAAGTATTTGCCTGATACGCATGAGTTTCATGAGAATGAGGTCGGCAAAGCTTTCCTGGCTCATTTCTCTCCAGGCTTCGCCATAATCGTGGTTTTTATCCTGCATGGTTTGACGGGCCATACCCACAGCGTGCGCATATAGTTTTTCTACCCGCTCCAGGGGTAATTCCTCCACCATGGCATCGTTCAGTTCCAGTTGTATCAACCCAATGACCGCATAGTTCACGATGCCCATAAATTCAGATGGAATATCATCCTGCACTTTCTGCGTTTCCAATTCCTGCAGGTTGCGTATGCGCAGCGCTTTGATGAAGATCTGGTCAACCACGGAAATGGTGCGCAATACACGCCAGGCTGTGCCATAATCTTTTGTCTTCTTGAGAAAAATATCCCTGCACTGTGCGATGGCCTGGTTGAATTGCTGGTCGGTCTGGTTCATTATCGGAACAAAGGTTAAAGGCTTTGAATATCTTTGATGCGGATGCAATATAAATCAATAGACAGAATGTTCACACTTAACTGCAAGGGAAGGCTGCTGGCGCTCGACAAACCTGTTGTCATGGGTATCATCAACAGCACACCCGATTCATTTTACAGCGGCAGCAGGCAACAGACCATTGATGGCGCCTTAAAGCAAGCCGCGCTGATGCTGGAAGAAGGCGCTGCCATACTGGACATCGGCGGTCAGAGTACGAGACCCGGCGGTGAACAGTTAGGAGCAGCAGCAGAACTGCAACGGGTAGCGCCGGTTATAGAAGCGATAGCCAAAGCGTTTCCGCAGGCTTATATTTCTATTGATACTTATTATGCAGAGGTGGCACAGGGTGCAATTGAAGCGGGTGCCTGCATGGTGAACGATATCAGCGGCGGCAGTTTTGATGCCGGTATGTTACAAACCATAGCCGCACTCAAAGTACCCTATGTATGCATGCACCTGGAAGGAACACCGCAGACCATGCACCAAAAAGCAGACTATCCTTCATTAATGCAGTACCTGCTCGATCATTTCATTCAACGAATTGCGGCCTGTCGCGATGCAGGCATTACCGATGTGATCATTGACCCGGGTTTTGGCTTCAGCAAAACCACTGCGCAGAATTTTCAACTGGTGAAAGAGCTGGGGCTTTTGAAAATGCTGCAATGTCCTTTGTTGCTGGGGGTATCGCGTAAGTCTACCATTTACCGTACGCTGGGCATTACACCCGAAGAGTCCCTGAATGGCACTACGGTTCTCAATACCATGGGGTTGCTCAATGGCGCCAATATTTTACGGGTGCACGATGTGAAAGAAGCTGTGCAGGCCATACAGCTTGTTACACAATAAAACTTTGCCTTTTGCCCCGGGCTTAAGCCCGGGGCAAAAGGCAAAGAGTAATGTTATATATCCAATCTTATTTTTTGGGCTGGGCGGCAGCAGCGGCATTCGGTGCCGGAGCAGGCGCAACGGCAGCAGGAGCTGGTGCGGGCTTGGCAACATCTGTCACTTCCACATCGAACACCAGGTTATCCCAGGGTCTGATGGCCGGGGGCATACCTCTCTCGCCATAAGCCAGCATACAGGGGATAAACAGCCTTCCTTTACCACCTTTGGCAAACAGGCGCAGACCTTCGTCCATTCCGGGGATCATGCCGGGGGAACCAATGATTACCTGGAGCGGATCTTTGTGAAGACTGGCCGTTTCGTTATTGGAATCAAAAGACTTGCGTTTTGCATCGGTAAAATATCCTTTGTACATCACAGAAGCCTGGAAGCCGGAATCTGCTTTTTGTCCTTCACCCGCACGCTGTATTTCCACCAGCACACCAGAAACTGTTTTTTGGGTTTTGATGCCTTGTTTGGTGGTATAGTCAGCCAACTCTTTCACTTCCCTTTCTTTTTCTGCCTCTACTTCCTTTTTGTGGTCGGCGATCATCGCTTCCTGGTTGGGGAATGTTTTGATAATCTCTATGCGGCCATTGATCATATCTCCGCTATGAAAATCAGGACTGTTGGGATCGATCATCTGCATTTTTTTCAGGGTATCGATGCTCAGTGCAAATTCAGCTTTATCGCCCGGCGCCATTTTGGTAATGAACTCTGTGAAATTGTATTTACCCAGGCGGGTTGTATCGATTACGAAATAAGCCGGAACGTGACCAAATGAAACATTCAGTACGGTATCTTTCGGAGAAAGCTTGTATTCAATATGGAATTTCACAAACTGTCCCTGCTTCAGGGTTTCTTTGCTGCCTCCTTTTGTGATCTTGTATTTCATACCGGAAGGCGCTTTCTGGTATTGGCTACAACTGGCCAGCAATACAATTGCCAGCAACAGGGTGGTTGTTGTTCTCATCATGGTTGTTATTGTAATTGTTGTTGATAAGTTTTTATGATCGTTTTGAATTTTTGTACGGTTGCTTCCAGGCTGTCGCTGCTCCTTCCACCGGCCGCGTTCTGGTGGCCGCCTCCCTCAAAATGTTGTCTGGCAAAAAGGTTCACATCAAAATTTCCCTTGCTCCTGAAACTCCATTTCCGTTCTTCATCGCGGTCGATGACCAGGGCACCGAGCCGCATGCCTTGTATCGTTAGCAAATAGTTGACCAATCCCTCTGTATCACCCGTTTTAATGTCGAATCGTTGCAGATCCTGCCGGGTAATATGCATCAGCGCCGTATTGTATTCGTACAATATTTCCATCCTGTTCAGGAGCGCATAGCCAATGAAGCGCAGCCTTCCCTCCAGAAAATTATCGTAGATCATCTCATGCACGTGGGTATGGTTGAGGCCCAGTTCTTTCAGTTGGGCTGCCATACGGTGTACAGCCGCAGTAGTAGACGGAAAACGGAAAGAGCCGGTATCGGTCATCAGTCCCGTATACAAACACGCTGCCATGTCCAGGTTCAGTTTATCAGCATGACCCGATGCGATGATGAAATCATACACCATTTCACAGGTAGAGCTTTTGGAGGTATCACTGATACCATAGGCAAAAGCCTCTTCCTGAGGTTGTTGGTGATGATCAATCAATATTTTGGTACAGGTAGCTTCGGTGAGCGGCTGCTCCATGTTTTTGGTGCGATGCAGGATGTTAAAATCCAGACAAAAAATAATTTCGGCCGACTGGATCAGGTTTTTTGCCTTGTCGCGATAGCGTTCAAAATCAATGACCCGGTCCACACCCGGCATCCAATCAAGAAAATTAGCCCAGTTCGTGGGGGAAATCACGACTGCTTCATGCCCCAGCGCCGTGAGGAAATGGTACAGTCCCAATGCCGACCCCATAGCGTCTCCATCGGGTTTCTGGTGCATGGTAATGACCACTTTGGCAGGGGTATTCAATCGGGGGTAAAACAGGTCTATTGCTTGCATAGAGTCGCGGCAAAATTGCAGTTTCCGGCTTATTCTATCAAATCAATTTAGGGTACTTTAACAAAAAACAGGTCGCAATACCCTATTAAAAGGGATGAATGCTTAGCTTTGCGGCCGAAATTTTATCAGTATATATGAGCAACAGAACATTTACCATGATCAAACCCGATGCTACTTCCAAGGGGCATACAGGGGCTATTCTCGACCAGATCATCAAAGCTGGTTTCAGTATAAAAGCTATGAAATGGACCCGTCTAACCACAGAACAGGCCGGTTTTTTTTATGATATTCACCGCGAGCGTCCTTTTTTCGGTGAACTGGTTGATTTTATGAGCAGTGGTCCGATCGTAGCGGCCATCCTCGAAAAAGACAATGCAGTAGCTGATTTCAGGAAGCTCATCGGAGCCACCAATCCTGCCCAGGCAGAAGAAGGCACTATCCGTAAGCAATTTGCCGCTTCTGTAGGAGAAAATGCTGTACACGGTAGCGACAGTGATGAAAATGCAGTCATTGAAGGCGATTTCTTCTTTTCTAAGCTGGAACGCTATTAAGACGCAGAAATAAAGTAATCCAAAAGGCCATTCGCCATCTGGCGGGATGGCCTTTTTCATTGCACTATGGCACATTGAGCCATTTTCAAATCAGATAAGATATATTGCAGCTTCGCAAAACCGGCATCATGTTCGAATTCCATAAGGACAGAAAAAGATATTTCGATATTCAGGTATGGAATACTGAGAAATATGTCATTCCCTTTATTGAAAAAACCTTCCCTATTCAGCCTGGCATGCGTGTTTTGGAGATTGGTTGTGGAGAAGGAGGTGTGTTGAAGGCGTTCGTCAATAATGGATGTACAGGTGTAGGGGTAGAACTAGATAAACCACGTATCGACAACGGCACGCTCTGGCTGGCTGATGATATTGCTGCCGGCAGGATACGGTTTGTAGCCAAAGACATTTACCAGGTGGATGTGGAAACAGAATTGGGCGGCAGTTTCGACCTTATTGTGTTGAAGGATGTTATTGAGCATATACACGATCAACCCAGGTTGATCGCCTGGATGAAACATTTTCTTACCAAAGAAGGCGCTATCTTTTTTGGTTTCCCGCCATGGCAAATGCCTTTTGGCGGTCACCAGCAATTGTGCAGAAATAAATGGCTGTCGAAACTCCCCTACTATCACTTATTGCCGCTTCCGGTTTACAGGGCCATCTTACAGCGCTACAAAGAACCTGTTGCCGATCTGCTGGAGATCAGGGATACACGCATTTCTATTGAAAGGTTTGAGCGTATAGCGAAGCAGGCAGGTTACAAGATTGATCATAGGTTACATTACCTTATCAATCCCATCTATGAATGGAAATTCGGCTGGCACGCGAAAGCGCAGTTGCCTGTTTTGCGTGATATCCCTTATATCCGCAATTACTTCACCACTTGTGTGTACTACCTCATCAAACCGCTTCAAGCATGAAAAAAAGATTGGTGGTGTTGACGGGCGCAGGCATCAGTGCAGAAAGCGGACTGAAAACTTTCCGAGATAGTGATGGTTTATGGGAAGGATATGATATATACGAAGTGGCTTCTCCGCGCGGATGGCAGCAGGCGCCACAGGTTGTGCTCGATTTTTACAATATGCGCCGCAGGGATGTAGCTCTTGCACAACCTAACGCTGCGCATAAAATATTGGCAGCGTTGGAACAGGATTTCGATGTACACATCATCACACAGAATATCGACGACCTGCATGAACGGGCTGGAAGCACACAGGTATTGCATTTACATGGCGAGATATTCAAAATGCGCAGTGTGCTCGATGAAAACATTACTTATCCCATCCGTGAGGATATCCGTTTGGGCGACAAAGCGCCCGATGGCGGGCAACTCAGGCCCCATATCGTTTGGTTCGATGAACCCGTTCCTATGATCGAAGCGGCTATACAAGTAGCACGGACAGCAGAACTCTTTGCAGTCATCGGCACTTCATTGGTAGTCTATCCCGCGGCAGGGCTTGTCAATTATGTGCCTTATGGCGTACCTAAATTCATTGTCGACAAACATATCCCTTCTTCCCCATCGTTATACAATGTAACTGCTATCGAAGCTCCTGCTTCGGAAGGGGTACAATTGTTAAAAAACAAGCTGGCGGCGTATCTTTAGACTTTTGCTAACATCGGCTGTTATAATCTTGCACAAATTTCATTGCATGAGGGTTGGTTTACTTTTCGTTTCCTGGTTTATTGCACTTTCCGCTACTGCTCAACTGAGTGAACAGTACCTGGAACTCAAAACTTTTACCGGTAAACAAACCAATTTGCCAACCGATAGCAGCGCGGCGCTTTATCCATATTATCACAAAGAACTGCACTACCTCTACCCGTTGTATAAAGCTTTTCAAAAAGAAAAAACAATCCTTGCGGCCACGGATGCTGCTAGTTATTACGACCAGCTTTCGCAGGTCCTTGCTTTTGTGGGTGATTATGCAAGCGTTTTGCAATTGAGCAAACTGGGACACGATCCTGTGGGTGACACGGCTATAGGGTTTTCCAACAAGCAAGCAGAAATAGTAAAATCGATTCAGTACACTGATGCCAGGCAGTATATTTTGAAAAAGGCGGCTGCCAGCCGCGTTGTGATGATCAATGAAGCGCACGACAAGCCCTTGCACAGGGTTTTCACCGCTTCTTTGCTGGAAGGCCTGTACCAACAGGGATTCCGCTACCTGGCCATGGAAACCCTGAACACGAATCGCAACACACCGCTTACCCGGTTGAATATGTACACCGGTCATTATACCTGCGAACCTATGGGTGGGGAATTGGTGCGAAAGGCCCTGGAAATAGGTTATAAACTGGTGGCTTATGAAGATTCTCTGGCGTACAAACACGGACCCAATCAACGCGAATACATACAGGCGTCGAATATCAATGCGATCCTGAAAAAAGACAGCACTGCTAAAATACTGGTACATGCCGGTTACGGGCATATATCGAAAGTGGCTACGGAAGACTATATTCCTATGGCCGCATATTTTAGCGTGATCTCCGGCATCGATCCGCTGACCATTGACCAGACTTCTCTGTGCGAAGGAAGCACGTCGAATGACAAAGCCAGTTTTTATGAAACATGGCTCAAGCTTCGCCCCGTTGCAGCTCCTGTAGTTCCTTTGCAAAGTGATACCGCATTCGATCCCTTTGGCTATAAGTTGTATGATGTTTACGTGATCCATCCGGCAACAAAATTTCATAACGGCCGTCCGCAATGGGTCAATATGGATGGATGGAAAAAAGAACTGCCCGTGCCTCCGGCGTTTCAATCGCTCTTCTTTGTACAGGCTTATTATGCCAATGAATACAATGATAAAACCGCCGGCCTGGTAGTGCCTGCCGATCAAACTTATATCAATGCACCAAACGGTTATTACTACCTCTATCTACGCAAAGGTAGGTATAAAATAGTTTTCCGGGATAAATTATATGCAGTGTTGGGAGTAAAAGAAATTGAAGTGAAATAGCGCCTTCAGAATTTGGCTCAATTTTTAGGCAGGGAAGATTTTAGAAAATCAATTTCTTGTCGTGGAAGAAAAAAACCTTTGATGCAGTTAGGGTTTCTGATAGAAAGTTGGATATGCGTTTTTTCAGCGATCCCAGCCCCGGTATATGCAGGGCCGCCTTCGGTAAATACCCCTCTTGCCGAATCGAATATTCTATATTCACTATACCCTTTCAGTTGTATATCTGTAGCAACCCAGTTAGTAATTTGATCATGCATAAATTCTATCACCTTGCAATCCAGTTCACGTAGGATTTTATCTTTATGGTGATCTGTTTTGATGTCTCTATTTTGGGGGAGTGTTTCACCAACATCTTTATAGGTTTGAGCCAGTAATGAATAAGATCCCTTAATCATTGATATAAATCGCGAATCAGAAAGATCAAAACAATACCCTAAATCCAATACTGCTCCGATTACAGCAGGGGTATCAATCTCACCTCTTCGTTTTTTATCTTTTGCCCATTCAAGAGCCCTATCAATGTTGTTTTCCCAGAAATATATGCCATGCCCCAGCCAGTCATAAGGTTTTTCACTCTTTTTAATAAAATCCGGATTTGATAACAGCTTGTTCCGAATGGCGGCCTCGCATCCATGAAAAGCAATAATCAACCCTGGCCTCGAATAGTACATGGTTACTTTGTAACCCCTTTTCTCATGAACCTGCCAATATTCCGATATGGTTTGGTATAATTACCTTTTTTCGTCAGGATACCTGCGGAAACAAGAGACGCAAACGCTTGTTCTTTTGTACGCTTTTCAGACAGTTTTTTCTTAAACATGTCTATTAACCTTTTAATATCTTGATCAGTCATACTACAAATTTACTGTAAGCAGCTTGCAAAAAAACAGGAGTTTGTACGTGATTTTTTTAGCAATAAATCAGATCAGGAATATACAATTGAAGAACCGTATTCAATCGGTCATCAGCTATGCAAGCCGAAATAAGAAAGGGTTATCCATACTGCCACAAAGAAAAAAGCAGCCAATGCATCATTGGTCAATGATTTGAACGGTCTTTTCCTGATAAAAAGTTGGTAGAAAATCCACAGTACCATTAAAATAACAGGGCCGAAAAAACGCAGCATCCATAGCGTATAAGGAACAGACATATACTTTCTATTTTCCTTGAAGTGTTTCGCTGCTATAAAGGTATAACTTATTATTTAAAAAAGATATACCCTATGAATACCGCAGCTATCACTCCTATCAGATCGGCCAGCATACCGGCCCAGATGGCATAACGCACTCTCTTGATGCCTACGCTACCGAAATACAACGCAACAATATAAAAAGTAGTATCGGCGCTGCCCTGGAATGTAGAAGCCAACTGGCCAATGAAACTATCAGGGCCATGCGTTTTGAAGATATCCAGCATCAGCCCCCGGGCGCCGCCACCGCTGAACGGACGCATGATGGCAACCGGCAGGGCCGGTACAAAATCGCCCCGCATACCGCTGGCCGTAAAACACCAGGTAATAGCGTTGATGATCGCATCCAAAGCGCCACTGTCGCGGAATACACGAATGCCTACCAGCAACCCTACTAAGTATGGAATGACTTTGATCACCACATCCCAACCTTGCTTGGCCCCATCAATGAACGCTTCAAAGACATTGATCTTTTTCACCCAGCCACCGATGAGGAAAGAAGCCACGATAAGAAACAGTATCAGGTTACCCAGCACATCGGTGAATGTTTCCTTGGCAAAAAGCGTGGGGCTGCCCGCAGCGGCTTTCGAAGGCAATCCATCTATAAACCATGCAAATAATAATACACTGGCAATGATACCTCCCAACCACAATAGCAATACTTTATCCATCCGGATGCGCTGGTATGCAATGGTGATGATGATGCTGGCCATCGTTGCAACAGTGGTAGCTACCATCAGGGGCACGAATACACTGGTTGGATTGACACTGCCCGCCCCGGCGCGATAGGCAATGATCGACAAAGGAATGAGGGTGAGTCCGCTCGTGTGCAGCACCAGGAACATGATCTGTGCATTGCTGGCCGTGTCTTTGGCAGGATTCAGTTCCTGCAGGCTGTTCATGGCTTTCAGTCCGAATGGGGTGGCTGCATTATCCAAACCCAGCATATTGGCGCTGAAATTCATCACCATTTGTCCCATAGCCGGGTGCTTTTCAGGTACTTCCGGGAACAACCGCTTCATAAAAGGATTCAGCAAACGTGCCAGGAAATTAACGGCACCGGCCTTCTCTCCAATATTCATCAATCCCATGAAAAACATCATGGCGCCGGCCAGCGGAAGGCCTATTTCCATCACAGAAGACTTGGAAGCATCGAATATTCCCTCCACCAGTTTTTTGAATATTTCATAATCCTGGAAAACGATCAGTTTCACCAAAGCGATCGCCAGTCCGATCAGGAAGAAAAATATCCAAACATAGTTTAATGCCATAGCCTGCAATTAATGAGGTGAAAATAAGGAATGGGGCTATATTTGCGGCTCAAATTTTGAAGTAATATGGCTTTACAAGCAGGAATCGTGGGACTACCCAATGTGGGAAAATCGACTTTGTTCAATGCCGTGAGCAACAGCGCCAAGGCGCAGGCAAGCAATTACAGGTTCTGTACCATTGAACCCAATGTTGGATTGGTAGACGTGCCCGATGAACGCCTGAACAAGCTGACCGAACTGGTAGTACCCAATCGTACCGTGCCTACCCAGATGGAGATCGTGGACATCGCCGGACTCGTAAAAGGCGCCAGTAAAGGCGAAGGTTTGGGTAATAAATTCCTGGGCAATATCCGTGAAGTGGACGCCATCATTCACGTGATACGCTGTTTTGAAGACGAGAACGTATTGCGCGAAGAAGGCGCCATCAACCCTTTGAGCGATAAAGAGATCATCGATACGGAACTACAGCTGAAAGACCTGGAGAGCGTGGAAAAGAAAATGCAGCGCGTAGAAAAAATGGCCCGCGTAGGTACCGATGCCAAGTCCAAAGCAGAATTCGAGGTACTGACACGTTGTAAAGAACACCTGGAAAAAGGGAAAGGCATCTTCTCACTGGGATTGAGTAAAGAAGAAAAGACAGCCGTAGCCGATCTTTTCCTGCTCACCGATAAACCCGTGTTGTATGTAGCCAATGTTGACGAAGCATCCATGCATACCGGCAACAAATTCTCTCAAATACTGATCGACGGTGTGAAAGGCGAAGGCGCCGAAGTGATTGTAATGTGTAACAATATTGAAGCACAGATCGCCGAAATGGAATCACCGGATGACAAGCAGATGTTCATGGAAGAGTACAAAATGACTGAGCCCGCCTTGAACCGCCTCATCCGCTCTGCCTATAAATTGCTCAACCTCGATACTTATTTCACCGCCGGCGTACAGGAAGTACGGGCATGGACCATTCACAAAGGATGGAAAGCGCCGCAGGCTGCCGGTGTGATCCACAGCGATTTTGAAAAAGGATTCATCAAGGCTGAGGTGATCGCTTATGATGATTTTGTTAAATTCGGAAGTGAAGCCGCAGCGCGCGACAACGGCAGGTTGCGCATAGAAGGAAAAGAGTATCTCGTCAAAGATGGCGACATCATGCACTTCAGGTTTAATGTGTAAATTGGAGCCATGAAAAAGACCTTTCTTGCATTTATTGCTGCCACTGCTTTATTAGCAGGCTGTCGTGATACCAACAAAAGCGACGATGCATCGGCTCCTGCCATTCTTGCTCCGGCAGTGATCAATTACAGCCTGGTAAAAGTGTACCCGCATGATACCAGTTCTTATACGCAGGGACTGATCTGGCAGAACAATACCATGTATGAAGGAACAGGCTGGCGTGGGGTTAGTAAGCTGCGCACTATAGATATCAATACGGGTAAACCCATCAAGCAAATATCACTGCCTGATACCGTTTTTGGTGAAGGAATCGCTATATTAAACAACAAGATATATCAACTTACCTATCAAGAACACAAAGTATACGTTTACGATCTATCCAGTTTCAAAAAACTGCAGGAATTTGAGTGGCCCTATGAAGGATGGGGACTCACCACAAATGGTAAACAACTAATTATTTCAACCGGCGATAGCAACCTGTATTTCGTAAACCCTGAAAACTTCCACATCGAAAGAACTGTTGGCGTAAGTGATAATAATGGGTATGTACCCAACCTGAATGAGTTGGAATATGTTAATGGTAGTATTTATGCTAACGTTTACGAAACCGACTATATTATCAAGATTAACCCGGAAACAGGCCATGTGGATGGTAAGGTCGATATGTCGAGTTTATTACAAAAAGCAGGCGCCACTTATGATCCCCGACAGGTAGATGCTGGTTATGTTTTGAATGGCATTGCTTATGATGCTGCCAAAAACAGCTTTTATATTACCGGGAAAAGATGGCCTATCCTCTGTGAAGTGAAGTTCAATTAAACACTGCCTTTTTTTGAAAAAACATAGATCACCGAGCTGCATTTTTTTGCATTAGAGAATGCTTTGACATTCGACCAGATGCCTGTACGCAGCGCCCCGGGGAGATTGGATTTCCCATTCTTATATTGTTCACTAAGCATCGATACATACAGGCTATCGAACCACATAGGTAAAGTTGTTTCCAGCCTGAAGCCTTTTTGTTGTGCGAGTAATTCCATTCCTGCAGGAGAGAAATGATATAGGTGCCTGGGCACATCGTAAGCCGCCCAATACTGTTGGTACACCGTAGCATCGTAACTGGTATAATTAGGTACGGCAATAACCAGTTTCCCTCCAGGTTTCAGTATGCGGGCAAATGTTTGCAGGTACCCGTGCAGGTCGTGCACATGTTCCAGCACATGCCAGAGGCTGATCGCATCGTAACGGGCATCGGGCAGTGTATACAATGTTTCCGGTGCTTGCAGCTCCAGTCCGTATTTCGTTTTGGCCCGCTGCCTTGCCGTTTCATCAGGCTCTAATGCCGTTACCTCCCAGCCTGCTTCGCGCATCGCATCTGCAAAAGCGCCGATGCCGGCGCCCACATCCAACAATAATCCTTTTTCTTTACCTGTAACGCGCTGTATCAATTTTCTTTTGCTGCGCAACGTGTAATTACGCACCAGGTGGTAAAGACGGTTGATAAGTCCTTTATTGGTATCTGAATGGGAAATGTAGGCGGCGGACTGGTAATAGAGACCAATAGATGCAGCATCGGGCACCAGTTGTGTAAACCGGTTTGCGCATCCGTCGCAATGCCATACTTCGAAGAGCTCTTTGCTCACCGTATGGTCTTTTACTCCCAATACGGGTTGTATTGCAGCACTCTGGCAAAAAGGGCACAGGGTATGATTGATAAAATTTTTGTCGCTCATGATCATCTGAAAATAGATCGAACCGGATGCAAAGAAAAGAGATTATGCGTAGTAAAAAAGAATGATTCCTATACCGATCAATAACAAGATAGCGGCATAGAGCCACCATTTATTATTGGAAGCTGAAGTTGGTTCGGCTTCTGCATATTCATTGCTGGTAGCTGCTTCGTTGGTTTTGAGTGCATGTGGCATGGATGCTGTATGCTCAAAAACAATGCCATCCGGCAGTGATACAGGCGGTAATAACTCATGCGGACTGGCAACGGCGCGGAATTCAGTTGTTCCATCTTCCCGTATAAAGAGATGGCCCACTTCCTTCAATTCAACTCCTGATTCACTGGTTACTTTGGTTTTCAGCTCTTCGGTATAGTCTCTGAAACGGTTAATGGCATCTACTTCATCTGTATCCATTTCCCATGCAAGAAAATCATAGAACTGTTTATCGGCCTGTACCGCCTGTTGACGAAAACTGATCACGGGAACCGGCGCCTGTATCAGCTTGCCGCCTTCCTCCATCCGGGCAGGCCTGTTTTCAATAAGGAAGCGGCCCAGGCCCGGGATATCTAACCGGCGATGCAATACCAGGTATTTATACAGGTGTTCGTCCATCTTGCTTTTTTACCGGAACGAATATACAACTCCTCCCAACACATTCAGTCCCAATACCTCGTATTGGTTCCACCGCTGGTATTTGTTATTGAGGAGGTTGTTCACCTGGAACCATAGGTTGAGCTTGGGCATCACTGCAAATTCTATTCCCAGGTTGAGGTCGGCAGCGGGATCCAGCTTCATGGCCTGCATCGATTTACTGCGGTAATAAGGTCCGTCCCACAGGAATGCATCTGCTTTTACCTGTAGGTCTTTCAGCACTTTCCATTTCAGGGTACCCGTCACTTCAAAAGGCAATTGTCCCCATGCCTGTTCATTCACCACCAGGGAAGAGAATTTTTGGAAAGTAGCGCCGGCCAGGAAGGAGAATTTCTCCTGTACATTATACCCTACTTCTCCATGCAGCTTCATCAGTTGCATACTAGGTTCATACAGTACGTTGAATGTCTTTCCATCGAGCAGGTCATTCACAAAAAGCGGTTGGTTATTGAGCTTGATGAACGATACGCGTCCTTTATACGTAAAATGATTTCCAGCAGAGCCTTTGATGCCTGCATAGGTTTCTATCGCTTTGGTATTCTGCAGGTCTGTAAGCGCTGCTAACCAGGGGTTGAATCCTGCGAGGGAATAGTAAGTATTCTTGTTATAATAACCTGTCCATCCGCCTTCCACCACCAGGGCGCTCTCCTTGATCCTCGCTTCTGCCGTGATATTGGGCAGGGTTGAAAAGTTCTGGTTATCCCATGAAGGTTGAATACCCAGGTAGAGTTTGAAATTGGGCGTGTTGAATTGTAAGGTTGGACTTACATAATAAAGGTTGTTCTTCAGTGTACGCTGGTTCGGCGTGGAAGGGAAGAAAGTGGCTTTGGAAATATCAGCTGTGAGTCCCAGGTCAAACGCATAGATCTTTGCAAAACCTTTATTGATATTTGCTTTGGCCACCAGTGCGTATTCTTTATTATCGCGGTTATCGGCAAAATAGCGCAGCTGCACCTGCGGGTGGTAAGTAATATTAAAATCGTTGCGGGCCTTGTTCTGCAATCCCACTTCTATTCCTGCGGTATTGAAGCGGTTCAGCAAGCTGTCTTTTTTATAATTCAACGAAGCCGGCTCGTAACCGTAAAAATAGCGCGTGGTGTTTTCATAAAAGGCTTTGGTGGTCCATTCGTTGTTGTGATTGGTATTCAGAATAGAGATCACATTCATGCCGAATTTCGAATATTGTTGTGCCGGCAGATTGCCCTTGGTGGTTAAATAATTGGCGCGCAGGTTGGTGATGGATTTTTTGCCATCTCCAAAAGAGAAGGCGCCTTCGGCCAACCCCATAGTATAATTGCCGATACCTGCTTTTATGTAATGGTCATTCACCCATGCCAGGCCACTATCCTGCGGCAGGGCCAGCGGTTTGATAGGTACGGGCTGGTAAGAGAACAGGAGGTTCTGCGCAGGAATATTATACAGCACAGGTACGCGTGATGAGTCTATCACCGGCGAAGCAGCGGTAAAATTCACTTTGGCCGCATTCTTCAATGAAGGCTTGAATGCAGAAGTCACGGTTACTACACGGGGCGCGGTAGTGTCTCCCAAGCCTTCGCGATTCAGTTTTGCCGGCGTAGATTCGGCCGCACTGAAAACGGCCGTCTTTTTCTTCGCAGGCGTAGCAGCCGTGTGAGACTTTTTTGTTTTCGCGGGCGCTTTTTTGTGTGCTGCTGTCTGTACTTTTTTCTTACCCTTCTTTTTATGCTGGGCCTGTACCGTTGCCGTTGTCAACGATACAAGCAAAAGAAAGCAACATATTTTCTTACAATAATGCATGTATGTAATACTTTAGGGTTGTTCTACTTTATTGACTTTATTCTTCTCCTGCTGCACCTGTATCAGTTTTTGCTGTGCTTCTGTTTTCAACTCGGCGATCGTAGCATTCTCAACGATACTCTTAAAAGTTGCTTCGGCATTGAACCAGTCTTTCTCTTTGGTATAGATATCGCCCAGCAGTATATAGCTTTTGGTAACCCAGTATTCATAGGAGCCCAGCTTCTTGATCACTTCAAAAGCTCCTTTTTCCGCCTCGGGTAATTTGTTCTCTCCGAACAGTATTTCTGCAGAACGGTATTGCGCTTCAGCACTCCATTCAGATTTACCGGCAGCCACTACTTGTTTGTATGCGGCCAGCGCCAGATCGGGTTCGTTGCTCGACTGGTGATTTTTGGCAACCACCATATTGGCCATCATCCGGTCGTCTGTGGCAATGCCTTTCTCCTGCAACAACTCCTGCGCATTGGGCGCCGCTTCCTTCCATTTTTGTGCTTTGAACTGGCAACGCAGGAGACCACGCATGGCTTCCAGTTTATTTTCCTGTTGCTTGGCCAGTTCTTTCAGTTGGGTGAAATATTTTTCTGCAGAAGCATAATCTTTCAAATCGAAATAATAAATGCGTGCCGCCTGCAGCAGGCTTCTTTCGGCATACTGGCTCTGCCCTTTGGCAGCAACGGCTGTATAATAAGGAAGCGCTTTGTTGTAATCTTTAGCAACGATGTACAATTCTGCGATGAAATAATTGACTTCTATATTGTAGCGGCCGTCGGGGAATTTAGACAGGTAATCAGCAAAGCCTGCTTTGGCTCCTGCCACATCCTTTGCATCATACCGTATCATGGCAGAACGGAACGTGAGTGAATCTTCTTCGTTATAAGTTACGGGCTTTCCCTGTTGGCGCATGAAAGCCACAAAATCGCCGGGCTTTTGATTGGCTACAAAAATGTTGCGGATATATTCCACTGCATCACTACTTTCCTGCGTATTAGGATAATAAGCCACCAATTTCTTAAACTGCTCCAAAGATTCGGCGTTCTTATCCAGGTTAAAATACGCAATACCCATTTTCAAATAAGCCTGTGGGTGCAGGGAAGTGGCTTTGTTGTTATCCAGCACCAGTTTCAACGGCGCCAGTGCAGCCTGGAAATTTTCATCGGCCATATAAGTATTGGCAATCTCCATATTGGCTTCGGCTGTATAAGCAGAACCGGGGAACTGGCGCTCCAACGATTGCAGCAAGCCTACTTTCTCTGTGTTCTTGCTTGAAGCGCCGGCTATCACTGCTTTTTGCAGCAGTGCATAATCGGCACCTGGTAAACGCTGGCTGAGCACTTGTTCATACATGCGCAAAGCTTGTTTGTAATTCCGGGTCATGAAATAACAATCGGCCGCACGCAAATAAGCATCCTGCTCAATGGCAGAAGACGCACTGGAAACATTGCTTCCAGCCACCTGTTCAAAATGTCCGCGGGCCGCTTCGTAATTCTCTGTTTTCAGTTCGCTGTAGGCCAGACTGTAACGCGCATTGGCGGGATTCACTTCTCCGTTGACCAGGGGATTGCGCAGGTAGTTGCTCAGGAAACCGATCGCGGTGCCCGGATCGCCTTTGCGATATGCGATCTCCCCTTTCCAGAAATAGGTATAAGGAAGTTGCTGGTTGTTATAGGGCGATTGTATGATCCTCGTAAGCAATTCGTCTGCCTTGGTGATCTGCTGGTCATTGATCAGTTCTATCGAACGGCCATACAACAAACGCGGGTACAGCTTCACTGTATTTTCACTCTGCCCCGTGAGGCTTTCATACAGACTCAACGCATCTTTATAATTGCTGGTATTGGCCAGTGTGCTTACCAACAACTCTTTGGCTTCCTGGGAAAATTTCGATTGCGGATGATCGGTGAGGAAAGACCGGAATCCTTTCAGCGCCGCATCCATATAACCCAGGTCGTAAGACAGTTTCGCGTAGTTGAACTGCGATACTTCTTTCTGCGACGCGTTGCTGTTATTGGAAGCGCAGAAAAGGAAAGCATTGCGTGCATTCGGTTTGTCGTTTGTCTTCAGGTAAGCATCCCCCAGCAGGTACATGCTGTTCTGCGCCAGGGAGTCTTCTCCTCCTCCCAACTGTTTGAATCCATCGATGGATTTTGGCCAGTTACCGGCTTCATAATAACAATAGGATAATTCATAAAGATCTTCGCGCCTTACTTTGTCTTTTTTAGATACATACTGCTCCAGGTAAGGCAGTGCACGCGCATACTGTTTCTTTTCAAAGAGGATATGTCCAACCAATTGCCTCAATTGCAGGTCATAATATTGGCCGGGCGTCGACAACATTTGCTCTCCATATTCGAGGGCCTTGTCTCTTTCACCGTTGAAATAATAGATCTCGGCAATATAAAAGGGAACGATGTTCTGGTATGCGGGCGATTGCTGCGCTATGCGAAAACACTCCAGCGCCTGGCTATAATTCTTCTCACTAAAAACGATGAAGCCATAATAATAGTTGGCATCAACATAATTAGGATCTTTCGGCAACTGGCGGATAGCATTGAACAAGGGCTTTGCCTTATCGAACTGCTGCATGCTGAAATAGGCATACCCCTGGTGAAATTTCATGTTAGCAATTTCACTGTTGCTCAGGTTGGCAATATTAGCCTGCTGATAATATTCCTGTGCTTTACCCAGGTTTTTGGTACGGTAATAATATTCGGCAAGATGATAGTTCATCATCTGCACATGCGGTACATCGTGTTCCAATTCTGAGAAAGCCACAGCCATGGGTTCGGCTGTTTCATCGTTCAGTTGTAATCCGCAGATGATATAATAATATTTGGCTTCCAGCTGTACCGACATAGGCAGGTTGGTTTTACCGATGCCGTTGCTGTATATTTTTTTGAACACGGGATAAGCCAGGCTGAATTGTTCCTTCTGGTACAATTCCTTGGCCGATTTGAACTCGGCATCCGGATCTTGTAAAACCTGCGTGGTTTGTGCATGAACCAATGGTCCTACACTGCAGCCAACGACAAGTAAACCAATCTTGAGAAGTTTATTCATAGCAAATGGGGTGTGCTTTAAGCTAAAACCTGTTTTAAAGGTAGCACGAGCTTTGCTTTAGCAAACATCATTCCATGATTTGTGGAAAAACAGATAGTTCCCGTAAGTTTGTCAACAAATCAGGATAACTCTATGTACGAGCACATTAGCCAGGTAAGGGTACGTTATGCAGAGACCGACCAGATGGACATTGTATATTATGGCAATTACGCCCAGTACTTCGAAGTAGGCCGTACAGAAAGCATTCGCGATCTGGGTTTTACGTACAAAGAAATGGAAGCAATGGGTGTTCGTATGCCTGTGGTGGAGTTGAAGGCGCGCTACCTGCGGCCGGCCCATTACGACGATCTCATTACCATCAAGACCATATTGAAAGAATTACCCCAGGGGCATTCCATCACTTTTTTTAACGAAGTATATAACGAAAAAAACAAACTGCTCACCACCGGCGAAGTAACCCTGTATTTCATCAGTATTGAAACAGGCAAGCGCACGGTGATTCCCCACGAACTCCGGTCAAAGCTGGCGGTTTATTTTCCCGAAGAAGGTTTGATCCTGTAACCGACAATCAGCTTGATGATGGGTTGGTCGGATGCGCTGGTCAATCCCCACCCATACCCGAGATTCAATTCCCAGTCGGATGATATATTGAGATCGGTAACAGCGAATAACTGATGTTGCTGCTGCGGATAGGGATCGAAACGAAACAGGTTACCCACAGAGCCATAATATTCCATTCCCACCGCGGCTACTTTTAACAGGTCATAACTGGCTTTGAAATTGGGTGAGAAAATAAATCCCTTGTTGCTGTTGAGGCCATGGAGCGACTTTTCGAAAGTTGGATTGAAAGAGAGATACGTCTTCCCTATTTTCTTATCTACAATGGGTCTGATCTCCCAGTTCCAGTCGTCTTCGCTGTATTGCGGTTTCTGATAACCTACCTCCATTGAAAGACTGGCCCCCAATGGCCAACCCCAGCTATCCGGTACCCTTACCCTCGGCCGTATATGGCTGCCTACATAGCTGGTTCTATTATCCGAACCGATGGCATTGAACAGGTAAAACCCCACTTCTAACCAGGGCGTAAACCCATGGGTAATTTCAATGGTTTCGTGCAATATATGGTGCGTGGGAAGCACACCGTTCTCCACCAGTTTGGTGCCGCCGAAAATATAATTGCTGTGCAGCTCAACCATGGTAGTACGATGCTTCACCGTTTCCGACCCATATACCTGTATTTCATAATTGTCCTGCGCCTGGCTCAATAGTCCATTCAACAAACAATACAAAAACACCCCCTTTCTTTTCCAATACATCATGATTCAAATTTTATTTCAATTCATCTAACACAACAAACATTTTCTTAACGATATCGTTGGTAGAGCCGCTGTAATTATTGATCAGCAGCGCTACAGTATAAGTTGTACCGTCTTTCGCTTTATGATACCCGGCAAATCCCTTAACCGCTCCAATGGTTCCGCTTTTCAGTTTCATATTATTATATACAGGTAATGCATCATAATAATAAGGAAACCAGGGCCTTGTGTGGGCATATTGCAATACTTTTACCAACGCATCTACAGTAATATGATTTTGGGGAGAAAGACCACTTCCATCGATCATACGCAGGCCTGCTGGGTCGATACCCCGTTCTTTCCAAAACTGCTTAACGATTTCCAATCCTTTTTCCGTGGAGCCGAACCCTGTTTTTTCGTAAGCGATGGTTTTGAGCAATGTTTCGCCATAAAAGTTGATGCTCTTCTTCATGAACCAATAGTTGATGCTGTCGAGCGTGGGCGACAGGTAGGTGTAAAGTGATTGGTAGTTGGCGGTGTCAACCCCTTCCGTAATATAATTGAATGAAGTGGGTTTCATGCCAGCCTTAGCAAGCCCTTGCGCAAAAGCCGACAATAATTGCATAGGCGGATCGGGCATGGAGGCTGCCACTACGAAAGCCTGCTCACCCGCTGGGATCGTTCCACGCAGGTATCCGCGGTTACTTAAAGGGGAAGTGTATACAATGGAATTATCCCCGGAACTTTTATCCGCAGCCGTAAGCTCACTAACAAGCTGTACATGATACAATTCGGGGTCTGATTTTACAATATGTACAGAATCACCAATTTGTGACCCTGAATTCAATATAATATCAAATTGGTTTTCATGCCAATTCAATGCCGATGTACCAGCGCCATAGTAATTGCCGATATCATCCCAGGGCCATCCGCCTGGCACCGTATTGGTTTCCCATTTCTGCGTATGCCCGATCAAAGCGCCTTTCAACCGGCGGATGCCCCGCGCCTGCAAAGTTTGCGTCAATTGCCGCATGATGGCAGAATCTCGGGTATTCTTATAACGCCAGCTTCCCATGGTGGGATCGCCATAACCGGTAATGTGAATATTCCCTTTCAACTTGTTGTTAATCAGGTAGCCATCGTAGCCGATTTCAGTTTTATATCGGAAACCGGGCCCCAGTAATTCCATCGCAGTAGCGCTGGTAATGATCTTCTGGCAACTGGCAGGAGCAAGCCCGGTCTCCGGATTCAGTTCAAACACCAGTTCGCCCGTCTCACTATTCACCAATTTCATACCCATTATGGCGTGTTTCATTTGCGGGTCGGCCAGCAAAGCAGTGGTTGCAGTTTCCAGTTTTGTTTTAACAGATTGAGCGTGCAAGACCATCATACACAATGAACAGACCGTTCCTGCTAAAAGCTTTTTCATTATACCTCTCATGATCCAATTGATTATCCTGTTACCTTGTGCCAAATTTCAGCAGGGCTAATTTATGGAAAAAGTTTTTGCCTCAATTATTACGATTGGCGATGAGTTACTGATAGGACAAGTTGTGGATACCAACAGCGCCTGGATAGCACAGGAATTAAATAAAGCAGGGATCATGATTCGCAACAGGGTGGCGGTTGGCGATGTGCGGGATGATATCTGGAAAGCATTGGATGAAGAAAGTGAAAAGGCGCCCCTGGTGCTGATCACAGGCGGATTGGGACCTACTGCCGATGATATTACCAAGCCGTTGCTCTGTGATTACTTTGGAGGCAGGATGATCCTGCATGAGCCCACCTTATTGCATGTACAGCATTTATTCGAGCGCGTTTTTAAAAGACCGCTCACAGAGCGAAACCGCAAACAGGCAGAAGTACCCGATGTTTGCACCGTGTTGCGGAATGCTTTGGGTACTGCGCCCGGCATGTTGTTCAAAAAAGGGAACACCCGCTTTATTTCCATGCCCGGCGTACCCCAGGAGATGAAATGGATCATGGAACACCAGGTGATACCACAATTATCTTCCTGGTACCAAACCGGCCATATTGAACACAGAACTTTACTTACGGCAGGGATCGGCGAATCATCCCTGGCCGATATGATCAAAGACATTGAAGGAGCACTGCCCGCACATATTAAACTGGCTTATCTCCCCAATTATGGAATGGTGCGGCTTCGCCTGACGGCTTTTGGTAACGATTCGCAACTATTACAAAAGGAGATCGACCATCATTTTGGTTTGCTGGTTACAGCAGTAAAAGATTACCTGGTGATCGATGATGATATTCCCCTGGAATTGGTGGTGGGGCATCTCCTCAAAGAGAGGGGAAAAACATTGACTACTGCCGAGAGTTGCACCGGCGGTTATATTGCCCATAAGCTTACCTCCCATGCCGGCTCGTCGGCTTATTTTATGGGAAGCGTGGTGAGTTATGACAACAGCATCAAACAACGGGTATTGGATGTAAAGGCTGCTACGCTCGAAAGCAAGGGAGCCGTAAGCGAAGAGACTGTTCGTGAAATGATCCAGGGCATTTTGCAGGTAATGCAGACTGATTATGCTGTTGCTGTGAGCGGCATCATGGGGCCTGATGGTGGCAGCAAGGAAAAGCCGGTAGGTATGGTGTGGATCGCTGTGGGCGACCACTCTGAAACCATTGCCCGGCAATTCCATTTCCGGTTCGACCGGATGCGTAATATTGAATTAACGGCTATCAATGCCCTGAACCTTTTACGCCAGTTCATCCTGCAAAAGAGTTGATTAAATATCGCACCCGAACCATTATTTTTGTTGAGGTATAAGCACTTGTGCATACCTGTTTTTCGAGTCAGGAAAAGTTTTGGCCGATGATTATCCGATTTGTTTTAACATTGCGCAAAACTAACACTTGATCGTTTTTTTTTAGACCATTAAAAACAGTACGATAGTATGGCAATAGCGGAACTGGTGATGCCCAAACTGGGCGAAAGCATCATGGAAGCCACCATTCTCAAATGGCATAAACAGGTGGGTGACCGTGTGCAGTTGGATGAAACGGTACTTGAGATTGCTACCGATAAAGTAGACAGTGAAGTGCCTTCCACCGTTGAAGGGATTATTACCGAATTATTGTTCCAGGTGAATGAAGTAGTACCCATTGGCACTGTTATTGCTAAAATTGAAACCGGTGTTGCTGAAGCGCCTGCTGACCATGAGCCTGTTTTTGCTCCTACAGTCGAGCGCCAGGAAGCTGTAGCGCCTGTGCCAACAGAACAACCTGCAAAGCAGGAAGCACCGGTTGCGGAACTGACCGCCGAAGAAGTACCCTATGTACCCAATGCCGTAGAAATACCCAGTAAGCCTTCCGGCGCCCGTTTCTATTCCCCGCTGGTGTTGAATATTGCCAACAGTGAAGGCATCAGCCTGAGCGAACTGGAACGTGTACAGGGTAGCGGCAACGAAGGAAGGGTTACCAAAAAAGATATCCTGCAATATATACAGCAGAAAAAAGAAGGACATATTCCTGTTTACACGGCGCCGCAAACAACCACCACTGTCCCTGTACAAACTGCCATCACACCAGCTCCAAGTGTACCAGCGGTAGCTATTAGCTATTCCGGCAGGGTGGCCGACCCATCCCAGGTGGTACTCAGTGGCAGCACCGAGATAATGGAGATGGACAGAATGCGCAGGCTGATTGCCAAACACATGGTTGACAGCAAGCATACCAGTCCGCATGTGACCAGCTTTGCCGAAGCCGATGTAACCAATATGGTCATGTGGCGCGAGCGCGTGAAGAAAGATTTCGAGCAAAGAGAAGGTACCAAACTCACTTTCACTCCCATGTTCATAGAGTGCGTTGTAAACGTCATCAAACGTTTCCCGCTGGTGAATTGTTCGCTCGAAGGCGATAAGATCATCATCAAAAAAGATATCAATATTGGCATGGCTACCGCACTACCCAGTGGCAACCTGATCGTACCTGTGATCAAAGGGGCCGATCAATTAAATGTGGTAGGATTGAGTAAAGCCGTAAATAACCTGGCCGATGCTGCACGCAATAACCGGCTCAAGCCCGATGATACCAATGGCGGCACTTTTACGCTCACCAATGTAGGTACTTTCGGCAGCCTCATGGGCACACCTATTATTAACCAGCCGCAGGTAGCCATACTGGCCGTTGGCGCCATCAAAAAACGTCCTATGGTTATTGAGTCGCCCAATGGCGATACCATCGGCATCCGGCACATGATGTACCTCTCACTCAGCTATGACCACCGCATTGTAGATGGCAGCATTGGCGCCAGCTTCCTAACAGAAGTGGCTAAAGAGTTTGAGAAATGGGATGTCAATAAGCAATGGTTCCATTACATATAATTGTTGGATGCTAGTTGTTAGAGTTGAGTGATATAGCTCCCTTTCTTACAACTAGCATCTAACAACTCACCACTTAACGCCTTCCTTCATATCATCTGCCGGCGTCAGTATCACCTGCTCGCCTTCCTTGATATCACCGAATATTTCGGCTTCTTTCGTAGTTTCATTACCGGTTCGGATATCTACTTTCGTAAGCGCACCATTACGTACCACCCAAACATATTTTCTTTCGGTTGAAGTAACCACTGCAGATCTCGGAACAGACAAAGCGGTTTCATTGCCCTTCGATTCCAGCAATACATCTGCATACATACCCGGGGCCAGCGTGTTGCCATTATTCTGTACATCTGCTTCAATACGCTCAGACCTGAACTGGGTATTCATGTTCATCGATTTTCTGCTCAGTACGGCAGCTATCTTTTTGCCGGGCGCTGTGCTGGTTGAAAAGAAAAGTGTGTCTTTTTCGTGAAGCGATATGGCGATCTCTTCGGGCACATCTATCTGCAAACGCAAATGATCTACCTGCTTCAGTTCCAGCATCGGCTTGTCTTTCACAGCAGCACTTACCAGGGCGCCGGGGTGTACATTTCGTTCAGTGATTACGCCATCGAATGGCGCTCTCACCTGTAAATAGTCGATCATGGTTTGCTGCAAACGCCATTCGGCTTTTTGTGCATTGCATATGGCACTGTCTGCCGACACTTTAGCTGCGGCGGAAGAAAGGTCCAGCGGAGATACCGCACCTGCTGTGCGGGCTGCTTCCTGCAAACGATGGTATTTTTCTTTGTCGATGAGCCAGTCAGCCTGTGCCCGCGTATATTTTTCCTTTGCCTGCACCACAGCCTGTTCCAGTTCAGGCGCTTCAAGGGTCATCAGTAAAGTGCCTTTGCTAACGGCGCTGCCGATATCCACTTTCACTGTCTGCACATAAGCATTCAGTTTAGGGAATATACTTACCTCCTGATAAGCGCTTAATTGTGCAGGCAGTTTCACTTCTTTTGCAACACCTGCTTTCTTCACGGTGGCTACCGGATAATGGGCAGGGATGTTCGCAACCTGCTGTTTTTCTTCCGCACGGTTCGTTGAGCAGGCGGCCAGCACAACACTTGCAGTAATGGATATGAGTATGTATTTCATTTTGTAAATTATTTAGTAGTTGAATCTTCCGGTAATAATGAAACGGGTTCAAATGCCGACCGCTGGCGTACCCAGGCGTAAACAAGCGGCACAATGAACAACGCTGCAAAGGTAGAAGCGGCGAGACCACCGATCACCGCACGGCCCAGTGGTGCCGATTGATCGCCCGCCTCTCCCAGTCCGCTGGCCATCGGTATCATACCGGCAATCATAGCAAGACTGGTCATGAGAATGGGTCGCAACCTAACACTTGCCGCCATCACGGCTGCTTTGAACGGGTCTTTATACGTGAGTCGTAATGTTTCGGCATTGGTAACAATCAGGATCGCATTGGCCACCGAAACGCCGGTCGACATGATGATACCCATATATGACTGCAGGTTCAGTGTAGAGCCTGTTGCTAATAGCAACAATAAAGCACCCAACAATACAGCCGGCACGGTAGACAATACTGAAATGGCCAGTCCGAACGATTGATAATTGGCCGCCAGCAATAACAAGATCACTACCACCGCTGCCAGCAAACCTGTTTGCAATGAGTCCAATGTTTCTGTTAACAAGGAAGACATCCCTTTGAGTTCCACTACAATGCCTTTGGGTGGTGTTCCTGCCTCTTTGATGATCTTTTGTACTGCAGCAGTAGCCGTACCCAGGTCTTTCTTATAAATATTGGCACTTACCGTCAGGAATCGCCTGGGTCCTGCCCTATCGTATTCTCCCGGCGCTTCATTAATAGAAATATCGGCCACATCAGATAAAAGCGGTCTCGCTTTTCCTTTTACCAATGAAATGGATCGCAACTGCTCCATTGAATTCATCAGGTATTCGGGAATCTGCACCTGCACCTGGTAAGTATAAGCTGCATTCTGATCGAGCCATTGTACTTTCTCGGTGAAACGGCTCGATGAAGTGGCATCTGTAATACTTCTCGCTACTTCTGTAAGGCTGAGTCCCATTTCCGCCAGCCTCGCCCTGTCGATATTCACCCGGATGGTGGGAAAATGCAAAGGCTGTGCAATCTGCACATCGCGCAGGTAAGGCAACTCCTTCATCCTGGTAGTCAACTGTGCAGCAACTGTTTTGATCTGGTCGAAATTCTTGCCTGCAACGCGTATCTCAATTGGCGTAGAAGCGCCTTGCGCCATGATCTTCTCTGTCAGTTCGGCCGGCTCAAAAGACAACCTTACTTCGGGATATGCTTTACCAATATTCTTGCGCAACTCATCCTTCAAATCATCTAACCCGGTCTTGTATTCTTCGCTGATATTCACCTGCAAAACCGCTTCGTGTGTACCGCTATTGAAAACATAGAGGTTGCTGGAACCATAACTACTGGGGATCAATCCAACATAAGCCGAACTAACCGATACATGTCCCTGCACCGTACTATCGATCACATTGAGTATTCCCTTCACCGTTCTTTCTGTTTGTTCCAGTCGGGTACCATCGGGTTCTTTTATCCGTATCTGCAGCTGCCCGTTGTTGATCTTGGGCAGCAGGTCTTTACCAATGATGTAGAAGCAAATACCCGCTGTGGTGAAACCCAGCAGCAAATAAAGGCTGACGATCCTTTTACGTGCAGGCATTTTGTTGCGAAGCCAGGAAGCTAATTTCAATTTAATACGCTGAAAGAAATCGTTGTGTGCTTCTTGCTTTTCTTCCTCACTGGTATGCACATTGATCTCCCTGACTTCCTCGTTGTCGAGTGCCAGTCCCGCATGAGCATGCGGCTGGCCCGCATGGTACTGGAACATCTCTTCTTTCAACAACCAGTTGGAAATAACCGGTACCAGTGTCTGTGCTGCAATAAAGGAGACTATCATCGCGAAGCCGATAGACAGCGAAAGCGGCAGGAACATGGCTTTGGGTACACCCGTCATCACAAAGGAAGGCGCGAAAACGGCGAGAATACACAAGAGGATCAGCAACAATGGAAATGATATCTCCTGGCAGGCATCGAGTATCGCCTGTCGTTTGTTCTTACCCATTTCCAGGTGCTGGTGTATATTTTCAATGGTTACCGTGGCCTGGTCAACCAGTACGCCGATGGCCAGCGCTAGTCCGCTCAGCGTCATGATGTTCACTGTTTGTCCAAACAAGTGCAGACAAAGTACGCTACTCAATACCGATACCGGAATGGTAATGATTACCACGATACTGCTGCGCCAGTCCCGCAGGAACAACAGTACCATTAACCCGGTGAGAATAGCACCCAGCACACCTTCCGTCATGAGGCTTTTTACCGCGTTGATCACAAAGACCGACTGATCGAACTCGTAACTCACCCTTACATCATCGGGTAAGAGGTTCTGCATTTCGGGCAGTTTTGATTTCAGGTCCTGCACCACGCCCCAGGTAGAAGCGTCGGCTGTTTTTACTACCGGCAGGTAAACAGAACGTTTACCATTGATCAGCGCATAGTCAACCGTTACGTCCATCGCATCGGCTACTGTAGCAATATCATGTATGGCCACTGTTGCCGATCCATTGGTAACAATGGGTATGTCTTCAAACTCCTGCACTTTTTCTTCGAGAGAATTCACGGTGGTTACATACATCAGGCTGTCTACCCGCAGGTTGCCCGATGGCGTCATGGCGTTGTTCCTGGATATCGCTTCCACCACCTGGTCGGGCGAGAGATTAAATCGCCTGAGTTTTTCCGGGTCTACACTTACTACCACTGAACGAGCGTTGGCGCCGAAGGGCGGCGGAGCCGATAAACCGGCCACCGCAGCAAAACTGGGTCGTATACGGGTAGCCGCGAGGTCGTAAATTTCTTTCAGCGATTTTGTTTTACTGCTGAATACCAACTGGCCTACCGGCAAAGAGGAAGCGTCGAAGCGAACCACCTGTGGCGGCAAAGCACCTGGGGGAAAGAACTTCGACGCCCGGTTCACTTGCAATGCTACCTGTGCCGATGCTTCGGCCATATCGGTAGATTCGTAGAAAGAGAGTTTGATAAGGGTAAGTCCCTGTATGTTCTTGCTCTCAATAGTTTTAATACCGTTCACGTATAGAAACTGATCCTGCATACGGGTGGAAAAGAATCCTTCCATTTGCTGTGGCGACATACCGCCATAAGATTCGATCACATAGATCGTGGGCAGGTTCAGCTTGGGAAATATATCGATCGGTATTTTTCTGACAGCCAGCACGGCTGCCAGCAGTAGACCTATGAACAGTATCAGCACTGTAATGGGTCTTTTTAATGCTGCTCTTACCATGCTTATTGAATTGTTTGGATGAATGAATGAAGAGAACCTGTTGCCGCTGCCTTATCCAACCTGGAAAGGAACCAGTCGCTCAGTGTGGTTGCATGATCCGTTTGTGAACGATACAATACATAAGAGGCGTTGGTAAGATCTATCAGCGAAATCATACCGGCCCTGTATTGGGCCAGTTTTTGCTGGTAAGTGGCTTCGGCCGATTGCAACTGAACCGGTATCTGTTCCAGGTTCAGCGATGTTGTTTGTAAAGCGAGGTCAGCCTGTCTTGCCTGGCTGTGCAATTGGGCGATGGCCAGGTTGGTTTCCTGTGCACTGGCTTCTGACTGAAAGCGGTTGATAGCGAGCTTATCGTGTTTGGATGTACTGTTGAACAGGTTATACGTAAAGCCCACTCCCAACATGTAATTGAAACGCTGGTAAGCGAATCCGTCTGACAGTGCTTTATACTGGTCGTTGTATTCAATACTCGATGCACGCCCCCAGGCTCCTGCAGCCAGTAATATCCTAGGCTGGTAAGACTTGCTGATGAGCTTACCTTCTGCATCCACCGCTTCTTTTTTGCGGAGATAATATTGGATCAACGGGTTACCCGAGGTGTCATTGTTGGCCAAGGTATCCAACATCATTTTGTTGGGCAGTTCTTCTGCCGTGAAATCGATGCCGATCGTTTTGCCCGGTATACCCGTGAGATATCCCAATTGTTCTTTCAACTGGTTGAGCCGGCCCAGCGTCTGGTTGTAATTGATCTTTGTTCTGGCCAGTTCTGCTTTGGCAAGAGAAGAATCAGCCCCGGGCTTGATACCGCTCAAAGCCAGCGCTTGTATTACTCTGAAAATATTTTCATACCTGTCTATGTTCTGCTGATCGGCTTTGAGTTGATACTGGTCCTTACCAATGATCAGGTACAATCTGGCTACTTCATGTTGTACAATATAAGCGTCGCGATCAAGATCAGATTGTTTCAACGCCAGGTCTGATTTTGCCCGGTTGATCCTTGCCTGACGAAGTCCGAAATCAACCAGGTCATACTCTCCATATAATACAGCCATGTTACCACTGGCAGCCTGGTAATTACCGTCTTTCCTGATACCTCCCGAAGTGGAAGGTATGCCACCCAGTGGCAAGTAGCTTCCTGCCAGCGAATTATCGGAGCTCAGATTCAGTTGTTCGCTCAACCGTATCTGGGGCAGCGAACTGTGCTGTGCTTCTGTGATCCCGGCCATACTGCTGTTGACCAATGCCTTCTTTTGTAAGATCAGGGGCAGGTTCGCAGTAGCGCTGTCGATCAGTTGTTGTAATGTATAATGTTGTTGTGCTTGTGGCGTGTGAAAAAACAAGAGTGTTATGCACAGCATAAAACCCTTTCTGCTATAGAAAGAACCCATAAAAACTATTTAGATGAAAAAAGGGAATGATTGCAATGGAATCAGGCCATTGCAGGTGGGCCCCGGTGCTGTGGTAAGTGCACCAGTTTAAAATCATAAGCCGGCGCCTGGTATCCGGTATGTACACTTGTGATGTAATGTATAACAGGCAGTTCAGCCGTTACAAAGGGAGTAACAATGATGTCCTGCGGCTGGAATCTTTTGTTCAGCCTGGGTTTGTGATCACCGGCTTTTTTAGGCGTTGTACTGGTATAATGACGGGAAGCTTTGTCAGTGTCTGCTGTATGCCCTTTTTTGAATAAAGAAAAGGAGCTGGAAATAAGATCGAAATTATAGGTATTCTCTACCCAAAAAAAAGCACAGTATACCACCATCACTGGCAGGTAAGTCAGAAGTCTCATCAATGGCTTACGTATGTGCGTCATTAGTTTTAAAACTGTGCGGCAGCTTAGGGAGGACAAAGGTAAAGAAAGAATGCGAACCTGGCTGATTTTCACATAGTGTTAGTAAACAATTCAGGTATTCCTGCATCCTATTGGTAAATTCAGTAACCAAATGAATGGATATGAAAACCTTATCACAAACCTGGTTTGCCGATGGGTACATCGATTTTGAGCTGAAAAAATACACGCTGCTGGCTTATTTACAGGAGATCAACAGTTATTTCAACCAGAACAAGCTCTATCCGCAACTGGCCGACCTCATCTTCCACTATAACAACCTGGTGGCTTTCCGGGAAAACAAGAAATACCTGCAGGAGCAGTTTCCCAAGAAGCTGACCGGCATCCAGATCGAAAAATTACAGCTACTGTATGAATCGCTGGTACAGGACGATGAATTGATGCAGGAACTGGAAGAAATTATCAATTATGCTTCTTCCAACATGAAACGTACCATTACCAGCGCCACACAGATTTATGAATTTGTAGAAAGCACCCTTACCATCGAGCCCATCGGTATTATGCCGATGGATCATACAGAAGGATATTTCATGCTTTGTGAAGGAGCTTGTAAGAATACCTGGGTGTACCAGTACCGGCTCAGTATTTTTGAAAAACATGATGAGAAATACCGCAGCATCAAGACCGAGTTCGTAGATGTATGGCAGCGGAACTTCGTCAACTCTTACCAAAGTATCAAAGCACAACTGATCAAGAACAGATCGGACTTCCCCAACCCTGCTGTGTACTCGGTAGAAACTGCGCTCACCATTCCAATGGAAGAGACATTGTTGCCCATAGCGAAGAGAAGCTTGGTGAAGTTTATTTCGCTCGAAGAGTAGTTGTTAGATGTTAGTTGTCAGAAAGAAATTCATCTGACAACTAACATCTAACAATTATTCAATATCCTAGTCCCCAATCCCTACCCTTAATCACTGCAGGAACACCTTCGCTGATCCACTTAGCAGGTTTTTCTCCTTTGAGGAGATAATCGAAAAATTGCTGTTCGCGTACCTGTATGTCTTTGCGGTTCTTTCTTTCTATGAGGTTATGGGCTTCATTGTTGTAATTCAGCATCCACACTTTCTTACCTAAACGTCGCATGCCGGTGTACATTTCAATGCCTTGATACCAAGGTACAGCATCATCAGCATCATTGGCCATGATCACCAGTGGTGTGGTTACTTTGGGCAAAGAGAACAGCGCTGAATTCTGTAAATAGCGTTCGGGCTTCTCCCATAAAGTAGCGCCGATACGACTCTGTGTTTTTTCATACTGGAACTGCCTGTTGAGTCCTGTTCCCCAGCGAATGCCACCATAAGCACTGGTCATATTGGCTACCGGTGCACCGGCCCAGGCGGCTGCGTATAAATTGGTTTTGGTAATCAGGTACACAATCTGGTATCCGCCCCAGCTTTGTCCCTGTAAGCCGATGCGCGTGCTGTCAACAAATCCCTGTTTTACCACAGCCCTTGTTCCGCTTACTATATAATCGTAAGCGCTTTGCCCGGGATACCCTGTTTTGTACCAGATATCGGGTACGAATACAATATAACCGCGGCTGACAAAGAATGAAATGTTCAACCGTGAAGGCGTAGGCGCCGGTGCAATATAATTGTTCAGTGTGTTGTTATTCCGCTCATAGAAATATACGATCATGGGATATTTCTTGTGCGAATCGAACCCTTCGGGTTTATACAACACACCTTCCGTTTCTTTTCCTGTATAAGCTTTCCATTTGAACAACTCGGCTGTTCCCCAGTTATAGTCTGCCTGTTGACGGTTGATATTGGATAACCTGCTCGCAGTGGTTACCTGCAAAGGTTGCACATAAAGGTTCGGCGATTCGGTGTATGATTCTTTGGTGTAACTGATCACCCCTGCATTTTTTGCTTTCTGGATAACCAGGCCCAGGCTCTTCGGCTCCTTGAACAGCACTGTTGTTTCCTGCTGTTTAGCCAAATTGAGCAGGGCAATGCCGCTGCCTTTATCTTTTTCATCATAAAGGCGCAGCAGCAGTTGTTGAGAATCTTTGATGATGCGTTCGTCGGGATCCGTATTCACATAACGTAACTGTATTTTATCTTTCCGGCCATTGGTCAGGCGAATCGATTTTTCTTTTCCTTCAGCGTCTACTTTCCAGATATCATATCGATCATACACCAACACATACTGGTCGTTCTCCATCCATTTCACCACACCATAGGCATTGGGATCGTCGGGCACATCATTGTCTTCGTCGTATAATTTGGAAGTGATATCGGCAGCAACAGGATGGAGTTGTCCGCTTACAGCACTATACACATAATAATGCTGTTTGCGCTCATCGAAGAACAGCAGGTATTTACCGGAATAGGAAGGATACAATGCCGTTCCTTTCAGGTCTTTCCTGATCAGCGTAACTACACCACTCTCAGGGTTGATGCGGTATACATCGTTCAAACTAAAGCCCTGCCATTGCGTGGCGATGCGTTTCCCATCATCTGCTGTTCCGTAAAACCATTGGCCATCTCCCTCTCCTGTTGACACTACCTGGCGCATTTTATCCGTAGCCAGTTGTATTACTTCATTATTCACCAGATCAGCCCTTGCGAGGTAATTGTGCTTCAGTTCATTGTCGAGGTTTTTCAATTGCACCGGCTGGATATAATCATCTTTATAATGCCATATATCTACGTTCACCCTTTCAAACTCAGGCAGGCTGGTATCTTTTGCAGGCAATATGGGAGCAGTTCCAAAGAAAAGTCTTGCTCCGTTTTTGCTGAAACTGATATTGCTGTTCTCACTCACCGTCCAGTTGGCGGGAATGCCTTTTGTTTTCCTGTCTGCCACAACTACTGCACTATCGGCGCCGGTTTTGTAATAATATAACCGGTAAAATTTCTGCAGGGCTTTACTACTGCTGTCACGCTCCGCTACAAATGCAAGTTGATTGCCTGCTTCATCGAATTGATATCCTTTGGCATCATTGAAACCAACAAGAATGGTATGATGCGTGCGTTGATCGAGGTTGAAATATATAACGGATGCTTTCTGTGAAGGATCATTGTTTTTCCGGGTGGTTTCCAACACCAGCGCATTGCCTTTCCTGTTAAAAAAATATTCACTCACCTGGTGGAATGTACGTGTTTCCCCGGTAGCCAGGTTGGTAAGGACCAGGTCGGTGCCCTCTTCAATGGGTTCGTCTGGCGTTTTAGTTGTTGTGTTACGCGAAGCTTTTACCTGTAACTCACCCATGCCTTTTTCTTTGGCTGCATTGGCTTTGTTGCGCAGGCTATCTGCTGCATGTGCAAGACTGTCGGCCATGGTCAGCAGGTTGTTGATACGAGTCAATGAATCGACTGGTAACAGTCTGTTCGTTTCCGGCAATGCTTTTTCCAGCAAGTAGGCCAGCCAGGTCCCTGTTTCATCTGGCATTTTGAAACTCTTCACCCCGGCCATTTTCGTAACACGGCCGGTAACCAGGTCTATCATGCCAAGGCTATCCTTAGGCATGTCTTCTGGCTTCTTCTTTTTAATGCGCGCGTCGCGGGTGTCTTTGAATGGAGGTTTAATGCGACAGATCACAAAGCGATTATCGTTCGAAACAACTGCACTGTATCCCCGGGCTATTTCCTGCTTATAAGAACCATTCACAGCCTGGATCACCAGCACGCCATCACCTTCCTGCGGGTTGATGGTATAAGCTACATACTTTCCATCGTTACTAATGGTTCTTTCGGTGATGGATTGCCATTGGTCATACACAGAATGATCCAATGGCTTTTTCTGTGCATAAACGGTTACAGCACAAAGACAGACAATAGCCGGCAGTAGTTTTTTCATCTAGTCGAGGTTTGA
Source organism: Mesotaenium endlicherianum (assembly GCA_009602735.1). Classification (NCBI taxonomy): domain Eukaryota; kingdom Viridiplantae; phylum Streptophyta; class Zygnematophyceae; order Zygnematales; family Mesotaeniaceae; genus Mesotaenium; species Mesotaenium endlicherianum. The sequence goes on from WELA01002708.1 coordinate 213,039, forward strand.
AAGCGTCCGAAGATACTCAAACAATCTGCCCCCCAACTTTATGCACTTTGGAAATGTGATGAGTGGGTGAATGCAAAGAACATCCCTGCGGGGGATGCTCTTTGCATTTTATCCGAAAATTTTATTTACCCAGTTTGGCTTTCAGGTTCTGGTCCAGCGCATCGAGGAATTCCTCGGTGTACAGGTAATGTTCACCATGGTTCACTTTATTGCCATGGATACATACAGCGAGGTCTTTGGTCATCTTACCACTTTCCACTGTTTCTACACATACCTGCTCCAGTGCTTGACAGAAATTGATCAGCTCCTGGTTACCATCCAGCTTACCACGGAATTCCAGTCCACGTGTCCATGCAAAGATGGAAGCGATGGGGTTGGTAGAAGTAGGCTTCCCTTTCTGGTATTCGCGGTAGTGACGTGTTACGGTACCGTGTGCGGCTTCAGCTTCCATCACTTTGCCATCGGGTGTTACCAGTGTGGAAGTCATCAGTCCGAGTGAACCGAAACCTTGTGCAACTGTATCACTTTGCACATCCCCATCGTAGTTTTTACAAGCCCATACGAAATTACCATGCCATTTCAGTGCACTAGCCACCATGTCATCGATCAGACGGTGTTCGTAAGTGATACCGGCTGCATCGAAAGCAGCTTTGAATTCTTTCTGGTAAATGTCTTCAAAAATATCTTTGAAACGGCCATCGTATTTTTTAAGGATGGTGTTCTTGGTAGAAAGATACAGGGGCCATTTTTTCATCAGGGCCTGGTTGAAGCAGGCGCGTGCAAATCCCTGGATACTTTCATCGGTATTGTACATGGTGAGGGCTACGCCATCGCCTTTGAAATTGTACACTTCGAATTCCTGAACGGTTCCGTCTTCTCCTTCGAATTTAACGGTGAGCTTGCCCTTTCCTTTGGTCACAAAATCGGTGGCGCGGTACTGGTCGCCAAAAGCATGACGGCCAATGCAGATGGGGGCAGTCCAGTTGGGCACCAGCCTGGGCACATTGGAACAAACGATGGGCTCACGGAAAACGGTACCATCGAGAATGTTACGAATGGTTCCGTTCGGGCTCTTCCACATTTGTTTCAGGTTGAATTCTTTCACACGCGCTTCATCGGGTGTGATGGTAGCACATTTGATACCAACGCCATATTGCCTGATGGCATTGGCCGCATCTATCGTTACCTGGTCGTTTGTCTCATCACGGTATTCCACGCCAAGGTCATAGTATTTGATGTCAACTTCAATATAAGGAAGTATCAGTTTTTCTTTGATGAATTTCCAGATGATCCTTGTCATCTCATCTCCATCCAGTTCCACGACCGGATTAGCTACTTTGATTTTTTGTGGCATGAACGATTGCTTTTATTGATTGTAAAACGGAGCAAATGTACGTCAAATGAAGTTTCAAAATTTGGCTAAACATTCACGATTAATACCGGTATGGGCAGTGCGTGCCTTACGTCTTCAATGGTTTCCCCGAAGAGATAATCCTTGAGACCGCTGTGCCTGTGGGCGCCCATCACCAGCAGATCGGCCTTCGAATCCTTCACGATCCGGATGATCTCATTCACCCGGCTCCGGTATCCTAATGCGGTCTCTACATGGTAACCCATGTCGCGCAGCTGGTGGGCATAGGCCTCCAAGCGGTTACGGTCGCGACGGGTTTCGTCGTCATCGCTGGCCGATCCCAGGTAGCTGGCCGATACGCTTTCTACCACATGCAATAAAATATAGTGGACCGATTTTTTGCCCTGGGTTACCGCATGGGCGATGAGCTTTTCATCGGCAATGGAAAAATCAAGCGATACAGCGATCCGCTCTGTGGGTTTCACTACCAGGTTGCGCAGGTTTGCTACGTCGCCGTGCATGGGAGGAACCTGGCGGCGGGCTTTGTATTTGCGCACCAGGGGCTGGAAAGTCATGATGAGGAACAGCCAGGTAAACCCGGGTATCGCCAGCGCCACCAGTATTTTCCATATCCAAAGTCCTTCTGAATGGAACAGTTGCGTTGTTTCTTCAGCAACCAATTTTACGTTGAGAATCACCAGGATCAACGCTACCAGCCAGGCCAGTACCTTGATGCGCCAGGAAATGGCAAACTCCCCCATCGTTTCTTTATCGCTCACAAAATGGATCAGCGGGATTACGGCGAAGCCCAGTTGCAGGCTCAGTATCACCTGGCTCAATACCAACAGGTCGTCTACTTTTCCTTCACCATAAATCAATATCACTACTACTGCGGGTATGATGGCAATGAGGCGTGTGAGCAATCTTCTGAGCCAGGGATTCAGCCGCAGGCGCAGGTATCCTTCCATCACAATCTGACCCGCCAAAGTACCTGTAACGGTTGAGCTTTGTCCCGCTGCGATCAAAGCCACTGCAAACAACACCGGCGCCAGTCTCGTACCCAACAAGGGTTGCAACAGGCGATGGGCATCTTCAATCCGTGCCACTTGTGTGTTACCGGTCTTGAAAAAAACGGCTGCTGCCAGCACCATGATGGCAGTGTTCACAAAAAAAGCGCTGTTCAATGCAATGAAACTGTCGATCAGGTTGTACCTGATGGCCCGCCATATCCCTGGCTTATCATCACTGATCTTTCTTGTCTGTACCAGCGCCGAATGCAGGTACAGGTTATGCGGCATCACTGTGGCGCCAATGATACCTACTGCAATATAGAGTGCATCGTTATCGAGTGCAGAAGGCACGAGGCCGGTTACTACTTCTCCCAGGTGAGGTTCGGCGAGAAACAATTCCACCAAAAAAGAACACCCGATCGTAGCCACCAATGCAATGATGAAGGCTTCCATTTTGCGAATGCCGTAACGCTGCAACAAAAGAAAAAGAAAAGTGTCGAGCAGGGTAATAACGGTACCCCATATCAATGGCAAGCCTGTGAGGAGGTTGATACCAATGGCCATGCCCAGCACTTCGGCCAGGTCGGTAGCGGCGATGGCCAGTTCGGCCAGGATGTAGAGGCAGAAGTTAACCAGTGGCGGATAGGTCTCGCGGTTGGCTTGTGCCAGGTCGCGACGGCGAACGATGCCCAGCCTGGCGCTGAGGCCCTGCAGGAGCAAAGCCATTAGGTTGCTCATCAGCAATACCCAAATCAGCTGGTAACCGAAGCGGGAACCTCCCTGCAAATCAGTAGCCCAGTTACCGGGATCCATATAACCCACACTTACCAGGTAAGCAGGCCCTATATAGGCCAATATGCGCTTCCACCCTTTGCGCGGGGTGGTAGTATCTACCGATTCATGCACTTCACTCAGCGACTGGTCTGTCTGCACCCTGTTCATTATGAGTCTAAATTAAACATTTAGACAAATCTAAATTATTTTATCGATAACACTGTCCGCCTAGTCACTTCACGCGAAACGCTTACATTTATGGCATAAAACCGGGCAAAGCAATTATTACACAAACAATATCTGAATGAAAAAATGGATCGCTGGCTTTTTACTATTGGGCATTTTATCCTGTAAAGAGAAAAAGACCGACTTCTCAGGCGATGTGCCGCTCAAAGCTTCCGATTTTATCGGAGCGTTTCCGAAGATCACAACGGTATTCAATGTGACGGATACCAATGTAGGCAAAAAAGCAGATACCCTTACCATCGGCTACAAGGCGCTGGAGCAGTTTGTGCCCGACAGTGCGCTTGATATACTGACGGGGAAAGATAAGAAGCGCTTGCAGATACACCCTGTTGGATTGATCGAAAAGGACAAGGAAAATTATCTCCTGCTCAATTTCGTTAAACGGAACAAGACAACCCTGGGAGTGATCGTGACCGATAAGAAGATCAAATTCCTGGGTGCCAAAGAGCTGTTATCCAATGCCAGGGATGATGGATATACGCATTCTGTTTCTGTGAACCGCGAGCCCACTTTCATCGTCAGCAAAGAAAGGATGGGGAAAGACAATACCCTGTTGTTTTCACGTACCGGCTGGGTGTTCAACAATGCGGGATTGTTCATGGTAGCGATACATGATTCCAATGAAGAACCGCGGAAATCGGCTATCATCAACCCTATTGATACATTGTCGCGTAAAAACAAGCTCAGCGGCGATTATGTGCAGGATAAAAAGAATTTTGTATCGTTGCGTGACGGAAAAGATCCCAGCCACTATGTCTTCTTCATTCATTTTGAAAAAGATGGTGGCAGTTGCACCGGTGAACTGAAAGGCCAGTTGGTTATTCATACACCCAATACAGCACAGTTTTCAGCGAGTGGCGACCCCTGTGTGATCGATTTCAACTTTGAAGGCAATACATTAAAGATCAAGGAAAAAGGTAGTTGCGGCAACCATCGCGGCATCAAATGTTTCTTCGATGATTCCTTCCGTAAGAAAAGGGAACCCAAAACCGCCCGTAAGCAGGGGTAACCCGAACGATTGTATCAATCTTAAACATGTTTCCCACAGACCAATGTGTATAAAATACATGTTAATTGAAAAAACCTATATTGCGCAACTAAATTGTATCAAAGCAAGCAACCCATCATGAATTTCAGAAATTTCCAGGTTCCCTATCAGATCAGTGAACAGTACAGCAAGAAAGCGGCTTATTTTTCTATGGAATTTGCCGTTCATCAACCTTTGAAAATATACAGCGGCGGCCTGGGCTTCCTGGCCGGATCGCATCTGCGCAGCGCCTATGAATTGCGGCAGAACCTTATCGGCGTGGGCATTTTATGGAAATACGGTTATTACGACCAGGCACGTAACCAGGACCAGACCCTGCAGGTGACTTTTATGGAAAAGCTCTACAGTTTTCTGGAAGATACCGGTATTAAATTCCAGATATCGATACATGATCATCCGGTATGGGTGAAAGCCTATTACCTGCATCCGGAAACTTTTTGCAGTGCACCCCTGTTCCTGCTGAGCACCGACTTGCCGGAGAACGATTATGTATCGCAAACCATTACCCACCGTTTATACGATGCCAATGTGGCCACTAAAGTGGCCCAGTTCATCCTGTTGGGCGTGGGTGGCGCGAAGCTGATAGACGAGCTCGGTTTCAACCCCGATGTGTATCACCTGAACGAAGCACACGGCATTTCTTCCGCTTTTTACCTGCTCAACAAATTCAAGAGCGTAGAGAAAGTGAAGGAACACCTGGTATTCACTACCCATACGCCTGAAGAAGCCGGCAACGAGAAGCACGATATTTATCTCTGTCATAAAATGAGTTATTTCTGCGGACTCAGCATCGATGAAGTGCGCAAGCTCACCGGCATCAAAGACGACCAGTTCAACCATTCACTGGCAGCACTTCGCTTTGCCCGCAAAGCCAACGGCGTATCTGCTTTGCACGGTCGCGTGAGTCGGGAAATGTGGAAGAACTATGAAGGCATTTGTCCGATCGCTTCCATCACCAACGCGCAAAACTGGCGTTACTGGGCCGATAAACAATTGTATCGTTTCCAGGAAGAAGGCAATGATCTTGGGTTCGACGACCGCAAAAAATACCTGAAGAAAAGGGCTTTTGAGATCGTTGCCGATCAAACCGGGAAGGTCTTTGATCCGAATGTGCTCACCATTGTATGGGCCAGGCGTTTTGCCGGCTACAAGCGTGCCGATATGCTCACCTACGATATGGAGCGTTTTGAGGCATTGCTGAATAATCCGAAATACCCTGTACAGATCATCTGGGCAGGTAAACCCTACCCTGTTGATTACCCGGCCATTTCGCAGTTCAACAACCTGGTACACCTGAGCAAGAACTACAAAAACGTAGCGGTATTGATCGGTTATGAACTGGGTTTGAGCAAGCGATTGAAGCAGTCGGCCGACGTATGGCTGAACAACCCGCGTGTACCCCGCGAAGCATCGGGTACCAGTGGTATGACGGCCGCTATGAACGGAGCCGTGAACTTTTCTACCGATGATGGCTGGATACCTGAATTCGTGAACCATGGCAACAATGGTTTCGTGGTACCCAAGGCCGATTATGGCAACATGACCGTACATGACCAGGACGAATACGACCTGCATAAGGTGTATGAAATCCTGGAACAACAAATACTGCCCATCTACTACGATAATTTCGATACCTGGAGGCAGATCATGAAAAACGGTATGCGTGATGTGCGTTTCCAGTTCGACAGCAACAGGATGGCGCATGAGTACTACGAGATCATGTATAAATAGATGTTAGTTGTGAGTTGTTAGATTAATTCTAGCAACTGACAACTAACAACTCTCAACTATAATTCTATCTTTGGCGGATGAATAAAGTTGCCCTAGCCATTACCGGAGCCAGCGGAGCCATTTATGCAAAGCTGTTACTGGATAAGTTGTTATTGCTGAAAACACAATATGCTGAAGTGGGTATTGTGATGAGCAAAAATGCAGAAGAGGTATGGCAGACAGAATTAGGCAATGATAGTTATCGCAAATACCCTTTCCGTTTTTTTGATAAACATGATTTCAAAGCGCCCTTTGCTTCGGGATCGGCGCATTACAATATTATGATGGTAGCGCCCTGTAGTATGGGCACGCTGGGCAGGATTGCAAGTGGTGTAAGTGACGATCTGGTTACCCGTAGCGCCGATGTGATGCTAAAAGAAAGACGCAAGCTTATTTTACTGGTGCGCGAAACGCCTTACAACCTTATTCATATCCGGAACATGGAAACAGTAACACTGGCAGGGGGCATTATTTGCCCTGCCAGTCCTTCTTTTTACAGTAAACCTGTTACCATTGAGGCAGCTGCATCTACTGTAGTAGATCGCATGCTCGATTTAGCAGGATTTGAAATTAACAGCTTTCGTTGGGGGAGCGCTTAACTCTTGGCTTTCAGAAAATCGCTCACCAGATAACTGATCAGCTTCCCTGTATCGGCGCTGGTTCTTCCGTTAGACAACTGTGCAGCGCCTTCACAAATATGCAGATATGCCACTTTGCTGTCTGCTGCCGTAAAATTGATATACTGTCGGGCATGCTGAATGCTGATACCGGCTGGACTGGAAGCGCTGCTCAACACATTTGCAACTGAATCGAGGTCTATTTCTATTCCACACAGACTATCTTCTGTAAAGCCTGTTGCATGGCCAATGGCTTGCAGGAAAGTTCTTTTCTCGTGCACGAATATGTCTTCATAAGTAATGCAATCAACAAAGGGATTGTTCACAATATCCATCCATACATTTTGAGGCAGGTAGTTTTCATGTATGCCCACCACACAATATTTTTCCAGGTAACCATCGGCCTCAGCGTAAGTAAAACCGTTACCGCTGTGCCGGCCTTCCATGGGCCTGAAATCGGTGTGGGCATCGAGGTTAATGGCATTGATCTGTGCAATGGGCAGGATACCTGCTTTGTGAAATCCTTTGGCAGCGCCTTTGATGCAGGGATAAGCATTATTATGCCCACCACCAATGACAACCGGTATCTTTTTATTCTGCGTAATCATATGCACCAACTGCTCCACTTCATCATCGATCATGTTAACAGCATGCCGGCGGGCTTCCAGCTTCTCGTCGAAATCATGGGCATTTTGTTCTATCAGGGATTCAATGTCTGAGAAATCAAAATGTCCCAACAGGAGGATATTACTCCCTTCCAGGAAATCATTGCTCTGAATATTCAGGAACGACTGTAAAAAAGGCATCCAGACCGAATCGGCTCCTCCGATACCCATATTGGCTTTTACTCCGATGTCTTCGGGTATACCAAACAAAACAAATGGCGCAGTGGACTGTTGCAATGTTGTTTCGAGTAAATGGGGGCCGGCCGATAGCTGCACCCGCTCTCCGAGCTTGGTTTCATAACGGCGGATTTTTGTGAGAGACAAAACATCCTGCTTGTCGTAGAATTTAAAATGCTTCATCTTATTAACAGGTTTCCTTTCCGGTTAAGTTAACATATTCACCCGAAAACATAAAATCACTTTTCTATCCATTCTCCGTTGATCATCACCCTGTCTACCAGGTTCGACCCGAACGCATAAGGCAAATAAGCCAGCGAAGGGATGGGTTTCGTAAAAATGAGGTTGGCTTTTTTACCTACTGTAATACTACCCAGTCGATCGCCCAATTCCATAGCATAAGCGCCGTTCATCGTGGCGGCATTGATGGCTTCTTCGGGTGATAGTTTCATTTGTATACAGCTCATGGATACCACCAGGTTCATATTGCCGCTTGGGCTCGAGCCGGGATTGTAGTCAGACGCCAGCGCTATGGCACAGCCTGCATCTATCAATTGCCTCGCTGGTTGAAAAGGCATGCGCAGAAAAAAGGCGGCAGTAGGCAACAATGTACCGATGGTATTGGACGCAGCGAGCACTTTAATGGCATCGGCATCCATGGTTTCGAGATGATCTACCGATAAGGCACCCAATTGTACGCCCACTTGTACACCGCCCGAAAGATGCAATTGGTTGGCGTGTATTTTGGGTTTCAATCCTGCCATCATACCTGCTTTACAGATGGTGATGGTTTCAGCCGGTGAAAAGAATCCTTCTTCACAAAAAACATCGATGTAGTCGGCCAGTTTTTCTTTTGCTATCTCAGGTAACATCTCATGAATCAGGAGATCGATGTATCCCTGGTGATCATTACGATAAACCAGCGGATAAGTATGTGCCCCTAAAAATGTGGCTTTAACGGGTATGGGTGAAACGGTCTTCAGCTTTTTAATCACCCGCAGCATTTTCAACTCTCCTTCCACCGATAAACCATACCCGCTTTTGATCTCAATGGCACCTGTACCCAAGCGGATCAGTTCATATAAACGTTGCAGCGATTGTTCGAAAAGCTGCTCTTCGGGCATTTCCTGCAGCTTGCGGGCAGAGTTAAGAATACCACCGCCTTTGGCGGCGATGGCTTCATAGCTCATTCCCCTGATCTTGTCTACAAACTCTTCTTCCCTGCTGGCTGCAAAAACCAGGTGGGTATGGCTGTCGCACCAGGCAGGTAAAACAAAAGCGCCCCGGGCATCAATGACGGTTGGATTCGAAAGTTCCTGCTTATCAATGTCTTTCATGAGACCATACGCTGCGATCCTTTCATCATCCAGCAACAAAAAAGCATCTTCTACACAAGGCAGTTCTCTTAGTGCCGCACCTCTCAAAACAGTACTGGTATTTCTTGTACCGACCAGGCATTTAATGTGGGTAATCAACCTGAGCATGTACACAATATACCCCCTTTCCACTTGTTAAACAATCTTGTGCAGATACATGGTTCAAAAGAATGTTGTACATTGCACATATGCATACCTGCAGCAGTTTTGTTTTTTTGACAGCGCATTTTGCCTGGATGTATCGCGGCCTCAATCCCATGCCCGATCATTAAGTTCATCTGTGTAACAACGGAAAACTTAATTTTTTCATCAACCCAACATTTTATGGATCAACTATTATCGGTTACCTCGGAAATCGGTACCCTGAAACGTTTATTGGTTCACAGTCCGGATAGCGGACTGGGAAAAGTAGTACCATCGAAAGCGCAGGACTGGTTATTTGAAGACATCGTTCACCTCGACACCATTCGCAAAGACGAATACGATTATTACACCAAATTATTACTCTACTTCCTCGATCCTGAAAAGATCAATGGGAAACTCAGTACAATTGATGATCCTGCTTCCGACAGAAGTTTTTACAAACCTTGCCACCCTTCTTTTTTTCAATCGGATAAAGTGATAGAACTGGAATGGTTACTGGCAAGCATACTGGACAGCCACGAGATTAGGGTAAAACTGGTGGCTTCTGTTTGTGCCATAGAAGGATGCACATACCGTGTGCAACAGGAACTGCTGAACTATACACCCAACGACCTGGCCAAAACATTTATCACCGGCTCTTCAACAGACAAGCACCTGCTGTTTGCCCCCATTCCCAATTTTATTTTCACCAGGGATATTGGCATTACCATCAAAGACCACTTCTTGCTCAACAAACCAGCCAAGAAAGCACGCACACGCGAAGCATTACTGGCCAAGTATATTTTCTTCCATCACCCTTTCTTTGAAAAATGGAAACAGAATATCATTGAGCTGACCGACTCGCACCATGGCTTCCTGTTGCCCAAAGACGATGACGATCGCAAGATGACGCTGGAAGGCGGCGACATCATGGTAGTAAGCGATAACCATGTATTGGTAGGCGTTAGTGAAAGGACCAGTTCAGAAGCGGCAGCCAGGATCACCAATATCCTGTTTGAAAAAAACATCGTAGAAAAAGTAACCATCATCCGAATTCCCAAGAAAAGGGATTACATGCATATCGACACGGTATTCACACAAGTAAAGCGGGATGTGTGGGTGATGCTGGGTAATTTCTCGCGCAAAGTCACCCGCCAGGAAGATGCCAATGCCATTGAACGCGTGCTGGAGATCAAGAAAGAAGAAAAGATCAAGATCCTGCAATTCCATAAAAAGCAACCTCATCACCCCATTACATTTGAAAGCCTGGAAGACCTGCTGACCGATGTGAGCAAAAATGATCTGCATTGTGAAGGAGAAGTACAGTTTATTTTCTCGGGAAATAATGAGTTCCCTTATAATGCCAGGGAACAATGGACAGATTCCTGCAACCTGCTGGCCCTGAAAGAAGGGGTGGTATTGGGATACGACCGTAACGATAAAACAACAGAAGCCTTTCGCAATGCCGGTTTCAGGATCGTTTATGCAAAAGAATTGTTGCAGCAATTGGATGCAGGAACAGTGATCATTGATGAAATATCCGATACACTCATACTGATGCCATCGGCCGAGCTTTCGAGAGCCAGGGGTGGATTTCATTGCATGAGTTTGCCTTTGTGGCGTGAACCTTTACAATAATACCCATGCAACACAGTTCACATATACTCATGATCAAACCGGTGTGTTTCGATTTCAATACCGAAACAGCTGTGAACAATAGTTTCCAGGTACAATCGAACGACGAAACATTACAGGAAAAAGCGGCTGCAGAGTTCGACCATTTTACCAACCTGTTGCTGGACAATGGTATTGAACTGACTATTGTGCATGACACACCCGAACCGCATACGCCAGATTCTATTTTCCCCAATAACTGGATCTCTTTTCATACCAACGGCACCATCTGCCTCTACCCCATGTTTGCTGTGAACCGCAGGCAGGAAAGAAAACAACAAGTACTCGACCGCATCAACGAGCAATTCAAAGTGGCGGGTATAGTAGACCTCACTGGTTATGAAAACAATGGGCTTTTTTTAGAAGGTACCGGCAGCATGGTGCTCGACCGGGATCATGCCATTGCTTATGCCTGCCTCTCGCCCCGCACGAATGCTATTGTGCTGGACGACTGGTGCAAACGTTTCGGATACAGGGCTGTTCGTTTTACCGCAACCGATGCCAAAGGTATTCCCATCTATCATACCAACGTAATGATGTGTGTGGCGGATGTTTATGCAGTGATCTGTTTGGAAAGTATTGCCAGCAACACAGAAAAGCAACAAGTGGTGCAAGCTTTACAAAGCAGCGGCAAAGAGATCATCGATATCAGCTTTGAACAGATGAATCGTTTTGCGGGGAATATGCTACAGGTACACAACAAGTACGGTCAGCATTTCCTGGTGATGTCGTCACAGGCTTTTCATAGCTTAACAAAAGAACAGGTACAAAAACTGGAATCGTTCAATCCCATCCTGCATGCCGATATTACTACCATTGAAACCAATGGCGGTGGCAGCGCCCGTTGTATGATGGCCGAAGTTTTTCTTCCTACAAAAAGCTGAGCTTTACGCCTTCTTCAAAATCAACCGGCGCATAACCTAATTCGCGGATGGCTTTGCTGATCTTCAATCCCGAGCGTTTGGCCCTGCGCACCGGCTCGGGGAAAGTATCGGAAGTAACGGGTTGGATCAACGCACTGTTGAGCCCCAATGTCTTTGCCACAGTAAGCGCCATCTCATAAGGCGATACAATGTTCTTACCGGCCAGGTGGTACACACCTCTTGTATGATGTTCTATGATCTGCGTAATACCCAGACAGAGATCGCCCACATAAGTCGGCGTACGTTGTTGATCGGTTACTACTTTAATGGCCTTGCCTTGTTCCAGGTTGTTCTTCACCCAGTGTAAAAAACTGGGACGCATACCTTCGAGACATTTGCCATAAATGAAGACCGGTCGCACAATACAGTGATCCAATACACTTTGTTGCAGCAGTTGTTCTGCCCGCAACTTGCTTTCTCCATAGAAATTCAACGGTCCGGGTTCATCGTCTTCACTATGAGGGCCATCTTCCCCAAAAATGAAATCCGTAGAAATATATACAAAATGCGAATTTGTATTTTTAGCCGCATCTGCCAGGTAACGGGTAGCTTCTACATTGTATGCAAGGCATTTTTCAGTATCTGCATTGCACTCATCGGGTTTGCTCAACGCCGCAGTATGTACGATGGCATCGGGCATCAAATCGCGAATTATTTGCGTTACTGTACGAACATCCGTTAGTTCCAGTGAATGGTAACAAATATTTTTCACGGGTGAAAACCTGCTCTCTCCCCGTGAGAGTGCATGCACTTCAAACCCTTTACCAGCAAGGGATAGCGACAAATGCCGACCTAAAAATCCGTTAGAACCCGTTACAATTATTTTCATTTTACAAGATTACTAATAATATGCAATTCACTATCCGAACTTGGCATTTACTATCAAATGCTTATTTTTGAAACTCCGTGTAGCAAGTACACTTTTAGTGGTTACAGGAACAAATATCAAAACCCATTAGTCGCATTAAAGAAGAATCGCATATCTAAAAATGTCTGCAAGAAAAGTTACTAAGATTGGCGTACTGACCTCAGGAGGAGACGCCCCGGGTATGAATGCAGCCGTGAGAGCTGTAGTCAGAACCGGTATTTATCATGGATTGGAAGTGTTCGGAATCATACGCGGTTACAGCGGAATGATAGATGACGACATTATCCCCATGGATTCCCGTTCTGTTGCCAATATCATCCAACGCGGCGGAACCATTCTCAAAACAGCCCGGTGCAAAGAATTTTTTGAACACGAAGGCCGTAAAAAAGCCTTTGAGAACCTCAAGAAAAAAGGGATTGACGGATTGGTGATCATTGGCGGCGATGGCAGTTTCCGTGGCGCGCAAAAGTTCAGCAACGAATTCGATATACCCTGTATTGGTTTGCCCGGCACCATTGATAAAGATATTGCCGGTACCGATTTTACCATTGGATTCGACACAGCGGTAAATACGGCCGTGGATGCCATTGACAAGATCAGGGATACTGCCGACGCGCACGACCGTTTATTCATTGTGGAAGTGATGGGCCGCGATGCCGGTTATATTGCGTTGCATAGTGGTATCGCTACAGGCGCTGAGAATATCCTCATTCCTGAGAGCAAGACCGATATGGAAGAACTGGTCCATTCGCTCACCGAAAAAGAAAAGCGAAAGAAACTCGTGAACCTGGTGGTGGTAGCCGAAGGCGATGAATTCGGTGGCGCCAATGAAGTGGCGGCCGTTATCAAAAAGCGCATACCTCAAGCCGATGTACGGGTTTGTATCCTGGGCCATATCCAGCGTGGCGGCTCTCCTACCTGTCTCGACAGGCTCATTGCCAGCCGCATGGGCTATCATGCAGTGGAATGCCTGCTCACCGGCAAGCACAATGTAATGGTAGGCATCGTAAACAACAACCTGTATTATACACCGCTTGACAATGCCATCAAGGCCAAACAAAAAATATCGGAAGAATGGCTGAAGATCGTGAAGATACTCGCCAGCTAAACACTAACCCATTTATTTCACCCCCCAACTGAATAAAAAATGTCAAAGAATATAGATAAGTACCTGCACAAGGATATGAACAAAGAAGCGGGTATCGACCATGTAAACCATCGTACCAAGATCGTAGCTACCGTGGGTCCCGCTTGCGATACATACGAAAAACTGCTTGAATTGGTACAGGCAGGTGTGAATGTTTTCAGGCTCAACTTCTCGCATGGCAGTCATGAAGACAAGGCGCGCATCATTGAACATATCCGCAACATCAACAAAACCCAGCCTTATAATATTTCCATCCTGGCCGATTTGCAGGGCCCCAAGCTCCGTGTAGGTGAGATCTTAAACAACGCGTTGGAAGTGAAAGTGGGCGATATCCTCACATTCACCAATGAAAAATGTATCGGCACGCTGGAGAAGATCTATGTTTCTTATCCCAACCTGGCCGGCGACGTAACAATCGGCAACATCATCCTGATAGACGATGGCAAACTGGAAGTGAAAGTAGTGAGCATTGAAAAGAACGGCGATGTAAAAGTAGTGGTAACGCTGGGCGGTATCCTTTCTTCCAAGAAAGGGATCAACCTTCCTGATACCAAAATCTCTTTGCCTGCGTTGACCGAGAAAGACCTGGCTGACCTGGAATTCATCATTGAACAAAAATGCGACTGGGTAGCGTTGAGTTTTGTACGCAGTGTGAACGATATTGTTGACCTGAAGAGAAGACTCAGGGAGAAACAAAGCAAGAGCAAGATTATTGCTAAAATTGAAAAACCCGAAGCACTCACCAATATCCGTGACATCATTGTAGAAAGCGATGGTATCATGGTGGCCCGTGGCGACCTGGGTGTGGAACTGCCCGTAGAGCGTATTCCGCTGATCCAGAAAGAACTGATCCGTAAATGCCTCCACCGCGCCAAGCCGGTGATTGTGGCTACACAGATGATGGAAAGCATGATCGACCGCGTAAAACCCAACCGCAGTGAGATCACCGACGTGGCCAATGCCGTACTGGAAGGTGCCGATGCGGTGATGTTGAGCGGTGAGACCGCTACCGGCCAGCACCCTGCACTGGTAGTACAAACCATGCGCAAGATCATCATGGAAGTAGAAAGCAAAGAATACCGTTACAACCGTTCGGAAGACCTGAAACCGCAACCCCACTCTCCTTCTTTCCACAGCGATGCCGTTTGCTACAATGCCTGTAAGATCTCTGAAGACGTGCAAGCCAAAGCATTGATTGGTATGACGCAGAGTGGTTATACCGCCTTCATGCTGAGCAGCTATCGCCCATCTTCTCCGCTGTATATCTTCACCAAGGAAAAAACACTGGTGAACCAACTGAGCCTCAGTTGGGGTGTACGTGCTTTCTATTATGCAGAAGAAGACAGCCTGGACGATATCATTTTTGACCAGATCAATATCCTCAAAGAGCGTGGTTTTGTCAATACCAATGATGTGGTGGTGAATACTGGAAGCACGCCGGTGCACCTGCACCTTCCTACCAATATCATCAAGATAACCAAAGCAGAATAAGCTGATATCATCTTATTAAAAAGCTCACTGTAATCACAGATGGGCTTTTTTAATGCCATTTACACACGCAAACGATTGTGCCTTTTAATGTTTCAACTCCAGATTGTTAGAAAGAGGCTGTACATTAGCAGCATTCTTTAACCATATTCACGTCATGAAAAAAACATTGCTAGCTTTATTGATGCTTCCGCTGATGCAGTTACAAGCACAAAGTGTAAACATCATTCCCCAACCGGCCAAGATGGAAGTTGGGCAGGGTCATTTTACGATTGATGCCAATACCAAGATCATTGTAATTGGCGCCGGGATGGAAAAATCTGCCCGTTTCCTGAATGATTACCTGCAAAAATTTTATGGGTTCAATTTAAAGGTGATCAAAGGCAAAGCTGCTTCGGGCATTGTGCTGAAGCAGGCCGCCATGACAGACGGTGTGGATGGCGCTTATACCATGAACATCGACAAAAGCGGTGTAACCATTGCCGGTCATACTGAGAATGGTACATTTTATGGCATCCAGTCGCTCATTCAATTATTACCGCTGGAAAAAAGCAAAACATTCACTGTTCCTTTTCTCAGCATAGAAGACAGGCCCCGCTTCGCATACCGCGGTATGCACCTCGATGTGGGCCGTCATTTCTTCCCCGTTGATTTCATTAAAAAATACATCGACTTCATTGCCATGTACAAGCTCAACACTTTCCACTGGCATTTAACGGAAGACCAGGGATGGCGTATTGAGATCAGGCAATATCCCCGTCTTACATCGGTGGGCGGTTTCAGGAACGGTACCATCATTGGCCGTTATCCCGGTAAAGGAAACGATGGCATCCGTCGTGGTGGTTTTTATACCCAGCAACAGGTGAAAGAAATTGTGAAATACGCGAGTGACCGTTACATCACCGTGATCCCCGAGATTGAATTGCCCGGTCACTCTTCTGCCGCTATCGCCGCTTACCCGCAACTGAGCTGCTTCCCAGATGAGTCTACCAAACATCCCGCCAAGACCGCATGGCATGGTGATTCTACCGGTAAGCAAGTGCAGCAGGTTTGGGGCGTATTCCCCGATGTGTTTGCTCCTACCGAGTATACATTCAAGTTCCTGGAAAACGTACTGGATGAAGTGATCGCTTTGTTCCCCAGCAAATACATCCATATCGGCGGCGATGAGTGCCCCAAAGAAAGCTGGAAGCGTTCTGCTTTCTGCCAGCAACTGATCAAGGAAAAAGAGTTGAAAGACGAGCATGGCCTGCAGAGTTATTTTATCCAGCGTATTGAAAAATACCTGAACAGCAAAGGAAGGCAGATCATCGGCTGGGATGAGATATTGGAAGGCGGTCTCGCGCCCAATGCCACTGTCATGAGCTGGCGCGGCGAGCAGGGCGGTATTGAAGCTGCCAGGCAAAAACACAATGTGATCATGACGCCCGGCGGATGGATGTATTTCGACCATTCTCAGGATAAGAAAGAAGACTCTGTTACCATCGGCGGATATACCACCGTTCAGAAAGTGTACAGCTATGAGCCCATACCCAAAGAGTTGTCGGCCGAAGATGCAAAATATGTATTGGGTGCACAGGCGAATATATGGACTGAGTACATGAACAATGTATCCAAAGTAGAGTACATGATCTTCCCGCGCATGAGCGCCCTGAGTGAAGTGCTCTGGAGCCAGCAATCACAGCGCAACTGGAATCGGTTCGATCAGAAACTGCGCGCCGAGTTCAAGCGTTACGACTGGTGGAAAGTGAATTACAGCAAGGCTTATTTCGATCCTGCTAATAACTAACACCAAATCATTTCTTTTCTATCTTCAAAAGAGCGTGTACTTTAGCGAACCGTAAAAAACACTACACTACAAACACCTCACTAACATGGTTGATTCATTCGAAAAAATCGCGGTTGCCATTTACCCCAGTTCCAAAGATGGTTCGCGTTACGTTGCGCAGCAGATCGCTCAGCTCATCCGCGAGAAGCAAAAAAACAACCAGCTTTGCGTGCTGGGTCTCGCTACCGGCTCCACCCCCATCAGCATGTATGCCGAATTGGTTCGCCTGCACCGCGAAGAAGGGTTGAGTTTTAAGAATGTGGTCAGCTTCAATCTCGATGAATATTATCCTATTGAAAAAGATGCATTCCAGAGTTACTGGAGTTTTATGCATCGCCACCTGTTCAATCATGTAGACATTGACCCTGCCAATATTCACATACCCGATGCCAACTGGCCCAAAGAAGAGATCAAAAAGCACTGCGCTTTCTATGAAGAAGCTATTGAAAAACTCGGAGGTGTAGACCTGCAAATATTGGGTATCGGTAACAACGGACACATTGGTTTCAACGAGCCCGGTTCCAGCATCTATTCCAAAACCAGGCTGGTTAATCTCGATAACGGCACGCGTTTGGCCAATGCTTACGAATTCCAGAACATGTCTAAAGTGCCCAGGCTGGCCATCACCATGGGCATCAGCACCATCCTCAAAGCCAAGCGCATT
Organism: Mesotaenium endlicherianum; assembly: GCA_009602735.1. Lineage (NCBI taxonomy): Eukaryota > Viridiplantae > Streptophyta > Zygnematophyceae > Zygnematales > Mesotaeniaceae > Mesotaenium > Mesotaenium endlicherianum. The sequence continues at coordinate 230,788 of WELA01002708.1, forward strand.
TTACTGATGGCATGGGGTATGAAAAGCGCCATCGTAGCCAAAGCAGTAGAAGGACATGTGACCGAGCAGGTGCCCGCAAGCATTCTGCAACAACATGGCGATTGCACATTTGTGATTGATGAACCTGCTGCGCAGGAATTGACCCGCATCAAATATCCCTGGCTCGCAGGTGAAATCGAATGGACTTCGCAGATGATCAAAAAAGCGGTAGTGAACCTGGGTCTCAAGTTGAAAAAATCTGTATTGAGTTTAACCGCTCACGACTATAACGAGCACGGCCTTTCTGATCTGCTGGTTGAAAAAGGCGATTCCTATGAGATCAACCTGCAGGTATTCTATATGTTGCGCGACAGCCTCACAGGCTGGCCTGGAGGCAAGCCTGGTGTAGTGTTACCCACGCATCCGGAAAGAAGCGAACCTTATCCTAAAAAATGCCTCATCTTCTCCCCGCACCCCGATGATGATATCATTAGCATGGGAGGTACGTTCATGCGCCTGCACGACCAGGGGCATGAGGTACACGTAGCTTACCAGACCAGCGGTAACATTGCGGTGACCGATGAATTCGTTACCCGTTTCCTCGATTTTGCAGTTGGTTTTGAAGATATGTTTGGTATCGATAACAACAAGAGCCAGCAAATACTTTCAGCGGCACGTACCTTCCTGGCATCTAAGAAAAAAGACGAATCCGACACTTCTGAAATACGCGCCATCAAAGGGTTGATCCGCCGTTGCGAAGCCAAAGCTACCTGCCGCTATGTAGGTCTTACTGATGACCGTTGTCATTTCATGAACCTGCCTTTCTATGAAACAGGTACTGTAGAGAAAAAACCCATGAGCGAAACAGATGTACAGATCACCATGGAGTTGCTGCGCAAATTAAAACCGCACCAGATCTATTGTGCGGGCGATCTGGCCGACCCGCATGGCACGCACAAAGTTTGTCTCGATATTATTTTTGAAAGCATGCACCGCCTCAAAGCTGCCGGCGAATCCTGGATAAAAGATTGCTGGGTATGGTTGTACAAAGGCGCATGGCAGGAATGGGATATTTCAGAAATAGAGATGGCCATTCCTATGAGTCCCGACCAGGTAATGAAAAAACGTTTTGGCATCTTCATTCACCAGTCGCAGAAAGACATGGTTCCCTTCCAGGGTACCGACAGCCGCGAATTCTGGCAAAGAGCGGAAGACCGGAATGCCAATACCGCCAACCTCTACGCTGAATTGGGCATGACCAAGTATGCGGCGATGGAAGCTTTCGTTAGATGGCATTATTAGATGTTAGATGACAGTTGTTAGTTGTTAGAATTATTCCCTATCTAACAACTAACAACTGTCATCTAACAACTCTTACGTACTTTTGTCCGATGCAGACACCCGAGGTCAATACGTATGTTCCTATTGCTGAAGTAAAGAAAAATGAAATGCAGGTCCTGACCTGGGATGAAGCCTGGCGCAATAAGAGTTTCCGGATCAAAACCATTGTTGGTGGTATGTTGCTGGTGATGCTGCTGGCTTTGTTCCCACTTTTCTTTTCTTATGTTGAAAAGCGGCAGGGTATCCAGTTGAATGATTTCATTCTACAGCAAATACCGGTAGCGGATGTTTCGATGATCACTTTCATCATTATCTGGTCTGTGAGTATCCTTTTGCTGATCAGGTGCGTACAGCGGGCCGATATTTTCCTGGTGATGTTGTGGTCATTCCTTTTTTTATGCCTTGCACGTGTGCTCACTATTACATTGGTGCCATTGTCGCCACCGGAGGGACTGATCGTTTTGAAAGACCCGCTCACCAGTATTTTTTATGGCGGTGCCGATAAATTCATCACCAAAGACCTCTTCTTTTCCGGTCATACTTCTATCCAATTCCTCATTTTCCTCAGTGTGAAAAAGAAGATAGACAAGATCATCACCCTCACAGCTACTATTGCAGTGGCTTGCCTGGTGCTGATACAGCATGTGCATTATACCATTGATGTGCTGGCTGCTTTTATTTTCACGTATATCATTTACCGGATGGGTAAGCTGGTAACCGGTTGTTAGATCAGAAAGCTTCTCCTAACTGAAAATACAGTCCACTGTTATTGCCCTGTCCAACGCCGTAGTCGAGACGGAGGTTGAGTTTATCACTTTTCATCAGCGCAAAGCGCAGGCCGGCGCCCACTGAGTATTTGAAATCGCCGAATGAATAATCGGTGAAGCTGTTTCCCACATCACCCAAACCACCAAAGGCCACTGCTCCGAAGCGACGGTAAATAGGAAAACGATACTCACCCTGGAAAACCATCTGGTGGGTATACCTGAAACGGCCGGCATAATAACCCCTCATGCTGTTGGAACCACCGAGGAGCGCCAGGCTGCGCAGGGGCACTTCATTGCCCGTGTTACCGAAACTATACGCCTGCAAAGCCAATACATTATTACCAAAAGCAATGTACTTGCGCAGATCAATTACGATGTTGGTATAATTATAATCGGAGAAAAGGTATTTATTGAAGTGGTTGAAATATACTTGCGCGAACCCGCCCTTATTGGGTGCAAATGCATGGTTGCGGGTATCGTATGTGAAACTCATACCCAGTCCGGCAACTGTATACCCATTTCTACCCACAATTTGTTGCTGATCGAAAAGACCGCCGGCCTGGTGCTCCACATCGCTGAGTTGCTGGCGCTCAAACAGGCCGCCGATAAAAAAATGATGCCCTAGCTTACGCATCAGGTGGAGGTAGATATAGAATTGTTTGTACTTATACGATTCGTAATCGTTGTCTTTGGTATACTTGCCCAGTCCCCAGAATTTATCGGGAAATGAACTGAATGAAACCTGCTCGCTTAATATATATTTTTCGTGCCTGCTGTACTGTGCACCGTTGATAGCCAGTATCAATTGTTTCTTTAAAGAATACAATGCCAGCAGTTGCATGTTGGATGTTCTACTTATCGTATCTTTAGGATGTAAGCGAAATGTGACAGAGCCCACGGCCCCGCCAGACCAGCCTGTTTCAATGGATTTGGCAATCACTGGTAAAACAAGAAAATTCGTATGCCTGACAGAATCTTTTTGTGCAACTGCCGTAATGCAAAAGCACCAGGATAGTAAAAATACGGCAGTCAATTTGCACATAAAACAGTGTTTTGTGTCATAAAACACGCAAAATAAACCTCTTATACATTATCTTAGAGGAATCTCTTCATAAATTGCTTAGATTTGCGTGTTTTTTGGGTTTAGCCCTTTACAATTTTGTAATAATTAATTAACATTACACTAATATACTAACCGTAACAGCGTAAGAATGAAAAAATGGGATAGTCATTTTCAACTGGGAGATACTGTAACCGCGGAGCAATTGGATTTTTTCGACAAGCACGGTGTAATAGTATTTAGGAACTTCATCAGCAGGGAAAAAGTGAATATATTCATTGATGAGCTGAAACGCCTGGAGCAGACATGGCTGGAAGAAGGACGCGATAAAGTGAACGGCATCCCCTTGAAATTTGGCAAAGACGAGCACGGCAACAAAACTATCCAGCGTTTATGTTTCAGTTCTTTATACAGCGACCCCCTGCACCAATTACTGGAAGACGACCGGTTGAAAGCCCTCACCGCTTTCCTCGGGCCTTACGAAGGGCGTATTGCTGAGAATGAAAAAGACGGACTGGTCATCAACAATTACATCAACACCCCTAACAGCACTTTTACCCAAATGGGTTGGCATACCGATGCGCCCCGTGATCTTTTCTTAGGACAAAAGATCATGCCCATGCTCAATGTGGGTATACACCTCGATACCTGTCCTTTTGAGAATGGCGGTTTGCGGGTGATCCCCGGTACCCATAAGCAGGGTGTGCTGAAATTATTGTTCGGTAAAAAATATTTCATCGATAACAGTGATGATAACCGTGAAGTTGGGTTCGACCTCAATGCCGGCGACCTGTCGGTGCACGATGGCCGCCTCTGGCACCGCGTGAAGCAATCACCAAAATTCGGTGAAGAGAGCCGACGCCGCGTAATGTATGTGCCCATTGTAACGGGTAAGTATAAGCCGAAGGATGAGAATAGCAAAACACCTTTTTATCACCGTTTTACCAGCAAAGTGCATCATTAAAAATTATACCCTCAGTCAAAAATGATATTGTGAAAAGGTCAACAGCTGTTGGCCTTTTTCATTCAAAACAAGTATATGAGTTACGCATTGATCACCGGGGCCAGCAAAGGAATTGGCAAAGCCATTGCAGAAGAGTTGGCGGCGAAAAAGATCGGCCTGCTGCTGGTAGCCCGCAGTGGCGACCTGCTGTCGGCACTCGCTAATGAGCTGACGGCTAAGCATGGTATCCAGGTAGATTACCTGGCAGCCGATCTGGGCAAGGCCGGCGCGGTAGAACAGATCCTTCACTGGATAAATGAAAAGCATTACCCGGTGTATATCCTGGTAAACAATGCGGGATATGGATTGAGCGGCCCGTTTACGGCCTATAATGCCGCTGAGCACCGTGAAATGATGGAAGTGAATATGATGGCGCCTGTAGCGCTCTGTAGCGCTCTCCTGCCCCGTTTAAAAGAACAGCCGCAGGCTTATATCCTGAATATTGCCAGTTCGGCAGCATACCAGGCTGTACCCGGACTGAGCGTGTATGCCGCTTCGAAAGCTTTTGTTTTAAATTTTAGCCGTGGATTGCGCTATGAATTGCGTAATACCCGGGTATCGGTAACGGCTGTAAGTCCGGGTTCTACCGACACCGGTTTTGCACACAGGGCCAATGTGGGGCCTAAAGCCCTTAAAACGGCCGAGAAAGTGAACATGACGCCTGAAGCAGTTGCCCGGCTGGCAGTACATGCTATGTTTGCCCGCAAAACAGAGTTGATCACTGGTGTGATCAATAAACTCGGTGCATTTTTTGCGTGGTTATTGCCTAAGAAGCTGGTAGAGAAAGCTTCAGCAGGTATATATGATTTAGATTAATGTTGAAAAAAGGCAAATTGGTTTTGCAGATTCTTTTTTAGCCTTTATATTTGCAGCCCGATTAATGGGAACGGCTGCGTAGCTCAACTGAATAGAGCATCTGACTACGGATCAGAAGGTTTCAGGTTTGAATCCTGACGCGGTCACAAAAAAGAGCAGTAACATACTGCTCTTTTTTATTTGCCTCACCTGGTGTCTTCAGTTATCGCATCTACAGGCTGAGCGAAGACCCAAACTATGTAATTGTTGATTTGGTTTTCGATCATATAGACAATGCCCTGTTAACCCTGAATGCGTTAAAAAAATTATGGAGTAATGTAGAGGGAACCGTAATGATCAATCCTAAAACCAGGATACTGGACATGGTTGATGAAAACGAATATTAAGTGCCCTCGATAAGCCGTTGACTTACGTCAACAATGTTGTTTTACAGGATGCCAGTATCACAAGGGTGCAGCACAAATACAGCAATATTTTTTTCATCATTACATTTTTTTGGGAGGAGGCTTTACAATCATCGTGTCAGTAGGCAGTGACGCTACTATGTATTTTCCAGAGTCCAGCCTCGTTGCCGGAAATGCTTTCTGCAACGAAGTCCACTCCTGGTTTTTCACATCTGTTTGATACAGGTACAGATACCTGAGTGCTTTTAAAGGTTTTAATCGTTCTATTCCTTTTGCCGTAACCTTTGTTCCTGTGAGGTTAAGAGATGCCAGGTGATGCAACGACTGTAATGCCGCGATCCCTTGATCTGTAACAAGCGTATTGCTGAGTTGCAGTTTTGTAAGTGTTGTAAGCTTGCCAATGACCGGCATAGCAGCATCATTGATAGCGGCATGATCCAGCTTCAACCATAAAAGCTGTTCTTTGAGTGGTTCGAGTAACGTTATCAGGGAATCTGCATTGGCATTTACAAAATTGGCAGAAAGATAATTGCTGTTCTGTGCAACAGGCCCCACTATTACTCCGGCTTTTTTCAGCCTGCTGACAATGGTTTCATCAGCTTTCGCCACCTGCTGATCAGGCATTGCATTTTCTTCTTTTTTAACATTGCCCGATTGCAAAGCAATCAGTACCGGTTTGATCTTTTCTGTTTGCGGCAGGTCTTTTATTTTCTTATTAAAATCTGCGCCAGTATTGATCCACCAATGCAGTAAGGCGATTTCTTCTGCGGTGAGTTGAGGTTTCTCTTTGGGCGGCATGTGTTTTTCATTGGAAACCGGCAGCAATATTCTCCTGATCATTTCGCTTTCATCTGCTTTACCAGCGATGAGTGCAACGCCATCCTTACCTCCTTTGAGTATAAAGTTTTGCTGATCGAGTCGCAGTTTTCCTTTTTGTTTTTCAGGCCCATGACAACTGTAACACCTTGCCTGTAACAAAGGTTGTACCACACCAGGATACAACGCTGCTTCCTGGATATTGGGAATGGGTTTCAATGCAGGGCCTTCCTGGTTATTATGCAGGGCGGATGTAAGATAATCCGACCCATGCGTCAATGAACCACCCAGGTGCCCGGTAATGGTAATCAATACAATGATGCCCAGGGAAAACCAGCGGGCCATTTTTTCATTGAACGAAAACTTATACAACAAATAGAAGATCAAAGAAGCTGTTACTGAAAGAATACCCAGCCATTGATGCTGCTCTACCAAATCGGCATCGTAATCTGCGCTGAGTGAAAGCATATACCCTGTTAAACAGGAAAATATTCCGCTCAGCACACCCCAGAACAGCATCACGGGGATCGCCGGCCGAAGCAATGCAAATCTTTCTTTTATAGAAAGCCACTGAAAAAAACAGGCAAGCAATAAGATACCGATAGGCAAGTGCACCAGTATCGGGTGAAAACGTCCCATCAAACCTGAAACAGATAAAAACATGATCGATACAATTTTTAAAACGAAGGGCTTTACGCGCCGTATCGCTGTCTCAGCAATTTCATCATATACACATTGATGGCCCATTGATCAGCCAATGGCTGTCTCGTATAAGGCAGTGTAGGCATGTATGTAGGAGGCCCAAATTCGGTGAGGATCGTCATTCGCTCGCCATTTCTTTTTTTACGTTCCGCTACCTTGTCCCACCATGCGAAATGTTGCTTAACAGCCGCTTCCCATTCCGGTGCGCGCGGATCATTCACTTGTGGCCCTTCTTCGTGGCCGATGCGCGCATGGATATGTTCTACCCTTTCCAACGCCATATCAACTGTTTCTTTTTGATCACCCAGCATACTTTCGTGCACATTGCACCAATGCGATACATCGAAAGTAAGTTTCAGGTCGGGTTTCTTTTCTATGAACTGCCTGGTAATATGCGCAGCGAATAGCATGCGCGAACGGTGCGTTTCGTGACAGAATCGAATGCCTGTGTCTTTGGAAAGTTGCGTGGTATGATCGATGAAAGCTACCGATTGATCAAAACTAAAATAATCACGCCCGGAATGGCAATTGATATAAACCGGTTTTTGAAACCGATTGTTGGCGGCATCGGAAGTTACTTTCTTAAAGCTGTCGAGATGCTCCCTAAAATCGTTTTGCCAGCCCCGGCACAGAAATCCCACTTCGAGCCCATACTTTTTCAAAGCAGCAAACAATGCTTCCTGGTCTTTAGCTTCAGTTGGCCACACTGGCTCTATGCCATCATACCCTTCTTTTTTGGCAGCAGCGCAAAATTCATCGATCGTGCCATTGAATCCCCAGTTGGTAGCCATCAGTAACAAACTGAATTTTTCGTTTTGTTTAAAGGAAGGCTTATCCGTTGCTGCAAACTCGTCTAATGAATACAGCATGCCGGCTGCTGTGGCGCTGAGTTTGATAAAATTCCTTCGGCTTTGTTTCATTGTATCTGTTTATAGTTTTTTTAAGCGATGATATCCCGGATCACTTTCCCTCCTACATCAGTAAGTCGGAAAGGTCTTCCCTGGAAATAATAAGTGAACTGTTCATGATTAAAGCCCAACTGGTTCAATATAGTTGCCTGTATATCGAAGGCGTCTGTTTTACCGCTCACGGCACTGTAACCGATCTCATCTGTTTCGCCATAAGTATATCCTGGTTTGATACCGCCACCCGCCATCCATATTGTAAATGCTTCTGTATGATGGTCTCTTCCTTTAAATGGCGCATTGATGCCATTCCTGTTTTCCATCATAGGCGTACGACCGAATTCGCCGCCCCATACCACCAGTGTTTCTTCGAGCAAACCTCTTTGTTTTAAATCGAGCAACAAAGCTGTAATGGCTTTGTCGATCGTCCGGCATTTATTGATGAGGCCTATATTGACTGCATTATTGGGACTGTCTCCGTGTGCATCCCAACCCCAATCGAATAATTGCACATAACGCACGCCTTTTTCAACCAGCTTCCTTGCCAGTAATACATTATTTGCGAAGCAACTTTTACCGGGTTGGGTACCGTACATCTCATGAATATATGATGGTTCATCGTTGATGTTCATTACCTCGGGAGCTGTTATCTGCATACGATAAGCCATCTCATATTGTGAGATACGTGAAAGAATTTCAGGATCATTGTATTCAGCGTACTCCTGCCGGTTGGCTTCATTGATCGTTTCAATCGATGCTTTTCGCAAATCGCGGCTCATGCCATTCGGGTCCTTGATGAATAAAACCGGGTCTCCTTCGCTGCGACATTGCACACCCTGGTAAACAGATGGCAGAAAACCACTCCCCCATACCGATTTACCTGCATCGGGAAAGCTGCCGCCACTTGTTAGCACTACGAAACCGGGCAGGTTCTGGTTCTCTGTACCCAGGCCATAAGTGACCCAACTGCCCATACTGGGCCTTCCCAAACGCGGACTGCCTGTATGCATCAACAGTTGCGCAGGTGCGTGATTGAACTGATCGGTAGTAACTGCTTTTAAAAAGCTCACTTCATCCACTACTGTTGAAAAATGTGGCAGGTTCTCGCTCACCCATGTCCTGCTTTCACCGTGTTGCGCGAAACGAGCTTGCGGACCCAGCATTTTCGGCACACCACTTATGAAAGCGAACTTTTTTCCGGCAAGCAAGGAAGGCGGACAATCCTGTCCATCCATCTTCATCAATTCAGGTTTATAATCGAACAATTCCAATTGAGAGGGGGCGCCCGCCATGTGCAGGTAAATGACACTTTTGGCTTTGCCTGCAAATTGTGGGGGTTTGGGAAGCAATGGATGTGCGGGATCGAATGCAACAGGTGCAATAGCATTGCTGTTACCGCCGCATCCACCCAACAACGACCCCATGGCCAATGCGCCCAGCCCCATAGCACTTTCTTTCAGGAAGTGCCTGCGGGTGTGTAAGCGCAAATACGCTTCCTGCGCTTCTTTCACTAACCGTTGTACCTGTAATTCTTTTTGTGTCATGAACAACTGTTTTGCTCGTTTACCATTTCGTCACTATTTCATCGAGATTCAGCATAGCATTCGCTACTACAACCAGTGCTGCTGTTTCAGGGTTGTTGTGTTGATCATTCATGCCGATCATCTCGCAGGTCTTGTCCCGATCATTTTTAAAATCTCTCAAGGCTCTGTCGTACAAGCCTTTGAACAGGCTCAGCTTCGCCTGGCTGATGGGTTTATACAACATGAGTTCATATCCTTTCATGATCTGCTGCTCTGTTTTTTTACCCGCTTCCTCTTGCATACGGTATGCAAAATGTCTTGCCATATCCAGGTAAGCAGAATCGTTCATTGTTACCAATGCCTGCAACGGCGTGTTGGTGCGGATTCTGCGGGCTGTACACAATACACGCGGCACACCATCAAATGTAATCATGGAGGGATACGGCGCGGTGCGTTTCCAATAAGTATACACTGCCCTGCGGTACTGGTCCTCGTCTTTGCTGTTGATCCATTTTGCGCCATTGTAGGGTGAAAGCCATATCCCTTCTGGCTGCCAGGGCATCACACCCGGACCATACATTTTATCACTCATCATACCACTGATGCACAAATGCTGGTCACGCAGTTGTTCCGCGCTTAATCGTACCCTTGGTCCGCGTGCATAATATTTATTGAACGGATCTTTTTCTTTTACTTCATTACTCAGTTTCGAATCTTGCCGATAAGTAGCACTCATCACCAGTTCTTTCAGTAAGGTCTTGAGGCTCCAGTGGTAATCATTCATCAGCTTCCAGGAGAGAAAATCCAGCAGCTCTTTATGAGTAGGTGGTATTCCCTGGGTACCCAGGTCTTCGAGCGTTTCTGCAATACCGGTACCGAAAAGCTGTTCCCATAAACGGTTTACGATCGTTCTGGAAACCAACGGGTTTCTTTTATCGGTCAGCCACATGGCCAAACCCATGCGGTTCTTGGGAGCTCCGGCAGGCATGGCATATGCAAATATCTTTGGCACGGCCGGTTCCACTTCTTTTCCTTTACTGGTCCAGGCGCCCCGTATGAACACATTCGTTTTCCGCCACATCCAGGATGGATTCTCTACCATTACAGGTGTTGTGGTTACTTTGGCATCAAGGAGTTCATGAAAGGATTGTTCGATTTTTACAAAACCTGGCACCGATTTACCAGGCAATTGTTCAATGAAGCCAAAACAGTCAAAGGATACGGCAAATGATTTATTATCTGCAGGCAATGTGGGATTTTCGTAAGTAAGATACACATCGTGCACACCTGTTTGCGAAGAGAGGTGAATGTATTCATACCGCCATTGTGGTATAGCTTTTAATACTACTGAAGCCAGTAAAGGTCCGTCCGGCGCATCTACATGCAACTTCAATGTACCTGATCGGTTATTAGTGTAGAGCTTACAAACCAACAGGTTCTTTTGTTGTAAGTCGATTTTTTTAAGCCTGGCTACTGCATGATTGCGAATGATCAATTGAATATTGTGGTTTGCAATCACAGCGTTTTTCAAGCTATCGGCTGTTGTAGAATTTACCGATGGCTGTAAGGTGCGCAGGAATTTTTTGAGATTACTAGCTTCTGTTTCCGATGCATATTTCTTTGTCCAGTCAGTAATTGCCTTTAATTTTTGTTGCATCGTATCGTTGTACTCACGTAGTAAGGGATGTTCTCCGGGCACGTCTTCATCACGGGTATTGTTGAAATAAGCCAGGAATTGATAATATTCTTCATGATGAAAAGGATCATAAGGGTGACTGTGGCATTGTACACAGGAAAAAGTGGTGCTCATCAACGATTCCCAGGTAGTGTTCACCCGGTCTATCACTGCGGCTGTTCTGAACTCTTCATTATCGGTTCCGCCTTCATCGTTGTTCATTGAATTCCGGTGAAAAGCAGTAGCAATATATTGTGCATCGGTAGGATCTGGCAACAGATCGCCGGCAATTTGTTCCGTAATAAAAAGGTTGTATGGTTTGTCTTCATTGAAAGCATGGATAAGCCAGTCCCTGTACTTCCAGATAGAACGGCCTCCATCGGCTTCGTATCCTTTGGTATCGGCATACCTCGCCAGGTCCAGCCAAAGGGAAGCCCATCGTTCTCCAAAATGCGGTGAAGCAAGCAGGGAGTCCACCAACACTTCGTATGCTTTATCATTATTGCTTTTCAGGTATTGTTCTGCAACCGTCTGCGTTGGATACCTGCCAATCAGATCAAGACTTACCCTTCTTAACAAGGTAGCTTTATCTGCCTGGGCAGCAGGTTGTAATTTTTCCTCCTTCAGTTTGGCATAAATGAATTTATCTACATCATTGTGTATCCAGTTATTGGCGATATCAGGGGCATCCGTTTTTTGTACGGGAAGGTAGGCCCAATGATCACCCCATTTAGCCCCTTGCCTGATCCATTCTTTCAGGATATGTATCTCATTTTTACTAAGGGCTTCATGTTTATAGGGCATTCTTTCTTCCGGGTCTTTGGAAGTCAGCCGGCGGATCATTTCACTTCCGTTGGGATCACCGGGAATAATAACAGGGTTGCCAGACTCTGTTTTAGCCAATGCCTCTTCGCGGAACAATACGCTGAATCCGCCCTTGGCTTTGACACCACCGTGACAGGAAATACATTTTTTATTGAGGATGGGTTTTACTTCTGTATTAAAATCTATCCTTTTAGTGGGCGACAGCAAAAAGATACAACCCGTTGCTGCAATAACGGCAATTCCGGTAATAACATATTTTTTCTTTGTAAAAAGAAATTTCATCTGGCAGTCTTTATCGTAGAATCAGTGCTAAAAAATACGCTTTTTTTACCAATCATTTGCTTGCAGGGCGCAGACAATCGATTGCCTATAAATATTTTATATATATCCAGCTTTTATGAGTCAGCACAAACTCAGGGCGAACCCATTACACCTTTATTAATACGCATTCAAGATTTGCCAAAAGAAGTAAAAGGCTACAAAAGGAGTTAAGTTAAAATTTAAATGCCGGGCAGTTATTCACCACCCGGCATTTAAATGTATTGATTTGCCAGCCATTGAAAAATGATCATCTCATCGACATATCCTCCCTATTCACATCATTACACACTATGGCATCAAAACAGTGTTAATCACATGAATGACGCCATTTGACTGATACACATCTGCAATTGTTACTTCTGCTTTATTACCTTTGGAATCAATTACCCATAGTTTTTTCCCTTTTTCTGCAAAAGTCAATTGCTCTCCCTGAAGCGTGGTAAACATCACCTTTCCGTGTCCTTCTTTGATCTTCTTACGCAACTCTTTCGAGTCCATCTTACCGGGAATCACATGATAGGTTAAGATAGCAGTGAGCGTGGATTTGTTTTCCGGCTTTACAAGATTGTCAACTGTTCCTGAAGGCAGCTTTTGAAAGGCTTCATCCGTAGGTGCAAAAACAGTAAAAGGGCCCGCACCAGAAAGCGCTTCTAAGAGACCAGCAGCTTTTACTGCCGCCACCAACGTGGTGTGATCTTTGGAATTGACGGCATTTTCAATAATATTTTTGGTAGGATACATTGGCGCACCACCTACCATAACTGCTTTGCTATCCTGTGCAAAAGCATTGCTCAATGAGAAAGTCATCATAGTTACTACAATCAGCAACAGGGACTTGTGTTTCAATAATTTCATAAATGATTTTAATTTGATTATATTCATTTACGCAGATAATATCTTGATGGTTTTATCCCCGATAATAAAAAAAGCAATATTCGTAATGAATATTGCTTTCTAAAAAAAATCAGGACACATCAAACTTTCCCGGCTACATACATCTCGGTAAGGGTAGGTTGATCGCTACCACCCTGCTTTTCAAGGGTAATTGCAAACATTTGTGCGCGATCAATCACTTTCATTTTTTGTATCAATGCATGGCTGTTTAAAGCATATACGCCTGCATTTATGGGCTTACCATCAACAATGGCCCAGAGTTGATATTGTTTGCCGATTGGCGGGGTGGGAAGGTCTTTGAGAGAAAGATAGACTTCTTTGTTTTGCGTGTTCCAGAACAACATAACGGTATTAGCGCTATGTGCACCAACCCCAGCCAATGGAATCGATTTCACCGCAGGACTTAACAGCAGATTCATTTTTTCCTGTTCTGCTTTCAGACCGGCCAATTCCTGTTTAGATGCACGATCTTTCATCAACAATAACAAGTTGAATACCATACTTGTAATTAATAATACAACAGCTACGGCCCTGTATAAATGATACATTGAAACAACCCTGCCAGGCTTATTAGTATCTGAGATAGGGTAAGCGTCCGTGTGTTTATTCTGATTACTTATTGTTGCAGGTAGTTCTTTCTGTTGCAAAGCCGACCATATCTGCTCTTTCATATCATCAGGTGGCGCCTGACTGTACAATGTAGCATATTGCTCCAGTTGTTCTCGGCATTCCGAAATAGCAGTAGCTACTTCAGGATGTTTAGATGCCATCAACTCTAATTCATGCATTTCTTCAGGTGAAGCCACACCTAAAACATATGCTTCTATTAGCCCGGATGATATGTAGTCCTCGATATTCAATTCATTATGATTTCATTATATCCTTTAATTGTAGCAAAGCTTTCCTACATCTTGTCTTTACAGTTCCAAGAGGAATGTCAAGTTCTTTCGCGATCTCTTCCTGTGTATAGCCTTTAAAATATGATAGATCAATAACCTGACGGTGCTCCTCTTTAAGAACAAGCAGTAATTGCTTTAAACCAATATGATCGGTCTTCATGGATATCGATAACCTGCTTTCATGTGCAGACATGTTATCACTGGAATACTGGGTATTCTTTTCCTGGTTGTATCCCGACGATCGTAATGTATCAATCGCTGCATTACGGGCAATATTCAACATCCAGGTGTATAGCCTGCCTCTTCCGGCATCGTAGCTGTCAATGTTACGCCATATCTTAACGAACACTTCTTGCAATATATCGCTGGCCACTTCCTGCTTATCCAGTATTTTAATAATAACACCATATAAAGCTCCGGCGTAATTATCATAAAGATAATTAAATGCTTGTCGATCTTTGTTCTTTAGCGATGCAACAAGTTCTGTTTCCGTATTTTGCGTGTTCGCTGTCAATAGCAGGACTTTCAAAGTAAATATATGGCAGTTCCCGATAATTTCGGGATAAACGTTCAGTTAGAGCGAATAATGTTTATTATTTCTGAACAACTGCTCCCCGCAATGATTCAACAATTTTCCCCACGCTTACCAAGGCTGGTGTATTGGAAGGCACCCCGGCTTTATTGGCTCCCATAAAGAGATCTGTCTCAAACTGGTCCATGTCTGCATTCCCAGCCTTACCATTCATCCTGGGATTTTGAGCAGGGTCATGGGCAGCCACCATTGATTTTCCACCATAACTAAAGTTTTTTGCCCCGGTTCCCACACAAACAAAGTCTGTCAGGTTCTTACTCAATGCAGTAAATCCACTGGTATTGCCTGAAGTAACTTCTGCCAGTAGAACTTTGAAAAAGCCATTGATCTTACTATCTGCCGCAATAACAAAGATGGTACTGTCTACAATCGTACGGATAAGCAGACGCCCCTTTTCTATCTGGGTACCTTGCTGTTTAGGATCTGCAACCAGCGTGGTTCCCCCCAGAGAATCATAAAGTGTAGGCATGGGTGCTGCTGCCATCGCATCGTTTTTCTTGGAGCAAGCCTGAATCGCCAGAAAGGCAATGCACAGGGTAGAGAAAACTAAAAAAACTGTCATCTTTTTCATTGGTTACTTTTTTATGTTTTAAAGAATTTTTTTGATATAGTTATAAAGCTTGTGTGATCCCGAAGCTGCTACCGGGCAACCGGTACTCATTTCTTCTTGTGTAGGAAGATATCTTTCAGCTTTGTAATGCAGTGATTTTTTAAAATTGGCGACAATTGCATCCCCACTTGTTTTGATTGGGAAAAATGTAAATATGACAATGCCGTTCTGCGTATTACACAATACATGATCGACCCCTTTCTGGCCATACATCCAATTCGTTATTTTATCCGCATCTCCCTGATCGATTGGCTGTTTAATATCAATCCTAGCCATAATAAGTGTATTATTATCAGGCGGTTTAACCCTGGTTACCAGGTAAATATGTACTAGTAACGTTCCGAAAGACAAGAATAGCAGTATCAATAATGTGTACTTGAGTACTTTTCTGAAGAGGTTCTTTTTCATAATTGTACATTTATTCAATATTGTGATGGCAATATGAAACATGTACGGAAATATTGCAGAAGCAGATTCAGAAAGAAAAAATATTGTTGGAAAGCAGATAAAAAAGAAAAGCCCGCCGTCGCTAAAGCTTTGGCGGGCGAAGTCGGGAAGACAAGATTCGAAATTAGTTATAAAATATTATTAACTAGCGACTTGCATAAGCTCAGGCACTGAACTCAAGCCCTGCGTCACAGGTAAAAATGTGTTTAAAAGGACTATCGCAAAGGTATCAAACGTTACTCATCAACCACATACTTTTTTATTGTAGACTTCATCCACAGAAAGAACAATAGAGCCCACTTTTCTTCAGATGATGAAGTTAAATATCATTTTCTGTCGCGTAGACCACCAGACCGACTTTACCCTTTACTGCTAATTTTTTTATGAGATTCTTTCGGTAGTCATGGACGGTTTGCGGACTTATATGCATTTTATCGGCAATCTCCTTATACGTGAATGAGAGGCGTAGCAGTGATAGAAACTTTCTTTCTCTTTCCGTCAATACCGGAGAAGCCCCCGCGGGCACAAGAACATTATCTTGAATCCCCTGGAATATCTTCTTGGATAGTGCAGCAGGAAGATACACTTCGTTGTTAAATACCTGGCGGATGGCCAAGATAAGATTCAGGGGGTCTTCATTTTTAGTAATAAAACCTTTAGCGCCGGCCTGAATCATTTTCAATATTGAGGTCTCGTCTTGATACATCGACAATGCCAGGATTTTAATTTGCGGAAAATGATTAGTGACCCATTGCGCCGTCTCAAAACCATCCTTCCCCTCCCCCATATTGATGTCAAGGATCAATACATCCGGTATCTTCCTGTTGGTCAGTTCGCTGACAACCTGGCTTCCGTTATCTGCCTCAAACAAAAGCTGAAAATCATACTCTAATCGCAACAAACTGACAACCCCCTTGCGAAGCATCAAATGATCGTCAGCAATTGCGACAGATATTTTTCTTTTCATACTATTCGGCAAATGGAATAAAGATACAAATATGGGTACCCTCCGCAACGCTGGACTTTATCTGTATAGACCCTTTAATCAACTCAGCACGCGAATGCAGGCTCCTCAACCCGATGCCATTTTTCACGGTCTCCGGCTCAAACCCTTTACCATCATCTTCAATAGTAAGCGTTATCCCACCGGGAACGGATTCGAACAGATAGCTAACCGTCTTGGCTTCTGCATGCTTAAGAATATTCTTAATGGCCTCCTGATGCATTCGGAAAAGAACAAGCTGCGTTTCATTCGGCAGGGTGATCGTTTTACCATCAGTATCATCAAAAAAATTTGTTTTGATTGCCCCTTTTTTTGACAACCAATCAAGTTCATTTCGTATGGCTTCATCTATTCCAATCTCGCTGATTCGGTCACTGTGGATATTCCTGGACAGTTCTGACAAATCTTCCATAGCGGAACTGATCAGTCTTTTAGATTCAGCTATAAGAGAAAAGGATTGTTCCGGCGTTTCAGCAAATTGAAATAATGACAGATTTACATTTGCCAGTAGAAGAATCTGACTGACATTATCATGTATTTCCATGGAGACATTCTTCAATATCTCTTCCTGGGTTTCTATCTGGGTCTCAAGCAGTTTTTTTTCATGAATTACTTTAAACCGCTTGATTTCCTCCTCCTGAAGCCTCTTCCCTCTTTGGATCAGTCGTACAACCAGTAGTATAAACCCAATTAAAAAAACAGCAACAATAAAAGTGACTACTGCTTGAAGAAGGATTTCGGGATTCTCTTTGGACATAAGCAAGCGATTATCAGGAGTAGATAGTAAAGACTGTTTATATTGAGTAATAAGGTATGCATATTCCTTACAATTTCCTTTGAGAAATTGCTCAGACTGTTAAGGACGACAACAACTGAAAGAGATCCGGTATAAAAGAAAAGAATCGCAACAGTAACCCAGAAAACAAAATCTTTCGTTAGCGGCTGCAATTCGTCCTTCTCATTTTGAAGGAAATTTTTAACCTTCCACAAACCCACAAAGATCAGCCAAACAGCAGACAGGGCATAGGAATAGGTGTGAAAAGCTTTATATCCCGTAATAAAAAAAATGTCAGTGATACATATGCCCGCAACGAAAAAGCCGGAAAACAGAATTGACTTTCTTTGTAGACCTGGTTCAGACGTCACGTAAAAAAAAGAAGTATACAGCGCTAATTCAACTATTGAAAGGCAATTGATGAATAAAAGATTATTCCAACTATGCCAGACATAATAGGTGCCGACGGCTTCTACAAAGAAAGTAAAACACAACAGCATTGAGATTATTACGCGCTCAATCCCTCTACGTTGGAAAGTAGTGTAAACAGCAATAATCATTGCAGCTAGTAGGATCCACAGATCAGGGTTAATGGAATGCATAAAAAGGCCCCGGTTTTGCCGGGGCAAAATTACTCAATTTTAGGGCGGAAACTAGATAACTTTAATCCCCTTTTCGTCCTCTAAGATGGTCAGTCCAACTCTTTCCATTTCCAGCCCGAAAGGGATGCCTTTCGTACCAAGAGGATCGTTTCCGCCACAAAAGGGAGGACAGGCTGTCCCGTAATTGAATGCCAGAATTTCGGCACCACCTTTATGAGGCACATAGAGGTTTTTATGAAAAAGACCATTTTCAGTCTTTTTCTCTTTTGTAGCTACCAGAACCACAGTTTGCCTTCCCCGCAGCTCAATATCCCCTTCGAAATCCTCCGGGTAAACACCATAGTAGACCTTAATGCCATCCGCCCCGTGCTCGGACGCTAAACGAAGAAACTGTGTGATTTCTTCAATACCGAACCAGGTGCTTAAAGAATCAGGCTTCCCCAAAAATTGGGTGTTGGCTACCCATCTTTCTTTTTTGTAACGGCTGATAAGTTGGTCAACATGTTTGGTTCCGACCAACCGCCCGTTTTTCTGAAGAACTTGTGCTGTTGTCATTGGAATTAGTTTAGGTGAATAATACCACCAAACTATCCGACGTCATTGTAATAATACAGTTTCAATAATTTATAAAACAATTAATTACACATGTGTTATATATATAATATAATGTATGCCAAGAATTTCCGATTTTCGTGACAAATATTACCCTGTCATTGGAATAAAAAAACAATGCTTCCAGGGATAATAAAATACCCCCATAAATGGGGGCGCAAATAAAAAATAATCGGGGAGGTTAGATCTCAATGATAGAATGCGATCATTCCGTTCAGGACTCCGTATAATACCAAAACGGGACGGCTGTTAAGGTCAAGCTTTTGAAACAGGCTGTCCCGGTAATTTTCTACCGTTTTGAAACTAACCCCCATTTTCTCAGCTATCTCTTTATAGCTCAAGTCGGTACTGGCAAGTTGAATAAATTCAACTTCTTTCTTTGTTAAAATACTCTTGCCGTAAAATCCTGTCTTTTTATTAGAATGCTCTCGAAATTGGAAATACTCCTTTTTAACAAGGTCGCCAAGGTAAAAACCATATTTATGCACCGACACGATTGCTTTCTGTATAACGGAAGGATCAGATGACTTATTAATATACCCGCAGGCACCGTTTACAATCATATTGATGATCATATCCTCTTCGCCGTAAAAAGAGAATACGATAATTTTAATATCCGGATATGACAACAACAATTTCTCCATGGTTTGTTGACCGTTCATTACCGGCATTGAAATATCTAAAAGGACAATTTCCGGTATACAGGTACCAGATATTTTTTTTAAAAGTTCTGCTCCGTTACTTGCTTCCATTACAATCTGAATTTCATCAGTCGATTCAATCAGCATAGCAATACCCCTTCTGGTTACCGGATGATCATCTACTAAGGCAATCTTAATCATTGAGCAGCATTGGTTTCACTAAACTAAAATTAAGGCTTTTTTATCTTGTTTTATAGGTCTTTAAAAACGAAGCCTGACTATAAATCTTAATTAAATAACGAGCGCTTTCGGTCGCCACCTTACAACTCAATAATTACAGAGAAAGTTGTAAACGAGCCGGCTTTTATCTGGGGTGATATTTGATTCCATAAATCATACATTATCATTGATAAATAATGCCATCCAGATGGGTTGCTATTTGCAAACAAATTTGAACACGGCACCCATCGATCAAATCAAAAAAGAGTAAATCCAAATTTATCTACGAAACTTAGAGCGGAAACCGAAATGTGTAAAAAAATCCTGTTTCACCCACTCCAAATAGGGGGTTTTCCCCCTTGTATCAGTCAAAATTTGATTGTATTGTTGTATGGCATCAATCATTGCGAAAGAAAGTATGCAACAGATTGACTTCTAATACAAAGTGTAGTACGCTTAAACTAATTTCTAACCATTAGATCATCGTTTATCGTGCCACTTTGTTCGGCGCTTTTTGTTTTTTGTCTCCATATCAAATTCTACCCAATGAATAATTCTAAAATAAAAAACTGGCTTCCCGGTGTTTCTGCTCTCATTTGAAGGGAAGCTTATCGTTCCAATCAAAAACCACAAACATAAAATTCTATTTATGAAATCTCTGCCAACACTAACACCACAACAAGCTGGTGAGTTACTCGCATTTCAACGTGCTTCGAAACAAAGTGCAACTACTTACCTCAACCCTTCAGATCCCACACATCGAAAATTCATTGAAAGTATGCTCAATGCTGCCGGCAGAACACCGGCCAATTACCCATACCTCTATAAAGCACTGAACACGGGAGATTCATATAAAGGAGCCCCCGGCGTGGACAATGTACGCATGGTAGATGCAGGGAAAACTGCTGCCGGAAAAGCTACTGCAACCGTTTGGTCACGATCATCCAACGATAGCCTGATCAAAGGGGGTAATTTAATGGTATTCGACAGTGATACCGGTGCACTACTGGCGCAGGGAGAGAATACAGCGGTGAAAAGAGGCTTTCTCGCTTGTCCTGCCAGGAGCGCTACCGCTGCACCGGCCGGAAAAAACCTTTCTCTTCTGTACATGGGGCACACAACAGATGCCAACGGGTCTACCCGTTTTTACAGTTATACCAATAAAGTTGCGGTAGCGCAGGATGGCATCAAAGCTAATATTGCTATGCCTGTGATCCAGCATACAGGCAATGTAAACATTTGGATTGCAGTGGGCAGAGTAGCAGGTTCTCCATTTCCATCCAATACTGACTATATCTTTATAGAACCTTCCGCCAATGAAAATAATCCATATCTCATTGTTCCTTTTAAAGGTAATGTGGCGCTGAGCGGGCTTATTGACTTGCCCAGCCTTACCATTGCAGATCTCAGCACCAGTATTTTTGTAAACAATGGGCATGGCTCTACTGTCGAAATCACCAGAGCTACCCAATACACCACAGATGCAAAGATGATTGGTGCTTTTTCAGTGGGTACTCCTGCCAATGTTTTGCAGTGGGAATTTCCCTATGATCAAAAGGGTTACCAACAAACAAACTCAATTGTATACAACTCTACTTCGCTGGGCAACGAAATTGATAGTTATTTCTATTTCGCATTTAATGGCATCCCATTAAAAGGCGGCGCTACTGCACCTCCATTTTTTGTCTGCAGTAAAAACACACCCGAAGACCCATCTATCAATTGCACGCAGATACCGAACCTGTATTTCTGGTGGCATTGCCTGGCCAAAGGCACATTAGTAACGCTGGAAGATGGTAGTAAAAAACCAATTGAAGCCATCAATGAAACCTTCAGGGTAAAAACCGGTACTAACGGAAGTAGTTTCGCAGTATGCGCTACCGCATTAGGGCGACATAGTTCCGATCCGGCAGCAGGCACCCGCAAAGAGATATTCCGGCTCACCACCGCTAATGGTAAAAGCATCACTGCTACCGAGAACCACATGGTCTTTATGACGGTGGATAAGTGCAGAAGTATCAGCCATCTTGTTGCGGGTGACAAAGTAATGACCGATGAAGGCATGTCTACGGTAAAAAGCATTGAAGCGATTGCTTACAACGATATGTTTTATGCCCTGGCACTGGGCAATGTAAAAGAACAAGCTGAAAAAAGTTTTCCGCACAATATGGCAAACTATTATGCCAATGGAATCCTTTGCGGTGATCAGCTGGCAATGCGCCATCATTGCAATGAAGCGCACCATGATCTTGAATACATGCTGCCGCGCATCAAACAGGAACTGCATACTGATTATGCATCCGCATTACATCACAAGCGCTTTTAATACCCTACTCATGGCCAACAGTCTTATCAAGAACCTGTTTTATGCCAGCCCCTATTCCGTTCCACCTCCCGGCGTAGGTACTACTGGTGTAACATTACAGACAGATCCGGCGCAATCGCCCACGCCTGCCGGCGTTACCAACCCCGTGCTGGTGATCCGCTTGCGAATGGCGTCAAGCCCGGTGGTTATTGGCATATCTGCTACATCCGGTCCCGGTACAAGTGTAAAGACAGCTATCTATCAGCCGTCTTTTCCTTTATCCGCCACCGAGTCTTATATGATCGATATCATCTGGGTGCCGTCGGGCACACCGCCTGAAAATATCGACTGGAACAGTGCCATCGCATCTGCACCCGTAACAGCAGCCGAAGTGATGGTAGATAGCGCCGCTTTCAATGGCACTACGCTTGATGCAACGGTAACCTATGGTGCAAGCAGTGTTGCAGTAGGCGCACAGGTAAATGTATTCGCCCTATCAGGCGGTGTATATGTGAATATTGGCAGCGCGCAAACTCAGGGTAACAGGTTATCTGTACCTGTTACCACCACCGGGTTTACTGCGCCATTCTCTTTCAATGCACAAGCCATTATTCCCACCAGCAATTCGGGAGGCGGTGCTTTTGCACCGCCTTTCAGCATGGGGCCTCCTACCGTGATCAGCAATTACACCAGCGTACCACAAGCGGCTAAAACAATTGCTGCAGCTGTTTACAATGGCAAAAGCCTTTCTCTTTCCTGGAACCTCGATACCGTTGCCGGTTGCGTGAACCCCGATTCCAGCCTCATACAGGTACTTGCCAGCAACCAGGTTGTTGCCAGTTTTAAAGGAGGCCCTGTTTCTGCCAATATTCCGCTGGATATTTATGGCCAGTCAAACATTACCGTTCAGTTATCTACTGTAGCCAACAATATTGGCAGTACACCTTTGTCCTTCAGCCTGATCACGCAGGCGCCAACGGTAACTAATGTTGTTGCTGATAAAACAGCGGGAAAAGTAACGGCAAATATTACAACGACCCCCACAGGTCTTTCCGCACAGGCTTACCTGATGGATGGAGATATAGTACTTGCCGGTCCTGTTGCACCCACTAGCGGCGTAGTGAGTTTTAGTTATAGTACATCAAAGTACAATGTAGAAGGAATGGTTGGGCTAAGCGTTGTTGCCAGCAGTGTATCTGCCGATGGAACAGTAACAGGCCCTGCAAGTAAGCCCGCCATTTTACTGGCCACCGCACCTATACTGCAATCCGCCCTCCTGCGCATCGATCCCGCAAACAACGCACAATGGAGAGCGGATATTGCCTGGAACCGCCTGCCTGATAGCGCTGCCAATGTTACTGCTTATACAGTTTCTGTTTTACAGGAAACGACTGTTATAGCTACGCAAACCATTTCCGGCACTACTGCCACACTTACGTTTGCCAAAACAGCAATCGACACCACCAAAACACAAACCATACAACTCTTTGCTACCGGAATTACCGGCGGTAATAGCCCTGCACAAACTTTGTATGCGCTGTTTGCACCGCCATTGCTGGCTTCATTGGTTACAACAAAGGGACAAATCGGTATTACCTGGACCGTACCGGCCACGCTTCCGGCAGCCAATACATTGCCGGTAAGCTATCGCTCGATCATTGCATCCGGCGCTGCTACTATTTATCGTGGAAACGAAACAACTGCTACACGCAGTGCCATTCAGCTTGCCGCCCTTTCTATTCCGGATACCGGCAACCTGGTGGCAATGGTAAATATTTCACTTGGACCGGTTACACTTCAGTGTGATCCGTCTATGGCTGCCACCTGTAGCGCCAGTCCGTTATTGACAGCACCCATTATCAACGCAACTACTGCTGCAGCCACTACCAATATAGCTACACTGAACTGGACCGCTGTTACAGGCGCCAATGCTATTGCCTATAATATCAATTTTACAAAAGGCAATCCGCAAACCAATATTCCAACAAACGCTTTTGCATTAACAACAGCGCTTACGCCTGGAGCATTGCTCGGTTATACTGTAAGGGCAACCGGAACTTCAAACGGTGTTCCGGTTACAGGGCCTCCTTCTAATGAAGCATGGGTGCCAACGAATATGGCCAATGTTTCCACAGTCCGCTTCACTGGTAGCAATACAACTGTGGAGTGGGAGCAGGTGCCAGATGCTGTATGCTACTGTATATCGGTATACGACAATGCAACGCCTGCCAACCAAGTGTATACCAATACCACCAGTGCCACCAGCGATTCGTTCACTATTACGGCTGCCTCGGGGAAAGAATACACGGCCTATGTACAACCCATCATGAAAAATGGAACAGGTCTTGCCGGAACATCACTTAAACTATTCGCGCCAGCCTTATTCCTGAGCCAGCAGCCTGCTTCCGCCGCCTATCCATACATTTATCCGGCGCAAAGCATGTCGGTACTCGGTTCTGCAACCACAGGCCCTACGGCACAGGCCATTGTATTGTATTTACCCGAACTGGGTGCTGCATCCGGAGCACTGGGTACCACACCGATTGAAGTAGCGCCTTTCAAGATTGAACCTTCAGGAAATACTGCCTTACCCTATAAGCTAACCATTGCAGCAGATCCATTGGCCTGGACATTCAATACCACGGCTATCCGTGCCGCTCTGCAACAGGCCTATGTCAATTTCCTGAAGAATATTGAAACGCCTCCTGGGGGCACACTTGCCGGCGCCACGCCGTTTGGTATTTCACTCGTACAGTTGGCCATCGCCTGTTCATTACCACAGACTTTTGCAGAACAACTCTATTACAATTTCGGATTCTCTACAGTTTCCACTGTGGGGTCGGGTTATGTAGACCTCAGGCCGGGCATGGTGTTGCGGGTAGCTGCAAGCGACTACATTGGCATTGCGCAAAGCGGACTGCCTTCCTGGATCAACGGTTATGCGGGCGCTACCATTCTCGATTTTGAAATAGGCAGCTATCTGTCGGGCACTAACTGGCGTACAGGGTTCGATGCATTTTTAAATACACTTACTTCGCAGGGCTCTCTTACCGTTTCATCACCGGCTGCCTCTACGGGTTCCGTTCAGGCCGGCCTTGCCGGGGCGGTTGACTTGTATTATCCGCAATTCATTCAACCTTTCTATCGCCTGTATTTCCCATCTGCCATCAGTAGTCCATGGGGCAATGGATCAAATCTCACAGGATCGAATTTTACATTAGTAGCAGCGGGTAAATACAGCAGTTTGCAAAGCACAACAGTTGATCCGTCCAATAACCCTACAGCGTATTTCCGCGGCAGAGCTATTGTAGAAGTGATGATCAAAGTATTGGTCAACGGAAGCGAAAGACTTGTACCCATCGGTACCAGCCTGGGCAACCTGCTGGAGCAATTAGGCTTACGACCAGCATCTACATCACCGATATTGAAGCAACTTCGCGTTTATCGTTCCATCGTACCGGCAATTACCAGTACAACTACTGCAACAGCATTGGGACCTCAACTGGAATTGTGTGTTGACTGGAATGGTTTGGCAGTATATGGAACAGGTAATGGGTTGAATGCCATGTCGGTTCCATTAATGCCTGGCGACCAGGTTATCACAAATAAATATTAACCCATTCATGAGCGCTGTTCCGGTATTCAACCAGGTTAACTCTTCCGTATATGTGTTGTCAACACTCGCAGATACCGGACTGGTCAATTATTGGGCAGGATACTTTGCATATCCACCTGGTAGCCTGGGCACCAGCGCCAGTACAAGTACAGTGTGGCAGAACATCGGTGGCTTTTATTTATTCCTAGATCAAATACCTTCCGACTGGACAAAGTTCGCAGCAGATTTAACGGCACTCCGTCCAAATCTGGGTCCGCCTGATATCGTTCGTTGTGTGTGGATCAGCAATGCAGGTCAGTCTTATTTGCAATGGCAGATCACTGTAGCTTTTGCAAAAGCTACCGGAACGGGTGTCAACATCAGTTGGCAATTGATGCGATCCGTAGCTTTTAACATCGGCGCTTACCAATTATCGCTGACAGGATTGAGTGCACTCACTTATATCACCGATGAGAACGGAGGCGGTATCGGCTTTCCTGGCGGGGTGTTCAATGGCCCGGAAGGGGGCTATACTTTTCCAACAGCACAGCTGTCATTCAGCGGAACAGCACTTGGTGCATTCAGCAGCAGTATGACTATTGCAGCGCCTTCCAGCCAGGACCAGTGTGATCTGTGGAAAGCACTCAACATTGGTTTGCAATATGCAGCGGCACCTACGCCTTCTGATGATGAACCAGTTCCTCCTGTTAATGGAGATGATCCCGACCCGGCAGCTATGGCCTATGCAACTGCAACAAAAATATTGTTCATGCCTGTGTTCGCAAGGCAAACAGCAACCCTTAACCTCGGCATCCTGTTCGATCCATTGCTGCCACTGGTGGCTTCCCGCACTTCATTCAGTTTATTTCCTGCGGGAACAACGGCTTCACCTGTACAGGAGAGTTTCCTGAGAACCACCCGCGGATACACTATTCAGTTAACGCCACTCAAAGCGAATGGGGTACTCCCCGATGCACGTTTTGTATTCGGCTATTGCCCGGTACAGGAAAGCCTGTCAGAAGAAGGATATCGTTATCATTTAAGTCCCGATGGTGCATTCCAGGCAACCATCCTCACTCCTTCGCAAAAAAAGAGTAAGCGCAGCACAACTACACCCCTGCCCAATCAATTATTATTGGGTTTGTCCGGATTGGAATACGCAAGCCTCGATGGCGCCAGTTACATGATCATATTCCAGGGAAACAAACCGGCATTCATTCCTTATGTTCCGCCATCGCAATCACAGGCACCCGATATATCTAAAGCACTGACAGGAGCGGCAACTACTTCACACCTCACTGTTATGTCGCTCAACAACCAGGTGGTTAACCCTGTATATTATGCGCAACCGCGCGAAGCGCCGCTCTTTTCCGGTATCGATCATCGTACCGACAATATCCTTGATTTCAATCCCATGCCTGCTTTTACCTTTCCTTATAATGTGCAACAGCAGCCAGTTGTATTTCCCGTAGGCATTTACAAAGGACTCAGCAGTGATGAGAATGCACTTGCACGTGAAATGGAAAATGCAAGCCTGGCCCCCTACCGTAATTATTTTATCAGTAAACAATATGGTGTAACAGCCCATGCCGCCAACGCGGAAAACTTCCCCGTACCCAAACGACGTTTACGCAGCGTGAATGATCCGCTGGGTGTGACGCCACAAGGACTCGTAGCTGAACTGACGCCCGACTATAAAAATTTCGATGGTCTCATCATGGGTAATATGCCCGGCACTAATTATCCCAAAGTAGACTTCACAGCTGTAGAAGGCATGTTCAAGCAAGCTTTGCAGAACAATCAATTGTTTTTTGTAGCAACCAACGCAGGCGTGCTTATGAGTGGCACTTCGGTACGGTACCAGCTGACAGAAAAAGACAAACCCTTTCTGCTGGCGATGGGGGTAACGCAGGCTGTTATTGATGCCGTATACCTGGCTGTAAGCAGGGCCACACAGCCGTTTGATACGGAGGAGTTATTTGTAAACTGTATCCGTACTGCTGCGGGTAATGATCTCGGTTCTTTTCTCAAAGTAGCCGGCATACTCAAAGTGGAAATGGATGGATGGACTTTCCAGTTGTCGCCGCGCACCTGGCGTACCGATGCGGAGAGTCCAACACTCCTGGTTGCCAAATTCTGCAACCGCTCACTGAGAGACCTGGCCAATGATACCAGTAGCTGGTATTGGCCCGAAGTAGCTACACCTCAGAATGGAACGCTGACTCAAACACAAACAGTATTATTAAATATTTGTAAGGCGGCCGCTGCACCCGATGCAGCCAAACCCCTGCGCATTTTTTACGATACGGTGCTCAACGACAAAAACTGGAACGGCTTCTTGTTTCTGAATGCTCCGGTGGATATTTCAGAGATGCCCGATGACCTGAAATTCTTAACAGCAGGTATTGACCTTACCAAATTCTGTGCACATCATATCGGTTTCTCACAAACGCCCTTCAATGTGCTGAATGGTGTTCCCCAGTTGCAACAGACGGCGGCATTCGGACTGATCAATTACGAAGACCCCATGGATCTCTACGCGGAACAGAGCATTCCATTTGGTTTTAAAACAACAAGGCTGCGGGTGCGTTTTGCCAATGCGGCCCTCGTAGATTTCTCGGCCGAAGTAGAACTCATGCTTAACAGCCTGTTAGGATCTTCATTAACCAAGCAAATAGCAGCACGCGGAAATAACCTGATCATTGAAGGCTCTTACCAGCGTGTGGGCGGCGCACCCTGCTATGCATTTGCACTGAATGGGGAAAATATTTTCAACGCCAACGATACGGTGCTTACAGACATCGAAGTATTATCGGTACAGGTGGTTAATGGTGGAATTACCAATTCTGTAAACGTGCTCACCAATTTTATATTGATGGGGAATTTCAGGTTCCTGCGTATAGAAGCATTCGATCTGTTCTCTTTTGGTCCGGGCGAAGATACCGACGACAGGTTCCTGCGATACAATGGACTTGGTATTAACATGCAATTCTCACTGGCTACACCGAAACAACAAATCTTTACGGTAAAAGAATCCAATACTGCATTCGACATGGTGGCCAGTCATCAACGGACATCCTCACTGATGAATAATTTCCCATTAGCCATCAGCGGATTGGTTGCCAGCCCCAATCTTGCAGCGGAAGGCGAAAAGCCAAGTGGACAAACACCGGAAGACATGGGTTATACTTCTGTTGCAGCGCCACTGGAGCAAACACCGATGGTGCCTGGCTGGTATGGGCTGGTACTGACGCTGGACCTGGGAACATTCGGCGCATTGACTGGTAGTGTAAGCTTTAAAATTTCTATCCTCGCCGCCTGGAGGAAAGGTGATTCGCAAACGAATGTACCAGTTTATCTGGGGTTGAAATTACCAGGTATACCGGTGCTGGGCGGAAGTTTTCCTTTACAGGGCGTGTTGAAGATCGGTTTCCGGAATTTTCAATTCGAAACTTATACTACCGCACAAAACGAGCTCGGGTACCTGTTACGGCTTCGGCGTTTTTCATTATCTGTGCTGGTATGGAGTTTCCCTCCCGGCAATAACAACATCATTTTATTCGGACAGCCGCGAAACCCGAAAGGTTCATTGGGTTGGTATGCAGCGTACAGTGATGACAAAGACGATACACAGGCAAAGACAGATCCATTATTATTAGAAAATACAACGCCACTACCGGATCATGTGCAGCGGCGTTTAAAATCGGGCAGGCGTACGCCACCCATCGGGTAATATAAAAGCATACAATATGGCAACAGGTGTTGTAAAAGTAACCGTAGTAGACGTTGGACAGGGGCAATGTACGTTCGTGGAAATTTATAACACGGACAGCACCCCTAAACTCATTCATGCACTTCTTTTCGATTGTGGAAGTGATAAAAAAAGCGATGAAACTTCAACCAACCTCCAATATATTGCTACCAAGGTAGCAGGTATGGATACACCTGCCTTTGATACCATTTTTTTCTCCCATAGTGATAAAGACCACATTAGCCTCACCTATGATCTCCTGCAGGAATTCCCTTCTTCGAAAAAACCAACCGTAAAACAGGTTTGGTATGGAGGCGCCCGCAGCAGGTATACCAAATACGATTTCAACATCCTGGATTACCTTGAAGAAGAAGGATATTGCACAAAATCCAATCTCAAAACAACAGGAAGTAATTACACCGGATACGACACAACTTCTAAAAGTTTCACTCAATATCTCTGGAGAAGCGCCGATAATTCGGTTGCAGTATATGCAATCGTTTCTAATGTATTGTCGGATGATCCTGACTGGGACGAAAATGACCTGGATGTAGAAGGAAAAACCGCAGAAGCATTGAACCGGGTATCCATGGTCTGCTGGCTTTCTTATGCAGGTGCTTCTTATGTAATCTGTGGTGATGCTACTAATAAAACGATGGGGGCCATAAACACTCGGTTTACTGCCGGCACTACCGTATTTAATAAAAATAACATGACAACACTGCCCCACCACGGAAGCCGGGCCACGGGGTTTGCAGTGAAATCATCAGAAGTTGCAAGCAGTACAGCCAAACAGGTGGTAAGCGATTTTGCAGGACTTCTTAAGTCGAAGACCCTGACAATAAGTTCTTTTGAAAAACACCGGCACCCTTCCCTGGAGTTGATGAATGCATTTCCGCCTACCATTACTACTCCTTTTGTAAGAGATCCCAGGCTTAAGGAAACAAATGCCCACAGACTGATAGGCAATGTCGATATCGCATTAACACAGCCCAAAGGATGGAGTCTCCTGAAAACATATTACTCTTTCGATACTACTTCCTGTATGTTCAGCACCAGGTATTCCCAGTTAATGACATGGTTTTCCTACAACCTGGGAGCTTCGTCAGTGGCCGTAGCAAAAGGTCCCACATCATCATCAGTAGCTATCAATGCATTTGCCTGCTGGCAGTATGAAACACAAACAAATGGGAACTTCCTCTTAGGTGGTTATGCCAATCTTGCATTGCCACTTGTGCTGTTTACAGCAGGAACCACATCTATGGTTGCATCACAACCCAATCCCGCCATCGCATCCGTCCGGGTAAAAGATCAATCGAAAAAAGTACGGCAGCCTGCTCATACGCAATCGCAATTTTATGATCAGTTAAAACAGTTTCGTTGAAAAAAGATTCGTTCATACATGCAAGACAATATATAACCAATTTAAACCAACAGGGTATATGGCAACAGGCATTGTAGTAATAAGCGTATTAGATGTAGGACAGGGACAATGTACGTTTGTAGAGATCTATAATACGGCGAGCACCCCTAAAATCATTCATACGCTTCTTTTCGATTGCGGAAGTGATAAACAAAGTAGTGAAACGCAAACAAACCTCCAATATATTGCTACCAAGGTAGCAAGTATGGATACCCCTGCCTTTGACACTATTTTTTTCTCCCATAGCGATAAAGACCATATCAGCCTCACCTATGACCTCTTGCAGAAATTCCCTTCTTCAAAAAAACCAACTGTAAAACAGGTTTGGTACGGAGGAGCCCGCGAAAAGTACACCAAGTCTGGCTTTAATATTCTGAATTACCTTGAAACGAAAGGATATTGCACATCTTCCAATATCAAAACAACAGGAAGCAATTACACCGGCTACAATACAACTTCTAAAAGTTTCACAGAATATCTCTGGAAAAGCACTGATAATTCGGTTAAGGTATATGCGATCGCTTCCAACGTATTGTCAGATGATCCTGATTGGGATGATAATGACTTGAGTGTAGAAGGGAAAACAGCAGAGGCACTGAACCGCGTATCCATGGTCTGCTGGCTTTCCTATGCAGGCTCTTCTTATGTGATCTGCGGCGATGCCACCAATAAAACAATGGGTGCCATAAATAATCTGTTTACCGGTGGCACCCCCGTATTTAATCAAAATCTGATGACAACATTGCCCCACCACGGTAGCCGGGCCACAGGGTTTGCAGTCAGCTCATCAGCAACAGCAAGCCTTACAGCTATATTAGTAGTAAGCTCATTCTCTGCTCTGTTAAAATCTAAAACAATAACTGTCAGCGCCTACCAAAAGCACCGGCATCCATCATTGCAGTTAATGAGTTATTTTATCCCTACTATAACTACCCCAATCATAAAAGACCCCCGATTAAAAGAAAAAAACTCGCATCGGATTACGGCTTATCTCGACATCAATGTGGGAACGGGCACAGGCATGTTCCTCGTCAGAAATCTACCTTATTCATTTGAAACATTAATCAATACTTTAACAACGCGGTATTTCGACGGATTTCCCACATTCTCTTATAACATTGGTCTCTTTACTACAGCTAAGCCATCTCAGGGACTGGTAACCTCAACTACCGTAATCAATGGTTTTGCATGCTGGCAGTTTGAAACACAAACAAATGGGGACTTTCTTTTAGGGGGTTATGCCAATCTTGCATTACCACTTGTGCTGTTTACAACAGGAGCCACATCTTCGGTCGCATCGAAATCCGGTACGACCGACTTGTTGGAAGCAATTACAGTAACAAATCCGCCCATCGCAACTGTTAGGATAAAAGACCAACCACAAAAAATATGGCAACCTTCACAAAGGCTATCGCAATTCCATAACCATTTAACACAGTTTCGTTGAAAACGGCTAAATCATGAGTTCAGCAAATGTATATACAGCGCTCAATAGTTATATTCAAAACAACTCTATTGATTTATGGGCTGCAGCCAACGGCTCGCCCGACCTGGCAGGCATGCTGCCGGTATTGGGGCTATTCAACATCAACGCGGCTTATACACTTACATTTGTTGTCTTAACGCAAAGTCCCAGTGGTGCAAGCGTTCGCCTCACGGGAAGCGGTTCTTTCAATGGTGCAAACCCATATACGGCAAATGCAACCCTGCAATATATACAGGAGGGAAATGTTTTTTCATTGGAACTGGCCATCACTACAGACTGGATTATTTCCAATTTCTTTTCTTCATTGCCCGATACGCTGATGCAGGTGCCAACGATTCAGCAAGGTATTTTATGGTATCCTTCTGTACTGAATGGCATGACAATACGAACGGCTGTTTTCTCAGGAAAAACAGGGGAAACTAAATTAACGCTCACCGGTTTCTTATTACAGCCTAATAATCCGAATCTTTTAAACAGGACCCCGATGGTCGGACCCTGGCCGCTTCGTTTATCAGGGTCAGTAGAAATGCCCACCAGTACCCGCAGTTATCCATTGATCAACCTCGATGCAAGGGGAAATGATACCATTATCAACGTTGCAAAAGAGCAAGGGATCAGCGGTCCGGATGCTATGGGCCTCTCTAATCCCGGTCTTACACTACTGGTACAACCACTGAAACCACAGCAGCCTAACAGGATCGCTTTTTCAACCATCGAGTTATTTGCCGATTTTGCCCTGGGTGAGATCAAAGGCCGTATTGCCACCCTGGTTCTTTCGAATGATGACGTGTGGAATTTTACTGTCCGCTTCAAGAAAAACGTATTTACATTGAGACAGGGCCTTGCGCAGCTTACCCGCATTTTTGGCGTGGAACTGCCCATCCCTATGAACTTCCCCGTACTCACTGATTTTTATGTTGGGGAAATCGATATGGATCTTCAGAATACAGGTTCTAATGCAATCCCTTCCTTCTCTTTGTTGAATCTGGCTGTTACCATACGCTCAGAAAAAACATGGGACCCTCCTATTCCTTTTGTTACGATTGACAAAGTTGGCACACGATGGGTATGGGGGTGGTCGATGGTGAACGGGGAGGGCGGGCCAGAAAAAAGATACACACTCACCGGTTCTGTATTTGGCACCATCAATTTCGGCGGCAGTAACGGGCAAACAGAATTATTGCCTGCTCCACCTCCGCCGGACGATGCACCGGATGACGGTAGCCAGGCAGTTGCTGTAAACGGCAACCCGGTATCGCTCAATGTAAACATGTCGTTGCCCAATTTTATCATCTCCGGCTCTCTTGCAGATGGTAGTTATATCCCCATCGGCAAAGCATTGAATTTTTTCTTTAAGAATGATGGGCCTCCTACCGGACCACAAACAATGAATGTTACTCGGTTAAGGTTCTCCGCAGATCCCATCGGCCAGAATTATTTTGCAGAAGCCGCCATACTTTTTGGTGACCCGGTAAACCCAGACCCGCAACAGGGATGGGAGATCGATCTCTATGTCATTACCATTATTCTCAATCAGCTCGAATTCAATATTGCCGTGAATGATGGTAAAGTATCGGGCGGGATCAGCGGCACTTTTTTCCTGGACCAGGGTGACCCCAGCGACTACAAAATGCCGCGGATCATGATCAGCGCGGAATATCCGCCGCAACAGCCCGATGCACCGGAAGGATGGACACTCAGCGGTCATCTATACCCCGGCACATCCATCAGCGTTACAAAACTGGTTTATAAATTTATTTATGGCGGAGGTACAACCCATCCACCCCGCTGGGTTCCGGATATTCTCATCGACCGCCTTGATGTTGTTTTCACCACTGGTTCCAAAACACCAACCAGAGAAGTAAAAGCATCTTACACTTTCGGCGGCACCATTTCCGTTCGCTGGGAGCCCAATATTTTCAATACCCCGCTAAAGATCAACGCTTCAGCCAGCATTGACCTGGCAAAACCTGCTACAACAGATACACCCAGCGGCAAGCTAACAGGTACTTTCAGTGTCAACAAGATCCAGCTCACTGCAAGTCTTACTTTCGGTGTTCCGGAACCTACTTATCTTTTCAAAGTACAGTTCGACCAGCTTTGGCTGCAGGCCACCACATCGTGGCGGGGCGAACAGAACAACCGCCACCAGGTTGTTTCATTGCAGTTAGGCGGTGTTACACTGGGTGATATACTGGAATACCTGGTGAACCTTGCTGCACCTACCATTGGCTTCAAGCTCGATTCGCCCTGGGATGTATTAAAGAAAGTGGACCTCTCCCGTTTTGTGCTGACCATTGATCCGAAAGAAAATATCGTTGAATTTGTATTCAATGCCAATGTTGACCTGGTGATTGCACAACTCGATTCAATTGGTGTGCGGTACAGTAAAAAAAGCGGCGACGGGAAAGTAGACCTGATCCTCACCGGCAGTTTCCTCGGACAGCAATACACCAACGATAAGCCATTAAGCTGGGATGTGGTCAATGATCCGCCTCCCGCTGTTCCTGGGAAAGGACCAAGCCTGGTCAACCTTCGTTACCTGGGTCTGGGCCAGAGGGTAACATTCAGCGGTATTACCCCCAGTACCGTTGCGGATAGTATTAAGAAGCTGAAGCAGGACATGAAGAAGCCGCCGGACGATGGTAATCCATTGCCCAGCACTATGTTGTATGCTGCCAATAGCCAATGGCTGATCGGACTGGATATACAACTGATGGAGACTCTTGATCTCGCGATCATCTTCAACGACCCCAAACTATATGGCTTATCCATTGCATTGAGCGGTGAACGTGCCGGACCATTGGCCGGCCTGCGTTTTGAAATACTCTATAAAAAGATCACCGATGAAATAGGCATGTACCGCATTGAGTTCCAGGTACCCGATATGTTCCGCACCATCCAGTTGGGCGCGGTTTCTATCACACTGGGCATCATCGTAATTGAAATTTATACCAACGGTAATTTCAAAGTAGACCTTGGCTTCCCGTATAACCGCAACTTCGACCGTTCCTTCAGTTTGCAGGCTACCATCTTTATTGGCCGTGGTGGTTTTTACCTCGGCGTATTGAATGGCGATACTTCCACGCAGGTACCACGTATTTCCAACGGTAATTTCTCACCTGTTATAGAACTGGGCATCGGCATCTCAGCAGGTGTGGGAAGAGAGATACGCGCCGGCATTCTTGCAGGCGGCGCTTTTGTAGAGCTGCAGGTCATATTCCAGGGCGTGCTCGCCTGGTTCAATCCCAACAGCAGCGGCGCTGCTCCCGCCAAATTTTTCAAATGCCAGGGCGTGGCCGCCATTCATGGAAAAATATATGGCTCGGTAGATTTTGTAGTGGTCAAAGTATCCATTACCCTCGAAGCCTATGCACAGGTGAGCATTATCTATGAATGTTATCAACCTATGCTCATTGAACTGGAAGTGGATGTAAGCGCCGAAGCATCGATCAAAATATTATTCGTCAGAATTTATTTTTCATTTGGCGTACACCTAAGCCTCGATTTCACCGTTGGCTCCGCCGAACCCACGCCCTGGATACTCAGCAACAACAGCAGTGGCGGCAGGTCCTCTGCTGCACTGGCAACTACCAGCCATCACCTGCTGAACCCCAGGCGTCCTGTTGCGTTGAGAACCAACAAGCACCGGCGTTTGCAAGTGCTTCGTGAAGCGCATGTAATGACCATGGGGTTGCAGGGTACGGCTGCTTTGCAGGAATACAACCTGGTATGGCATCCCACCAATAAAGTTTTCCCTGACTCACCACGCAATGCACACCTTACCTTATTGCCGGTATTCACCATTAATAGTGTACCGGTTAACTGGGATGGAACAACACCGGTAAACAGCAACCCCAATTACCGAAGCGCTTTTGTTCTTTTTGCAGACACCGGCATGTCCACCTCAGCCGTAACAGCGGCTGACTGCGCCATACGCAGTGCGGCCCACAGCGCCATGACGGTAAGCGATACCGATACCAGTTTGCTCGCTGCCGATATCCTCACACAAGGCTTGCTTTTATATGCCATCCAGGCATTCCCGCGCGACCCTGCAGAAGGCAACAATATTACGGCCTGGCAGATCACGTCCTTACTGGATCAGCTCAATATGCCCGATACCATGTCGGGCGGACTATCTATCGACAACCTTAAAACATTCTTCACAACCAATATCAATCTCTGGATCAGTGGCGATATTACACCCCGTCCTGATGACAAATCTGCCATGGTATTGCCACTCCCTCCATTTGTGGGATGGACATCTCCGCAGGGTGGCACGATTGATTTCAGCACTAAGAATAAGATCGGTCCTTGGTATGAATGGGGTATCTCACAATTACTGGGTAGTTATTTCCCGGTAGGTGGAGACAACAGTAAGAAGCCGGCGCAGGACGATCCCTCCACTTACGAATCCTTCACCAGTTTCATGTTCCGCGACTTTTGCCTCATCCTTATGCAGAACGGTATTAAGGAGATGCAGAAGCAGATGAATAATACCACGGTTACCGTAACGACTGTGAGCAGTGTAGTGCAAAACCTGGAACAAGTAGCAAAGACACTGCCCAATGCCAGCGTGCCATACAGGATCTGTTCGGGAGACACAGTTGAAAGCGTAGCGGAAAGCCTGGGTGCAACGGTTGAAGAGCTTACATTCCTGAACGATCACCTGCAAAGCGACCTTGAAACATTACCCGTTGGCACACCCCTTACCATTAAGCTGGGCGTTCCGCCCGAAGTATTGGCTATGGACAACGCCGGTATTTCGTTTGCCGTGACTCAATGTACATTAGGCACACTGGTTCACCAGGCCGCTCAAAACGATACCCTGCAAAATATTGCCAGCCTCTTCAATGTAGCAAGCGTTGCCACTTTACTCGCCTACCAGGATAAAGCCTACCCCGTACTTTCTTCCGGTCCCAATATCCTGGCCCCTGGAAACAGTTTCGATCTGCCTCAGCAAACATTTGTCAATGCACCTGCCGATTTTGTTCAGCTGCGTGTCGCAGGTGTTTTCTTTGCACGTTACCTTGATGCATCCATATTGAAAGACACGGCTCTTCCTGATATGGCCAACTGGTATGTGCAGGCCATTGCCGAGGTGAACCAGGACCTGTTGAAACAATTGTTCCCCGAGCAAAAGATCCCTTCGGTCATTGAATTACCACCGGGTCAGGTTTTATCGGTACCGAATGCCTATCAGAATGCCTACAATATACTCGCTAATCGTAACAATTATACCACTGTTGCAGGCGATACACTTTATCGCATCGGGCTGGCGCT
This sequence comes from Mesotaenium endlicherianum, assembly GCA_009602735.1. NCBI lineage: Eukaryota > Viridiplantae > Streptophyta > Zygnematophyceae > Zygnematales > Mesotaeniaceae > Mesotaenium > Mesotaenium endlicherianum. The sequence goes on from WELA01002708.1 coordinate 268,062, forward strand.
CGTATTCCAGCAGGATTTCGGAACTACTACCCCACCAGGTATTACACAGTGGCCTACATTCCGGGCAGGCGTTACATCCACCGGCACACAAAGCTGGTCTATCCCCGCATGGCAAGGAATGATCATTGAATCCGGAACAAACATTGAATCGCTGGTACGCCGGTTGATTGTAAACGCAAGCTGGATAAGCATTATACCGGTGCAACCTTCAAAAGGCACATGGTCATACGACTGGGATAAAGTGGCCGTATGGTTATCGACAGCAAAAATCATTGCACCGCTCGCCAGCATCACCGTACCCAATGCAACAGTAGTTTCAACCACCCCGCTCAGCTTCAGCATACTTTCGACAAAATATGGACTTACTGTTACCGACGCAGCCACGCGTCTTAAAAAATTAAACGGTCTCTATGCCAGTGGCACCGTGCTGAAAGTGAAATTATTACCGGCGCAGGATATCACCGTTCTGGTGAATGCAGTACTGCAAGGCGATAGTTTTACATCCATCGTGAACCAGTCCTCACGAATGTTGCTCTCAGGATTACGTCTGCCATCACTGACAACGGATGGAGGCGGACATACGGTGCCTGATCCTGCCCATCCTTCTCCACTGTATGATCTTACTGGTCAGCAGTTCAATATTGCATTGGACAGTACCAAACCAACAGATAATGCACTTACACTCTCCCTTGCATCACAACAAAGCTGGATCAAACTGTTCAATTCCATTACTGTGCAAACCGGGCAAACGCTGGCTTCACTGGAAGCAGCTTACCCCAACCTGCTTGTATACAACCCGGGACTCAATGAGTCTACTTTTAAAGTTGGCATGATATTATTGACCGCACCGGTAAACTCGCTCGATTATAGTTATACCAATGCAGATATACTGGGTGTAATGCCCGCAACCGGTTTAGCCATCGCACCCGTTCCGGCCACGCCGCCTGCACCTGTGTTGATGAAGATACTGGGTACAGTACCGCGCACCTATGGACTGGAGCATGGCATTGAATTACAAACGCCTTTGGCGCTTGCTATTCCAACAGATCCTGCCCTTCCTAATATCACCGGCAATCCTGGTTTGTGGATGTTGCCTTCCGATCTGCAGGAGAAAGCAAGAAATGGTGTTACTACCCTGTATGAAATATTAACAGTGCAACAAGGTACAGCTGCAGGAAGCAAAGCTGTTCAGATCAACAGCAGTACCTATGGCACGCTCATTCCGTTTAAAGTGAAACGGATGAATGACAGTTCATCGCAGTTTAATCTGATGGGTGTAGATACCGATAAACGCAACCTGCTGATTACACTCAGTAACTGGCTGCGCCAACAGGGCAGTACCGATAAAACCACCGTAAACCTGCTGCTTTCCCCTGCTCCTAATGCAACCAATACTTCGGGACTAACGATACTTTCAACAACTGCGGCAAATGCATTTTTAATAAAAACCAATCTGTCTACCGTATCAGTTCCGCCTGCTATGTTGACAAGGGCGGTGAACCTGAAAGACACAGGTAATAGTGTTTATTATGCAACCCTGGCTTCCCTGGCCGATTTCCTCGAATTGTTATGGGAAGGAAGCGTAGTAGGCGGGATAGGTTATTATTTCAGTCCGGGTATGCAACTCCCGGGAAGCGCATTCGACCAACAGGGAAATATTACCCTTCAATTATTGGTGATCGCAGGTACACAACAATCGCTCGCTCCTAATGGACGCAGCCTGCTTCCTTTCAATAACTGCGCATTGATTGGCCCTGGCGCTTACAATGCCCAGTTCTCTCTTTTCATGGAAAGCGCTGGCAGCACCGATCCTTCCGAAACCATTGCGCAGGCATTGGTTCCGCCGGGTAATGTAGGTTTTGAGCTGGTTACTGCCAATCCGGATACCATTACACCTGCCCCCCCTGTCCCGGTAAAATTATTACGTAACCTGTACAGCCTGTTGAGTTTTGAAGTGGCGCAACAAACTGGATCTCCTTTCTATGCACCACCATCAGGTATGCCCGTGATGCCCGATCCTTCGGACAATTCAAGACAACAGGCGTGGGAAAAAGCGCGTGCTCTTCGCAAAGCGATTGCAGCTAAACTTGTAACAACAGCAGATACAAGTGCTAAACCTTACTGGCGTTATGCACAGGTATTACCTGTGTCGCGGTTTATACGGCCTGGCACAACGCTTGCTGCCGCAGATGTAACGGGACTGCCTCCTTTCAATGAAGATCCTTACCAGGGATTCGGCACCCAGACAGCTTTGCCCGTTGCTAATTTTGTGTTTGGTTTCGGCGATGTATTGGGTAACCGTACCGGCGCCAACGGAACCGGACAAGGCACTACGCCTGTTAAAGTGGGTTATACTGATAACATGGTTTCGGTGGGCGACTGGTCATCTGTTGCCCGTTATTTCAATGTACAGCAATCGGGTTCCAATGCAGTGCTCACCATTTACATTGCACCGCGCCCTTCCGAATTACTGCCAACACCTGCACAGCCGGGCGATGTAAACAATGACCTGCTTAAACAGCAACAAAAGTTATTCAGTCAAACGTATTACCAACTCATACAACCCGGACTCACCGCCTGGCTGGTTACTTCACTGAATTATATCAGCGACCCGAACTATGGAAACAAAGGCGTTGCTATCAGTGACAGCAGCCCCTTATGGAAATTCGCAGCCGGCTCCTATGCTGTTACAACATCGCTACGCAGCTTCCTGCCGGCGAAACCTACAGGCATTACTACGCTGGGTGATATCATTACAAAGTATGGTGTTGAGAAACGTTATGCAGAGCTGGCCCAGGCTAATGCCGGTTATGCAGTACAACAATTGTTTGGCACTACTGTTCCCGTTGTGCCTGCATATTTTCCTTTTGTAGAACACCTTTCCATCACAGCGTTAGCAGCATTGCCTCCGGCAGGCTGGCCTGTACCGCCTGTTGCTACCACCTTACTTACTTATACAGAAAACACTTCACTGTTGCTGAAAGCCGGTACACTGCTGGTGATCCCAGGTAAAACAATTACAACAGGAACAACACCACCTACTGCTTGCCTGCAAGACCTTGCAGACGGCGCTCATACTACGGTGATACATCTTGCAGTGCAGAATAGCGAGCAGCCCGTTCTGCAAACCGGTTTCGAATTTACCGTAGACGTAGATGAGCATACAGAAGTAGTGGTAACAGTAGATGCCGCTACCAATAGTCTTAAACTGGTGGTTGATGCATTCGCCAATAATGGCGTGAATACTACGGTAGAAGCGCTGGCAACTACGCATAATAAAAAAACAGGCATGCTTGCCCTCGACAAAACACTCGATGTAAAAGCATACCTAGTGAAAGACGGCAATACGCTTGCCGACAATCAGAGTGGTGTAAGCGTCACAGACCTGGCCAATAACAATGGCAATACGCCGGATCTTTTCGACCCGGGAGCCCTGATCTATTTCGGAAACTTTGCAAACGTTATTACCGGAACGGCTCCTGTTTCCCTGCAACAGTTTGCAGACAGGTATGCTTGCCCGGTTGCGTTGCTGCTCAGCAATAATTCAGGTCTTACACTTCCATCCAACAGCGCTTTCGTTTTGCCAGGTACCCTGGCCTGGCCAACTGATACCGGTTCTATCAAGATTCCGTATACCGTGCGGAATACCAACACACTAAACAACATAGCTCAACAGTTCGATTTCAATACTGCCACTGTTTCTGCTGCCCTACAACTGGCAACGAATAATACCAATATGCCAGGCACATTGATTCCTAATATTGATGTTACGATAACTGTTGGCACTAATACCTACCCGGTCAATACCGGTTCAGGCAACCCGTCTTTCACTTCATTTTTAAAGGCCTTGCAGCAGAAAGCACCTGCGGGTACATTGCAGGATATCGTTAATTCAATGGGAGGAAGCACCGGTGTATTGAACCCGGGCGCTTTATTCCTTTGTCCGCCTGCCAAATTCCAGCAAGACACGATGCCTGTCAACATACCAGACATGTATGGTGTAAGTGCAGCTGCCTTTGCATTAGCCAATATAGCCATACAAGGCATTATTGCTCCACAAAAAACCTTACAGGCATCTGTAGAACTGGGAAGTATTACGATTCAAACAGGTGACGACGACACATTCAATACACTGATCGTGCGCTTTGCGGCAAAAGGAATTAGTCTTAGTGCAAGTGAGATCGTCGATATCAATGCAAATGTAGCCTTCATTAAATCGTGCGCTCTTGCCATGCTCCCTCCTGCCGTCATCAGCTTTAGTACATCGCTTGATCAGAACGGTCCTTATGAATCACCCATCGTACCATTGAAAGTATCCCTCCGCCTGCTTCGTCCCAAAGCGCTGATCTATCCGGGCTTTGAAACAACAAAAGGAACAGGGGCAGTAGAAATGGCCGAATCCGATTTCCCTGCACCTGTAAAAGACAATAGTAAGACCAGTGGTCTTACCCTGAATGATTTTGTTGCCAATATGAAAACCGCCTTGCCACAGCTGCGTTTGGGAACCGCGCAGGTAACCGGTGTAGTGCAGGACCTGTGGCAGGTAAACTTCACCAGCAGCGGGTTTAAAAAAGTAGAACTCATTGGGGCAATCATCATAAACAACGAACAGAAACCCCGATACTTTGCCCTGAAGCCATTGTACCAGCAACTGGTAACGCGCCCGGTAACAGTAAGCCTTTTGAAAATCGATGGCACGCTGGATGCAGGACAGCAGCGTTCCTTTCAGAGTATTGATGTGGAACTATGGGCGCGACGTTTTGTAGAGGACATGGACCGCTTCCTCTCCGGCCCTTATGCAGCAGCTATTTATAACAATACCAATATTCGTAACCAGTTAAAGCTGGTACTCGATGCAAAGACCGGGCTGATCCCTGCTATTGCAGCAGGGTTGAGTAATGTATTGAATGTACAGGATGCCAATAAAGTACCGGCATTGGCCAGTGCAGTAGATGCGCTGGAACAACAACTGGGTGTGAGTCTTGCAAAAACCTATGAATCAACCGTGCTTATTCAGTATGATTCAAAAACAGAAGCTGCTGTTCTGCCAAAGCCAGCCGGTCTATACGGTAATGGAAAGATCATCGATACTACTACCAATGAACCTCTTTTCGGGCTCAGCATGATCGCCGCCAAAACGGATCTTTCCAAAGCCAGCTCCTATGTGAATTTCCTGATGACACTGGACAACCCGGCGTTTCATAAAGATGTATTAGGTTACTTCTTCTACGACATATCGCATCTTGAATTTAACATCAGCAGCGATCACCTGCCGCAAAATTTCAAAGCATCCGACTGGCTTAGTTTTATTCCGCTACTGTCTAAACCAGAAAAGCCTGCTGCCTTATCTGGCACAGACCCAGCCATTAAAATTGATGTGCCCATTCCATTGCGGAATTTCCCCGATATGCCCAAGATCGTTTCGCAACAGGCGAAGCAGACCTTCCCAGATGGAACTGAAACAGTTAACCAGCTAGGCGTTTGGAATTACGATTACGTATATACCCACCAGCATGCAGAGCAGGATTATGTGGTATTGAAAGCAGAGTTCAACCTTAAGCTGCCGGCTGCTGTACGGAAAATGACAGACCCGCTGCGCGACCTGTTCACCGAATTGGCCCAGTACATTACGGTAGCCGATCCGTTATGGCAACTCATCAACGGATTAACCGACCCGAAAACAAAATTGCCCATCGGCTATATTGAGAATGCAGTACGGACCTTTGTTACGCTCGCCGGAAATATCAACCAGTATTGGAGTGCACGAATATCACAAAAAGAAATAGCAACCAATAAACTCGACCTGGTGGTGGCAGCCCTCAGCTATGAGTTCAATGCACGGGTAAGTTACCGGAATAACCACGATCTGGATACGCTTACATTAAAAAGATTAGGCAGTCAGCCCGGCCCTAACAATAGCTGGCCCGACGCATTTGCACAGTCACCCGATGGTACTTTCACACAATTGGATATGCAAAGCAGTGCGCCGGATACGGCCATATACAAAGTTCCTGCCGGGATGAGCATACCTCCTGTTACCTGGCCTGTATTCAAATTAACCTGGGGCAGCCTGAACCTGGCAACCGTACAGAATGCACGCTCACAAATGCATGTGCAGCGCAACCAGGACCTGATCGATTATGCGAGTACCAATACTGATTTTATTTTCTCAACAGATACCATCATTGCACCCGGTATCGTTACCCCGCTCAACACATTCGGTAAACGTGTTGACATCAGCGCTTTGGGCAGCAATCTCACCGATGCACTGAATGCCTGCTTTAATGGTTTGTTCGGACCAGCCATGAACGGGCAGCCAGTAACCATTCAGCTGAGTTACGGTTTTGAACTGGTAGCGCCTTCTGGTCCTGATGATGAAGGGCTTATTACTTATCTGCCAATCGGGCTGTATCCTAACCAAACCTTATCCGCCACTACAGCAAACGACCTGAACAATGTTATTGTTGAATGGAAAAGGGACAATAACCCGGCTGAAAAAGGAGGTGCATGGGTCTTTTCTTTGAAACAGTATTCTCAACTTACGGATTACCCGCAGACTTTATTGAATATTGAACATCTGGTGTATCGTATTCCGCCGAAGCAGGGTTAAAAAAGTTAGTCAGGGTGTGTCAGGCGACAGACAGTATTAAAATACAATTCGGAAAAAGGTTAAATTAAAAAGTTCTATCACCGCTGTAATACACTCTCTAAATAAAACCTGCAGTTATGACCTGATGTATATTATAATGTACCCTATATGTAGGACAGATAATGTGTTCAACTAAGATATTGCATACAGCAGCCCTTTTTCCCGGTCTGCTTTGTTGCGGCGGATGATCATATCCACCACAAAAGTGTGTGTCGATTTCATGTCAGACTTTTTTAGTTCGTTTTGAAATGATTTGAGTCTTTCTGCACATTTTCACGTGTTCCGCAGGTTCGATTCTGGATCGGATTCGAACCAATCAGATCAAAAGATGACCTAGTAGCCGGAGTTCAGCATGTCAGTACAAATTCCTTGAGTTCAAGCCGTATGCCTGACACAACTCAAGGATTTGCCTGAAACAAGTCTGATATTTTTTGATATTTTCTGATATGGTTATGCAGAAAAATCACGCTGATATTAACATTTTATATTTCGGAATAAGCCATTTTGTCGGGGCTAAAAAAGGGATAAATCGGCTGAAACTCAATATGGACAAGGGTCGCAGACTGTTTTCCCATCACTGACCTACCAAAGCAAAAAAGACCAAACTTTCGTTTGATCTCTTCTTCAGTCGGGAAGACAAGATTCGAACTTGCGACCCCTTGCACCCCATACAAGTGCGCTACCGGGCTGCGCCACTTCCCGAACATGGGTTGAATTGGGCTGCAAATATAGGGATGTAAACGCAAATAGAAAATTTCAGATTATATTGCACAAAATTTTACACCGCTACATGAAGATTCTCATCAGCCAGGTTAAAATTACCGACCCACTCTCCCCCTTTAACGGTTCCGTAAAAGACATATTAATTGACAGTCATCACATCGCAAAAATCGCAGATAAAATCAGCGAGAAAGCAGATATCCAACTACATGAAAAAGACTTGCAGGTTTCTCCGGGTTGGGTAGACCCTTTCGTTCATTTTTGTGATCCCGGATACGAATTCAAAGAAACATTGGATACCGGAGCTGCTGCCGCTGCGGCTGGCGGCTTTACCAGGGTTTTTACCCTGCCCGATACACAGCCGGTAACCGATAATAAAGCGCAGGTTGAATACATCGCACAACGCGCTGTTTCACTGCCCGTCATCATTCACCCAATGGGTACCGTTACCAAGAAAAAAGAAGGCAAAGAATTAGCAGAGATGTACGATATGCGCAACAGCGGGGCTATCGCTTTTTCAGACGGACTGGAGCCGGTACAATCAGCCGGACTGTTCCTGAAAGCGCTGCAATATGTAAAAGCATTCGACGGTGTACTGGTACAAATTCCCATTGATAAAAGCATTGGTGCAGGCGGACTCATGAACGAGGGCATCATCTCTACCCGGTTAGGCCTGCCTGGCTTGCCCGCCATAGCAGAAGAACTGATGATCCGCAGAGACCTTGAACTGCTGCGCTATACGCAATCGAAACTGCATATCACAGCTGTGAGCACGCAGAAAAGCCTGGAACTGATCAAAGCCGCTAAGCAAGATGGTTTGCAGGTAACTTGCAGTGTTACACCTTACCACCTCTTCTTCTCCGACGAAGACATGCAGCGTTACGATACCAATCTCAAACTGAATCCGCCACTCAGAAGCAAGGCCGATGTACTCGCCTTGCGCAAAGCAGTATTGGACGGCACTGTGGACTGCCTTGCTTCACATCACCTGCCACAGGATTGGGATCATAAGACCTGCGAATTTGAATACGCACTGCCCGGTATGCTGGGCCTGCAAACACTGTTTGCTGTAGTCAATGAAGTACTGCCTGAATTAACAGATGCAAGACTGGTTCAACTGCTGGGTTCCAATGCCCGCGCCATCTTCGCGCTCCCCCCTGTTACCATTGCCGAAGGAGCCGAGGCTGAATTGAGCCTGTTCAGTAAAAAAGAAAACACCCTGCTTACCAAAGCAACCATCAGGAGTAAATCGGCCAACACGCCCTTCCTTGACAAGCCGTTGAAAGGAAAAGTTTTCGGAATTATCCATAAAGGAAAACTATCTTTAAACAACTAAAACCAAACCTAAACAGCATATCATGGAAAACAAAATCACTCCACCCTGGCTGAAGGGCTTGCTCATCAGTCTTATATTGATCGTGATCGGACTGATCATCTATTTCGCCGGACAAGCACAGAATAAATCCCTCGGATGGATACAGTTCTGCATCATGATAGCTGCTATTATCTGGGCATGTACCAATTATGCCAAGCAGATGCAGGGCAATGTAACTTTTGGCAATGTGTTCGCACACGGTTTTAAAGTAACGGCCGCTATTGCTGCCATCACCGCTGTATATGTTTTCCTGGCTTTCAAATTCATTTATCCTGAAATGATCGACGCTTCTATAGAAGAAGCACGAAAGAACATGGAAGCAAAAGGCAATATGTCCGATGACCAAATCAAACAGGGACTGGATATGATGAGGAAATTTTTCATGCCTTTTGCCATCGGCGGCATGCTGATCATGAGCGCTATATTGGGCGCCATAGCATCGCTGATCGGCGCCGCAGTTGCTAAAAAGAATCCCAACCCAACTTTAGAGCAGTAAGCATATATGGATGTATCGATCGTAGTTCCCCTGTTCAATGAAGATGAATCGCTGCCCGAACTGTGCAGCTGGATTGAATCTGTTGCCACCACCCACCAGCTCAGCTATGAAGTGATACTGGTAGACGACGGAAGTACCGATGACAGTTGGAAAGTGATCGAAGAGATCCATCAACGCAATAACCGTTTCAGGGGCATCAAATTCCAACGGAACTATGGTAAATCAGCTGCGTTAAACGAAGGCTTTAAAGCAGCCCAAGGCGATGTAGTCATTACCATGGATGCCGATATGCAGGACTCGCCCGACGAGATTCCCGAACTGCGCAGGATGATCGTTGAAGAAGGTTATGATATGGTGAGCGGTTGGAAAAAGAAGCGATACGATAATACTTTTACCAAAAACATTCCTTCCAAAATATACAATGCTGCGGCACGGAAAAGTTCCGGCATCATGCTGCACGATTTTAACTGTGGTCTCAAATCATACAAACGCAAAGTGGTTAAAAGCATTGAAGTGTTTGGGGAGATGCACCGCTACATTCCTATCCTGGCCAAATGGGCAGGCTTTCGTAAGATCGGTGAGAAAGTGGTGGAACACCGCCCCCGCAAATACGGCGTAACCAAATTTGGCTGGAACCGTTTTGTAAACGGGTTCCTCGACCTGGCCACCATCATGTTCCTGGGTAAGTTCGGCAAGCGCCCCATGCAATTCTTCGGACTGCTGGGAACAGTGTTCTTCCTGATCGGTTTTATTGCCAGTATATACCTGGTGATTGCCAAATTTACCGTTGCCGATTTTGCATTGACCAACAGGCCCAGTTTTTACATCGCACTCACCACCATGATCATTGGTATGCAACTTTTCCTTACTGGTTTCATAGCAGAGTTGGTTGCCCGCAATGCCAGTGAAAGGAATGCATACCTGGTCGAAAAGAAATTGGACTGACCGCTCTTTTGTTGATATTTGGATCATGAAGAAAAAGCTGATCATCATAGGTCCCGCCTGGCCGCTGCGCGGCGGCGGTTTGGCAACTTTCAATGAAAGGTTGGCACTGGAATATATCAGGCAGGGATTTGATACTACCATCTATACTTTTTCATTACAATACCCCAATTTTTTATTCCCCGGGAGTTCGCAATACACTGATGAACCTGCGCCTGAAAGCATACCTATTAAAGTACGCATCAATTCCATCAACCCCTTCAACTGGTGGAAAGTTGGCAGGGAATTGAAAGCATTGGCACCCGATTACATTGTAGTACGCTACTGGATTCCATTCATGGGCCCCTGTTTTGGTACCATCCTGCGAATAGTAAAAACGAATAAGCTTACCCGGATCATCTGCATCGCAGATAATATCATACCGCATGAAAAACGTCCCGGCGACAAACTTTTCACACAATATTTTATACAACCGGTGCACGGGTTCATCACCATGAGCAAACAGGTGCAACAGGATCTGCAACAGTTCACCAACAAACCATCGCAACTGGTACCGCATCCACTGTACGATAATTTCGGTACGGCCATACCAAAAGATGTTGCAAGAGGCAAGTTGAAACTACCGGCAAATGATCAAATCATTTTATTCTTCGGCTTCATCCGTAAATACAAGGGACTCGACCTGTTACTGGAAGCGATGAATGACGAACGCATACGCAAAGCAGGAATCAAATTGCTCGTTACCGGTGAGTTCTATGAAAACCGCGAACCTTACGACCAACTGATAGAACGGTTACAGATCGCCCCGCAACTGTTGTTACATACGGGGTTCATACCCAACCACGAAGTGGCTTATTATGTCAGCGCCGCTGATTTCATTATCCAGCCTTACCGCGATGCAACCCAAAGCGGCGTAACGCCGTTGGCCTATCATTTCGAAAAGCCCATGCTGGTTACCAATGTTGGCGGATTGCCCGACCTGGTGCCGGATGGTAAAGTGGGAGTGGTTGTTGAACCGAATGCTGCAGCCATTGCCACCGGTATCTTGCAACTGTATGAATTAGGTGAAAATTATTTTTTGCCGCATCTTCGCAATGAAAAACAGCGGTATAGCTGGACAAGGCTCACCGAAACCATTACAACCCTAGTTCCATGAACGGAAAAATAAAAGAGCTCATTGCAGCATCCATTGAAGTGAAGCGCCAGGTGCTGGAAGATGCAGCTCTCCAACAAACCATACAGCAGGTAATTGATATAGTGACCACCACCTTCCAAAAAGGCAATAAAGTATTGTTTTGTGGCAATGGTGGCAGTGCTGCCGATGCCCAACACCTGGCTGCCGAATTTTCCGGCAGGTTTTATAAAGACCGTAAAGCGCTTCCTTCCGAAGCACTGCACTGCAACACTTCTTACATAACAGCCGTTGCTAATGATTACAGCTACGATGTGATCTATTCAAGACTGGTAGACGGGATGTGTGTAGCCGGTGATGTATTGATCGGACTGAGCACATCGGGTAATTCGGGTAATATCCTCAAAGCTTTTGAAACAGCAAAAGAAAAAGGAGTGATCACGATTGGCATGACAGGCGCAAGCGGAGGAAAAATGAAAGCCATCAGCGATTACCTTATCAACGTACCTTCCACCGATACACCGCGCATACAGGAATCGCATATACTGATCGGACATATTATTTGCCAATTGGTAGAAGCTAATATTTTCGGATAATCATGCTGCCACTCAAAGAGATCGATCATAACTGGACCCTCTTCCTCGACCGCGACGGAGTGATCAACCACGAAAAGGATAATGACTATATCCTCAACTGGAGTGAATTTGTATTCTATCCCGAAAGCCTCGAAGCGCTTCCCTTGCTGGCCAGGCATTTTCGCAGAATCATATTAGTTACTAACCAGAAAGGTATTGGAAAAGGCTTGATGAGCGAAGCCGATCTTACCAACATCCACAGGCACATGCTGGATGAAATTGAAACCAGGGGCGGGCGCATCGATCGCATCTATTTTTGCTCCGACCTCAACAACCTTTCCCCCAACCGGAAACCCCAGCCAGGTATGGCTTTCAAGGCACAAAAAGACGCTCCAGCAATCGTATTCAGCAAGAGCATCATGGTCGGCAATCGTTTAAGTGATATGCAGTTCGGGCGCAACGCAGGCATGCACACGGTTTTCCTCGCCACCACGCATCCTGAAGTACCCTACCCCGATCCGCTGATCGACCTGCGGGTGGACACCTTGTTGGAATTTGCCCGCCTGCTCTAACAAAATCTTTACATAAGATTCCTGATATTTGTTCATATCATTCGTTATGAAAAGAACAGGTTTTGTTTGCCTGCTGCTGTTGACAACATCTTTACTCAATGCACAAAAATCTACCAATGAATATGTGCAAAAAATACAGGGCATTGAAACGGTTATCAAACCTTATGCTACGGCCATTATGGAGTCGGAAGAAATGCCGGACCGGTTCAGGGCAGACAGTTTCTTTACACGCGGACTGGTGCAGGCTTTGCGTGTTCCGTATTCTTTTTCTTACCCCTTCGATTCACTGACCACCATTTCAAAATTATACGCGCCTGACAGCAGTTTTCGCATCTTTACCTGGCAGGTGATGAAAGATTACACGTATTACCGCCAGAAAGGTGTGATACAAATACATACAACAGATGGTTCGCTGAAGATATTCCCTCTGTTTGATTTTTCTGAATTCACCGAAGCGCCGGTGGACTCTGTACGCAGCAACCGCAACTGGATCGGCGCTATTTATTACAGCATCATCCTCAAAGAATACAACCACAAAAAATATTATACACTGATGGGTTATGACGAGAACGATGCACGCACCACCAAAAAATGGGTTGAAGTACTAACGTTTGCTACCGATGGTAGTCCGCAATTCGGCGGCCGTTATTTCAGCTATCCCAACGATGCGCTGAAACCGCCACAGCCCGCTTACCGTTTCTGCCTGGAATTCAAAAAAGGCGCCAACGCCAAACTCAATTACGACCGCGACCTGGACCTCATTATATTCTCACATCTTACCAGTGAGACTGGTGAGACTGCACAGAAACATACACTGGTGCCGGAAGGAAGCTATGAAGGCTTTCAATGGATTTCCGGCAAATGGGTGTACAAACGGGTGGTTGCAGAAGTAGATCCCAGTTCCAAGGTTAATCCGCCGCGACAATGAGTTGAGAGTTGTTAGATGTTAGTTGTTAGAAATATGAAAGATAATCTACCAACTGACAACTAATCTAATTTGAGTACAGCCAAAAACGCTTCCTGCGGCACTTCTACGTTACCGATCTGTCGCATGCGTTTCTTTCCTTCTTTTTGTTTTTCCAGGAGTTTCCGCTTACGGCTGATATCACCACCATAACATTTGGCGGTAACGTCTTTGCGCATAGCGCTGATATTTTCGCGCGCAATGATCTTGGCGCCGATGGCAGCCTGGATGGCTATCTGGAACTGTTGCCTGGGTAGCAACTCTTTTAATTTTTCGCAAAGCTTCCTGCCGAAATCCTGCGCACGGCTGCGGTGGATAAGGGCGCTGAGGGCATCCACTTTATCATTGTTGAGGAGGATATCCATTTTTACGATATCTGCTTCGCGCCAGTCGATCGGTGTATAATCGAAAGAAGCATAGCCCCGTGTAGAACTTTTCAATTTATCATAGAAATCAAATACGATCTCAGTAAGCGGCATTTCAAAGATCAGCTCAACACGTGTGGGTGTGAGATAACTTTGATTGATGAGTATGCCCCGTTTACCCAGGCAAAGCGTCATGATGTTGCCGATGTACTCCGGCAAAGTGATGATCTGTGCCTTGATAAAAGGCTCTTCAATCCTGTCTATCTTAACAGGGTCGGGCATTTCGGCCGGGTTATTGACAATGATCTTCTCCCCTCTTGTAGTATAAGCGTGGAAGCTAACGTTGGGTACGGTGGTAATAACCGTTTGGTTAAACTCCCGCTCCAGCCGCTCCTGTATGATTTCCATGTGCAGGAGACCCAGGAAGCCGCAACGGAAACCAAAGCCCAGCGCCTGGGAAGTTTCCAGTTCGAAAGTAAGTGAGGCATCATTCAACTGCAGCTTGTCCATACAATCACGCAGTTCTTCGAATTCATCTGTATTCACCGGGAAGATACCGGCAAATACCATGGGCTTCACTTCTTCGAAACCATGGATCATTTCACCGGGATTGTTGGCAAGGGTAATGGTATCACCCACTTTCACCTCTTTAGCGTTCTTGATGCCGGTGATGATGTATCCTACATCTCCTGCAGCGACTTCATTTTTGGGCGTCATGCTGAGTTTGAGCACCCCTACTTCATCTGCAAAATAATCGTTACCGGTAGATATGAAACGTATCTTATCGCCTTTGCGGATCACCCCGTTGAGGATGCGGTAATATACAATAATACCCCTGAAACTATTGAACACGCTATCGAATATCAGGGCCTGCAAAGGAGCGTCTACATTGCCTTCAGGAGCAGGTATACGCTCAACAATAGCCTGTAAAATTTCTTCGATACCAATACCCGATTTGCCGCTGGCCAGCAGGATGTCTTCCTGCTTACAACCAATGAGGTCCACGATCTGGTCGGTCACTTCAGGTATCTTGGCACCATCCATATCGATCTTATTGATAACCGGGATGATCTCAAGGTCATTGTCAATTGCCAGGTATAAGTTACTGATTGTCTGAGCCTGTATGCCCTGTGAAGCATCCACCAGCAAGAGGGCTCCTTCACAGGCGGCCAGTGCGCGGCTCACTTCATAACTGAAATCCACGTGGCCGGGTGTATCGATCAGGTTCAGTACATATTGTTCGCCCTTATACGAGTAGTTGATCTGTATCGCATGACTTTTAATAGTAATACCTTTCTCCCGCTCAAGGTCCATATCGTCCAGCACCTGGTCCATCATCTCCCGCTCGCCAATGGTTTTGGTATGTTCCAATAACCTGTCAGCCAGCGTACTCTTACCATGGTCGATATGCGCAATGATGCAAAAATTCCTGATCTTCTTCATAGAGCAGCAAAGATAATTGATCAATTCGGCAATTCGGCAATTCGACAATTGACGCATATTTTCATTGTCGAATTGCCGAATTAACTAATTGGCAAATTGTCTAATTGTTTTTCAGTGCATTGATAATAGCCACAAATTCGTCGGCAATAAGAGAAGCGCCACCTACCAGTCCGCCGTCAACATCAGGCTGACCAAAAATTTCGCCTGCATTGGCTGCCTTCACGCTCCCACCGTAAAGAATGGTGATTTCATTGGCTGTTGCAGCACCATATTTGGCAGTGAGTTGTTCGCGGATGAAAGCGTGCATTTCCTGCGCCTGTGCACTGGTGGCCGTTTTGCCGGTACCGATGGCCCAGATGGGTTCATAAGCGATCACTACCTGTTTCAGTTGTTCGGCACTGAGGTGGTATAAAGATTCTTCGAGTTGTTTGGCAACAAAAGCATTCTGTGTATTAGCTTCGCGAATGCTCAATGGCTCGCCGCAGCAGAAGATGGGATGTATGTTGTATTCCAGGCAGATATTGATCTTTTCTGCAAGGAACTGGTTGCTTTCCTGAAAATATTCACGGCGCTCGGAATGTCCCAGCACCACATAAGATATGCCCAGCGACTGCAGCATTTCAACCGATACCTCACCGGTATAGGCACCGCTTTTTTTGCTGTAGCAGTTCTGTGCTGCAATAAATACATTTTGTTTACCGGCCAGTTGTTGCTGGGCCATGGGTAGGTATGGGAAGGGAACGGCAAATATGGCCAGTTGGTTAGCGCCTAATGTATGAGGCTTGGATTGAATATCTTTCAGTAATTGTTCTCCCTGTGAAAGGGTCAGGTTCATTTTCCAATTGGCGGCGGCTATTTGCTTTCTCATGTTAGGGGTTTCCTTTATTTTGAATGATGCGCAAAGATAAAGGCCAGCACTGAAGCTTCCGCCTCCGAAACTGTTTGCTGCTTCATTTTTTTCCAATTACCGATGTCTTCCAGGGCTTTATCGAGTTCATAAACAGCTCCTTCCGTTCCCCAACTGAAATCTTTGATCCTTTTGGGCAGCAGTCCGTTCCCAAATACATTACAGCTCACCCCTATTACCGACCCGGTATTGATCGCTGCATTGATAGCCACGCGGGAATAATCGCCCATAAATACACCGCATTTTTGTGCAGCAGGTATAAAGGCTCCGCTCTGCTCGTCCCATACCTGTACTATTCCGGCCGTATTCTTTACGTTACTATTGGTAGCCCCCGCCCCGAAATTGCACCACTCACCCACTACCGAGTCACCTAAATAACCATCGTGCGCTTTGTTGGAATAGCCCATGAGTATGCTGTTCTTGATCTCGCCACCACCCAGGCACCAGGGGCCAATGGTGGTAGCGCCATAAATGCGGCTGTTCATTTTCACAGCGGCCCCTTCACCCAATGCAAAAGGTCCGCGTATGGCTGAACCTTCCATTAGAGTGGCATTCTTACCTATATAAACCGGTCCGGTAGCTGCATTGATGATGCAATGTTCAACCACCGCTCCTTCTTCAATAAAAATCGCTTCCGATTGACTAACACGATTGGTTTCCGGAATAGGCTGCGAATTACGGCCTTCAACCAGCAGGTCGAAATCCTGCCGCAGCAAAAAATCATTGTATTGCGTCAGGTGCCAGGGATGTTGTATCCTCCTGGCCTGTGCATACTTATGCACTTCTTTAAAATAATGCAAGCTGTTAGCAGGATTAAACGACTCAAAAGCTATTTGCGCTTTCCCTGCAATCAACCCCTGTTCATCTGCCAGGCATACGCCTTCTTCAATGTCTGACAAAGCACTTAACAGCTCAGCAGAAGGCAATGCCGTAGCATCGATCCATAAATGCGTTTCTGCAGCCGGACTTTCATATAACTGTTGCAGGTAGCCGGTTGTGTGCACATACACAGGCTCGCGTGTCCACAAGGACCATCGTTCACGAATGGTCACAATACCCATGCGCAATCCGGCAATAGCGCGGGTTTGGGTAAGCGGGTAGAAATGAGCCCTTACAGCATTATCGAACAGAATGATGGCCATGCAATCAGTTAACCGGAGGTATATGACAGGGTTTGCCTTTCTGAGGCCCACCACCATCTTCTGCACGCTTGCAAACCGGCGGTAGTTTTTTGTACGCTTCAGGTTCCGCTTTCTCTGCATCAGCATCAAAGCCTGCATTATTCAGCGCTGCTTTGATGGCACCTGTGGTAGTTCTGTCGGGTAAAAACTGAACACGTATTTCACCCTGCAATAAATTTATTTTCCACTGCAAAATACCATTGTCGGTATTGTCCTTTTCCAGCAACAGGTATCTGTCTAACCGCTCTTTACATTCCCAACAACGCAGGTTCGCCGATTTGATGGTTACCCATTCCGGTTTGGGTTGCTGTGCCCTTAAACAAAGGGAACTTCCCAAAATGAATACTACTAAAAAATAAATTGTTCTTTTCATAAAGCTTTATACATTGCTCAATGGACTCCTTTCCAATTCGCCGGATCATTTCTCCATTCCAGCAATACAGGCTCCAGTGATGAAGCTACCTGTCCTTTTTCAATGGCCAGTTCAATCAGATTGCTGTAATTGGTGAGCGACCGGAATGGCACACCCGCCGTTTCAAAAGCTGTGTCCGCTATCGAAAAACCATAATTGAAAATAGAAACCATGCCCACCACTTCCACACCGGCGCCGCGCAATACATCAACCACCTGCAAGCTGCTCTTACCGGTAGAAATGAGGTCTTCTATGACCAGCACTTTTTGTCCGGCTGTATAAGCCCCTTCTATCTGGTTGCCTAATCCATGTTCCTTGGGTTTGGGACGCACATATATATAAGGCAATTTCAGTTGATCAGCAGCCATGGCTCCCCAGGGGATGCCGGCAGTAGCTACACCGGCCAATACTTCCGCTTCCGGGAATTTCTCAAAAATCACATTGCACAGCTCACTTTTAATAAAATCACGCACAAAGGGAAATGATAATACTTTACGGTTGTCGCAGTAAATAGGGCTCTTCCAGCCACTGGCCCAGGTAAATGGGGCATCGGGACTTAACTTCACTGCTCCAACCTGCAAGAGTTTCTCGGCTACGGCTTTTTCATTGGTCATGCTGCGAAAATACGTAAAACAAGTTGGTAGTTGTTACCTCAGTATCCCTTCGATCAGCGCGAGCTCTTCTGAACTGAACTGGTAATTTTTGATGCATTGCAATGAATCCGTTACTTGCTCCGGTTTACTGGCGCCTATCAATACCGAAGTAATGCGGGGATCCTTCAGCACCCATGCCAGCGCCATTTGCGCGAGCGACTGTCCACGCTGCTCTGCCAATACATTCAATCGTTTCACTTTATCCAGCTTCTCCGGTGTTACCTGGTCTTCTTCCATGGCACCATTCCCCCTGTGCGATGCAGCCCGTGAATCTGTTGGCACACCTTTCAGGTATTTATTGGTAAGCATGCCTTGTGCAAGCGGGGAGAAAGGTATACAACCCACTCCTTCACGTTCCAATACATCGAGCAAACCATTTTCTACCCAACGCTCAAACATCGAGTATTTGGGTTGATGAATAAGACAAGGCGTACCCAGCTCCCGAAGGATGGCAATGGCTTTGGCTGCTTCTGCCGGCTGATAGCTGGAGATACCTACATACAAAGCTTTACCCTGGCGAACAATGAGATCGAGTGTAGACATGGTCTCTTCCAAGGGTGTATGCGGATCGGGACGATGGTGGTAATAAATATCTACATAATCAAGTCCCATTCTTTTCAGGCTCTGGTCAAGACTGGCCACCAGGTATTTCCGGGAGCCCCAGTCGCCATAAGGCCCTTCCCACATCTTCCATCCTGCTTTGGTGGAGATGATGAGCTCGTCGCGGTAAGGCAGGAAATCCGCTTTGAAAAGCTGTCCGAAATTTTTCTCTGCCGATCCGGGAGGCGGGCCATAATTATTGGCCAGATCGAAATGCGTAATGCCGTGGTCGAACGCTGTGCGCAAGATATCACGCGCTTTATCCATTGAATCGATATCACCGAAATTATGCCACAGGCCCAGCGAAACGGCCGGCAGCATGAGACCGCTGTTGCCGCATCGGCGGTATTCCATCTGTTCATAACGATTGGAGCTTGCTGTATAAGACATGGTTATTGAGAATTGATGAATGATAAATAAGGCTAAAAATACGTGACAGGATAAAACTAATCGTAACTTTTCAAAAATCTTTTCCCTGTATTGAATCGCAAAACCGCAAGCCTGGTTTTAGCCATTGCTTTGGTCAACGGCATTTCGGCCCAGCAACCCGCAGGCAGCGATTCCTCCATTGCTCATGCCAAAAAAATATTGTTGCAAACCCGGATGCGGAAAGATACCCTTGGTTCGCTTATCCCATTGCGAGACCTGGGAATAGCTTTTTATCTTGCCAAGCAGTACGACTCTGCCACCCTGTACTTTAAAGAGGGATTGAACCTGGCCATTTCCCGGCGCCAATACTATTTGGAATTGCATGATTTCAGGCCAATCCTGAACAACAATTTTTTCCTGCTGGGTAATTATACCGCCGCCATGGAGATTTCGGTAGATGGACTGGCCAGGGCCGAAGCCCTCAACAACCCTGAACGGATAGCGCATTTCAAAGGAGTGATCGGTTATATTCTAATGAAGCAGGGTAAGCTGGTAGCCGCCAAACAATATTTTATCGATTTCCTGAAGCTCGCCACCGGGCTGCACAATAAATTGCTGGAAGCAAAAGGACTCTTTTACCTGGCCGACCTGTCGATCCTGGAAAAAAACTATGCCAATGCCATCTCTTATATCCATAAAGCCATGGCTGTTTTCGATGATCCTAAAACAGTGCTTAGCATCAATAAAAATGAGCAACTGGCTTATGCGAACAACAAACTGGCCGAAGTTTATGCGCAGATGAACGACCTGCCGCATTCCCTGCAATACAGCCTTACTGCCATCCGCATCAGTGAACAAAACATTCAATGGATCAACCGTTATGACATGGCACGTTATTATGTGAACGGAGGTACTACCTATAACCGGCTGAAGCAGTACCAGCAAGCGCTCTCATTGCTGAGGAAGGGATTGTCCATTTCCAAAGAACCCATGTACATGGAATGTATACAGGATGCCGATGAGCAATTGTCCATTGCTTTTGCCTCATTGCGCAATTACGACAGCGCTTATGCCTACCATCTTCGTTTTACACAGGTGAGGGACAACATCATGGCCGAAAACAACCAGCGCGTACTGCTGGAAAAAGAGACCCGTTACAAGATGGAAACCCAGCAGCGGTTGCAAGACGCCGCACTGAACCGGCAAAAGCTATGGAAAGACCTCAGTATTTGCATCGCTTGCGCCAGTATCCTGATCGCGTGGTTGCTCTACAAATGGTATAGCCTGCGGCAAAGGAATCATTTCCAGGCTGCATTGAACATGCAACAGCAGGAAAGCCTGCGCGCTACCATTTCAGCGGCCGACAGGGAAAGAAAAAGAATTGCCGATGACCTGCATGATACACTGGGTTCGCTCTTATCGGCTACCAAACTCAAGCTGTCGGCCATAGAAGAAACAGGCACCATGCCCGGGCAGGAAAAAGAAGGCCTGAAAGAAGTACTTGCATTGCTGGATGAAGCCATGCAGGAAATGAAAAACATTGCTTATAATATCATGCCGGCTACCTTATCGCGACTGGGCGTGATCGCTGCATTGCAGAGCCTGTTTAACAGGATCAGTCATCAATCGGTTATACACATCAATTACACTACATACGGATTCACAGAACGGCTGCATGAGACAGTAGAGCTGGGTATTTATCAGGTGGTGTTGGAAGCCATGAACAATATTGTAAAGCATGCACATGCCAGGAACGCAACAGTGCAATTGGTTCGTTATGAGCGCCATATCAATATTACCATTGAAGACGATGGCCGTGGCTTTGATGCGCTGCGTGAAAATACGGTGGGAAACGGACTCAACAATATGCAGTCGCGCACCAAAAATATGCGCGGAACCATTGACATCGACAGCCAGCCTGGCATGGGAACCACCATCATCATTGAAATTCCATACACCTGATACCGGGTTGCTACCGGAATATTGGTATTGTGAAACAGCGGCGCAGCCTTTAGATTTACGTATATGAAAGCAGTGGCATCGAAAAGGATACAACTATTGATTGCCGACGATCACCGGGTACTACTCGACGGTTTGGTTTCATTACTTAGAACAGAACCCAATTTCGAGATCGCTGCAACAGCGGAAAACGGCGAGCAGGTAATTGATTGGCTCAACAAAACGGAAGTGGACGTATGCCTGATCGATATCAGCATGCCCAGGCCGGATGGCATGGAGTTGACACGATGGATACAACAACACAAGCCACAAATAAAGATCCTCATTCTCACCACGCACGACGAAGAAGAGATCATTGCCGAAATGGTACAGGCAGGCATAGCCGGATATCTGTTAAAAAGCTGCACCCGGCACGAGTTGGTAGAAGGTATCAACCGTGTTATGAGCGGACAGTTTTTCTTTAGCGAAGCAGTCAGCAACCGCATCATCGATAGCTATAAAGAACAAAAAAAGGAAACCGCAGAAGAGCCCGTAACATTTACAGAGCGCGAAAAAGAGATCGTACAACTTTTGGCGAAAGAATATACCAATGAAAAAATAGCCCAAACCCTACACATCAGTTACAGAACGGTGGAAACCCATCGCAAGAACATGATGCTGAAAACCAAAGCACGCAACCTGGCGGGCTTATTGCGTTTCGCTTCCAATCAGGGCCTGATCAGGCTATGAATCATCCGAACCGTTTGTTTAAAAGTGAAAAGCCAGTGCATGCACCTGTTATCTGTGTTGGGTACAACATAAACAGGAAATGCAACTGGCTTACGTATCCTCCCCTCAGAAGATCCGTTTCAATGAAATGTTGTGGGAACAGGTACTCGTTGTTCCATTACCCGTTACAGTGCCTGTGATAGAACTTGCATCACTACTGATGGTAAGAGAACCAGACTCACCTCCCATGCTCATCTGGACCTGATTGCCACTAACAGTTCCTGTACCTCCTCCATGCTCGCCAGTAGTGGCAAGGTATGTTCCCATAGCTGAACTGCCGGCTGTCCATACATTCACAACAGCATTCACACATTTTCCTCCATTGCTGCTTACCGGTGAGGCTGAACCCTGGTATACCCTCACTGGATTCGAAGATGTTTCTTTTGCAATGGCTGCATATACCGGCCCCTGGTGGCTGGGGAAATACACAGAATCTATCGAAGGATTGCTGCCGGTAGCAGTCACAGAGAACCATATTTTCGCCCCGCTGGTGCCGGTAAACAATGCTTTGGAAAGCGCCTGACCACTTTGCCAGTTACCCAATGAAGCGGCGGGTAAACTATCAGAAGCACTGGCCGGATCAGTCCATTGATAAACCACATAAGGTTTAGCAGCCTGCAGGTTAACCACAAAATAACCGCTTGAGCCCGTCAGCGTACCTTTATAAATACCACCACTCTGGTTATCATAGGCCGCCTGGGCAGTGGTTCCGGAAGTATTATTTCCCGATCCTGGCGAATTGCTGCCGGATGATTTGCTGCAGCTATTGCCAGTCAACAATAAAGCCGAAACAGCGGCAATGAGAGCACAAAAACTGATAAGCTGTTTCATAGGTATTTGTTTGTATCGATGAATGAATCTTGATAGTAAAAATAACCGGCAAAAGGCTGAGCAGGAATACCATGACCACGGTATTTTCATCTACCAATAAGTTGGTATGAACCAGTTGTTAAAACAAGTTGGCCGTTTAAGCCGGCCCTATTTATTTTTGGGGAATGGAACCGATAAAAATCATAGCGGGCGGCGGGTTGGTCTTTAATGAGGCAGGTGCCTTACTCATGATCTTCAGGCGTGGCAAATGGGATCTTCCCAAAGGCAAGCTCGACGAAGGAGAAACGATTGAAGACTGCGCGCTGAGAGAAGTGAAAGAAGAAACCGGCCTCGCAGAAGTAATACGTGAAGAGCTCATATCCATTGGTTATCATCATTATTTCGATCTCCATTTAAACAACAACGTCATCAAAGAAACCCATTGGTTCCGTATGCATGCTGCCGGCAACCAGCCATTGACACCGCAAACGGAAGAAGACATTACAGATATCCGTTGGGTGCAAGGCGCCGAATTGGAAGCCTGCTTGAACGATAGTTATCCTAATATCGTAGAGGTAATAAAAAAGGTATTCTATTAGTCCTCATCAACCCTAATACTTTCATTATCTCTTTGTCGAATTGTCTCATTGCCCCATTGAAACTATCTTTGCCCCCTAATCAAACTGTATGAAAGTAGGTATTCTCGGCGGTGGCCAGTTGGGCAGGATGTTATTACAGGCTTCGGCCAATTATGTGGTGGAGACAT
Organism: Mesotaenium endlicherianum; assembly: GCA_009602735.1. Classification (NCBI taxonomy): domain Eukaryota; kingdom Viridiplantae; phylum Streptophyta; class Zygnematophyceae; order Zygnematales; family Mesotaeniaceae; genus Mesotaenium; species Mesotaenium endlicherianum. Next base: position 291,720 of record WELA01002708.1, read on the forward strand.
CGGTACTGGATAAAGAAAGCGATTGCCCGGCAGCGCATTTATGCCATCATTTTGTACAGGGCGATATTACTGATTTTGACACCGTATATCGTTTTGGAAAAGGCCTGGATGCCATCACCATAGAAATCGAATCCGTTAATGTGGATGCGCTTGAGAAATTAGAAGCCGAAGGCGTACCTGTATATCCCAGGCCTTCGGCAATCCGTACCATCAAAAACAAGATCACACAAAAAGCTTTCTACCGTCAGCACGATATACCTACTTCGGAATTCATTATCACGGAAGCCAGGAAGGAATTGCAGGAACACCTTTCTTTCCTGCCGGCTGTTCACAAAACCGGAGAAGGCGGCTATGACGGCAAAGGAGTGCAAGTGCTGAAAGAGCTCAAAGACATTGACCTGGGCTTCGATGTACCCGCCGTGTTAGAAAAAATGGTTCCCATTCACAAAGAGATCGCTGTAATTGTAGCCATGAGCAACCAGGGCGAAGTAACCCTCTACCCTCCTGCTGAAATGATCTTCGATCCCGTGCTGAACCTGCTGGATTACCAGTTGAGTCCGGCTATTCTTCCCGAACAGGTACTGTGGAAAGCAGAAGCTATTGCACTGAAAGTGGTAAAACACCTGAACAGTCCCGGATTGTTTGCCATTGAATTGTTTGTTGATAAAAACCAGGAAGTGCTCGTGAATGAAACGGCGCCCCGTGTCCACAACAGCGGCCATCATACTATCGAAGCCAATTATAGCAGCCAATACGATATGTTGTGGCGAATCATACTCAATTACCCGCTGGGCAATACCGATCCCATTCTGCCTTCAGCCATTGTGAACCTGCTGGGCGCTGAAGGTTACACCGGAAAAGCCAAATATGAAAACCTCGAAGATGTATTGAAGACCGACAATGTGTTTGTTCATCTCTATGGTAAAACAGAAACCAAACCCGGTCGCAAAATGGGACATGTAACCATCATCAGTAAAGACTACCAGGACCTGGCTTACCAGGCCAATAAGATCAAGCACCTTTTGAAGGTGATAGCCTGACCGCCCTTTTCACTACCTGCTGCACACTGTCGATCACCGGTATAATCGGAGGAAGCGGTGGCGGCGGCAACAGTTTGGGTTGACGAACGGCTTTCCTCACTGCCAGCGGATGCTGGAAGCCGATACCAATCAGGCTTTTCAACTGCAACCCGGGTGAATTTTTATTGGCTCCGAATAACCGCACATTATCGTCGTAGATCATGTCTAAGTTATAAGTGGCGGTGAACGCTTTATTGATGCGGAAAGAAAACATATTCGTCATGAAAAAATCCACATTCTGCGGCTGATCGGCATAATTCGAAAACAGGTCGAGCCTCCCTTTATAACCCACGTTTTTACCAATCGATGTCATGTAATTGATGGTGGCAAATGCACCGATCTGGTTGATGCTGTGCGATCCGGGCGGTACGCCATAGAGTCCTTTTCTGGCCAGTGAATCGTGTGCAATGATGGTCATACGCGATGTAAGCGGAGAAAGGAAAAGCGAGAATTTATCACTGGGTTTGTAATCCATACCCAACGACAATATGATATAAGCCGGCGACAGAAAAGAAGATGCCAGCGTTGGCACGTTATTGCTGTAACTGAACCCGTCGAAAAACTGTGACCGGAAATTGAACAAGGTAGACACATATACTTTTCCCACGCTGTCTATCTTATAACCATACTTACTCAGGAAATCGATGCGGTCGTCGTTCTTGCGGCCACTCAGACTGGTGGTCTGCACATAACCCAAGTTTACATCCAGGTTATTATCCCAGGTGTACCGCTTCTTTTTATGATAGAAAAAATAGTTGAAATAACCACTTGCCGCGAGAGAGAAATTGTCGCCACCGGCCGACCAGTTGCTCAATGATCCTTGAGAAATGTTAAAACTTAACAGCCCACCTCTTTTCCAGTCCCATTTGGTGGTATCTGCCTCTTTTCTGATCGTCCTGGCGGTTTCGGCCTTTATCTTGTTCAATACATCCTGTGCCTGTCCAAATTGAATACCAATGGCCATTATAGCCAACAGAATACATTTATTCATCGATTGTATACGCTGATTTATGCGTAAAAATAAGGAATGACACCATTCATCAAATCGGGTGCTGACAAACTGGCATAAACAAGCGAATTTTACGTAGTTTTGCCCTCTAAATTTTCAAACGCATGGAAATGCTGGCTATAGCTGGAAAAGAACATGATGAAAGTCGACAGGGTGAAACCTTGAAGCCTTTTGAAAACGACCCCAATCAATACCGGAAACGTTTCTATATAGAAAGTTATGGCTGTGCCATGAATTTTGCCGACAGTGAAGTGGTAGCTTCCATATTGAACCAGGAAGGCTTCGGCGCAACCCGGCTGGCAGAAGAGGCCGACCTGATACTGGTGAATACCTGTTCTATCAGGGAAAAAGCGGAACAAACCGTTCGCAAACGCCTGCATGAATTCAGGAAACTCAAGGAAAAGCGCAAGGGCATGCTCATTGGCGTGCTGGGTTGTATGGCCGAGCGTTTGAAATCGCAATTACTGGAAGAAGAAAAACTGGTAGACATCGTAGTGGGTCCTGATGCTTATCGAAGTCTCCCCTTTCTGATCTCCGAAGCGGAAACCGGACAGAAAGCAGTGAATGTGTTGCTGAGCCGTGAAGAGACTTATGCCGATATCTCCCCTATCCGTATCGACAGCAATGGCATCAACGCTTTTGTATCGATCATGCGGGGATGTAACAATATGTGCAGCTTCTGTGTAGTACCATTTACACGTGGCAGGGAGCGCAGCCGCGATGCCGTTTCTATTGTGGCCGAGTCGCAGGATCTGTTCAACAAAGGCTATAAAGAGATCACGCTGCTCGGACAGAACGTAGACAGCTATTACTGGATCGATGAAGCAAAAGATGAGACCATAACATTTGCCAGGCTGCTCGAAAAAGTGGCTTTGATTAGTCCCGATCTGCGTGTACGTTTCAGCACTTCACATCCGAAAGATATCACCGACGAAGTATTATACACCATTGCAAAATATGAGAACATCTGCAATTATATCCATCTGCCCGTACAGAGCGGCAGCACGAGGATGTTGCAGTTGATGAACCGTACTTATACACGCGAATGGTATAAAGCCAAAGTGGATCGTATCCGCGAGATCATCCCCGATTGTGGTATCAGTTCCGATATCATTGCCGGTTTCTGTACCGAAACGGAAGAAGATCACCAGGACACCCTAAGCATTATGGAGTACGGCCGGTTCGATATGAGCTATATGTACTTCTACAGCGAGAGACCCGGTACATTGGCTGCCAGGCGTTATACAGACGATATTCCAGAAACAGTGAAGAAAAGAAGGCTACAGGAAATCGTAGACCTCCAGGGAATTTTATCACACCAAAGCAACCAGCTCGACCTCGGCAAAACATTTAAAGTATTGATCGAAGGCAATAGCAAGAAAAGCGATGCGCAATGGTATGGAAGGAACAGTCAGAATAAAGTGATCGTATTCCCTAAAGGCAACCATCCTTACAAACCCGCTGATTACGTGATGGTGAAAGTGGTGGATTGCACCAAGGCAACTTTGGTGGGAGAAATCGTTGATAATTTGGCAATTTGATAATTCGACAATTCGATAATTTTTGCACTACGTTTCATTGACGAATTGTCGAATTGGCAAATTGTATAATTAAAAAAATATGGATTTACAGAGCATAAAGAACAGATTCGGTATCATTGGCAACTCCCCAGCCCTCAACTACGCCCTGAATACAGCGGCGCAGGTAGCGGCTACCGATCTCACCGTGTTGATCGTAGGTGAAAGCGGCGTGGGTAAAGAAGTATTTTCACAGATCATACACGCATTATCTGCCCGCAAACACAACCCGTTCATAGCGGTGAACTGTGGTGCTATACCGGAGGGCACCATCGACTCGGAATTGTTTGGTCACGAGAAAGGCGCTTTCACGGGAGCGGTAGACAGCCGGAAAGGATATTTTGAGACCGTTAACGGGGGCACTATTTTCCTGGACGAGATCGGAGAAATGCCATTGGGCACGCAGGCCAGGCTGTTACGCGTATTGGAAACCGGCGAATTCATTCGTGTGGGATCATCTAAAGTACAGAAAACCGATGTGCGCGTTATTGCAGCTACCAACAGGGAATTATTGGAGTTCACACAAAAAGGAAGATTCAGGGAAGACCTCTATTATCGTTTGAGCACTGTACCCATCAGGGTGCCTGCATTGCGCGACAGGAAAGAAGACATTCCTTTACTCTTCAGAAAATTCGTGGTAGACTTTTCAGAAAAATACAAGACCGCACCAGTACAGCTCGACGACGATGCGAAAAACCTGTTAATTAACCATCCCTGGCAGGGCAATGTGCGTGAATTGAAGAATATTGCAGAGCAGATATCTGTACTCAGTACATCACCCATTATTACGGCAGTCGAATTGAGCAGGTTCCTGCCCAACCAGGATAAATTCAACCGGATGCCGGTGCTTGCCGGACATGCTGCATCAACCGGTGATTTCGCCAATGAAAGAGAGATCCTGTACAAACTATTTTTCGACATGAAGAAAGATGTTACGGAGCTGAAGAAAATGTTCCTTGAAATATTGCAGAACCCTTCACTGGCAGGCGCCGCTGCTAATTTCACCCGGGATTCACTTATCCAGGAATACCACAACAATGGTGAGGCTCAATCCATCATCACTCCTCCTTCAATTGCTTCGCCGGCCAGTCCCGCTGCAACAACTTACTACCCATCAACACATGGATCACAGCCTGTACTACTGCACGATGAGAGTATTCATCAGCACGAAGAGGTAGAGGAATCGCTGAATATCATGGACAAGGAAAAAGAACTGATCGTGAAAGCGCTGAAGAAACACAAGGGAAAGAGAAGGGACGCCTCGCTCGACCTGGGTATCAGCGAAAGAACGCTTTACAGGAAACTGAAAGAATATGACATTGATGAATAGTATTAAAAGTCGAATTGTTGTCTGCCTCTTATTATTGTTTTTGATGAGTGGATGCGGGGTGTATTCTTTTAAGGATGCTACCATTCCGGCCAATGTCAAAACCATCAAGATTGGCTTCATTGAAAACAAGGCACGTTATGTAAACCCGCAGGTAAGCCAGAAACTGACCGATAAGCTGCAGCAAAAGATCGTTGGAAGCACCAAACTCACCCGTACCAACAGCGACGATGCACATTATGTGCTCAACGGACAGATCACCAATTATGATCCTTCGCAGACCGTTGGTGTGAGCGCACAACAGCCTACGACCAACCGGTTGACCGTTACTGTTCACATGACATTGAGGAAGACACTGGAGAATACAACCGAAGAATTCGATGTAAGCAGAAGTTTCGACTATTCGGCCAACCTTACTTTGCAGCAGGCCGAAAGCGGATTGCTCGACGAGATCGTTCGCAGTATTACCGATGATATTTTTAACCGCATTTTCTCCAACTGGTAATCAAATTGTATTTTTAGTACTATGAATGCTTCCCTGGAAAAGACCTTATTGCACCTGACCGGTAAAACCAACTTCAGTGAAGTAAGCGTAGCGCAACTGGAAGGGCTCGTTGCTGCCCATCCGTATTTCGCACCGGCGCAATTACTGCTGGCTGCCAAATTAAAAAATACACAACACCCCCAGGCGCTTGCCCAAAGCACTAAAACAGCTTTATACTTTACCAATCCATTTTGGCTGCAGCTCCAGTTGAGCAAAGATGCCCATGACGAACAAGTAACCAGTGTGGCGCCGGTGACCGCCAAGATATCTTCCCTGTTATCCGATCAGTTGGCGAGTTTTAAAAAGCCGCTGGAAGCAGATGCCAAACTCGATATAGAAGCAAAGCAGGAAAAATTGTATACCATTGATTATTTTGCTTCGCAAGGCATTAAAATCGATTTGGATGCGATTCCGCAGGACAAGCTGGTTTCCCAGATGCGTAAGTTTACTGACTGGCTCAAGCAAATGAAGCCCGCCGATACCAATATAGACCTGGGCGTATCGTCTAAACAGGAAAAAGACGTGATACAAAGCGCTGAGAGCTCTAACGAGCAACGCGAAGTGGTTACCGAAAGTATGGCAGAAGTGCTGGGAAAGCAGGGACAAACAGACAAAGCCATCCAACTCTATATTAAATTAAGTTTCTTAAATCCTGAAAAAACCGCTTATTTTGCGGCCAGGATACAACAATTAAAAGGTATATAAAATGATCATTCTGTTTTTGATTCTGATTGTAATAGCTTCTGTGGTGCTTGGTTTCATTGTGTTGGTGCAGAACCCCAAGGGAGGCGGACTTTCCGGCACTGTTGGCGGGTTCAGCAACCAGTTCATGGGTGTAAAGCAAACGACCGACGTATTAGAAAAAGGCACCTGGATTTTTTCAGGCATCATTGCCCTGCTGGCGCTTTCTTCTACCCTTTTCCTGAAAGGCGGTACATCAGGTGGTGTTGATACTTCCATCATTCAGAAAGTGAATACTAGTACCAGCGCTCCTGCAGCACCGGCCAATACTGTTCCGGCTAATGCTGCTTCTGCGAAGCCTGCTGATTCTGCTAAAAAATAAATAATAGCTGATAAAAGATATTCCAGACCCTGCCTGTGTATTCAGACAGGGTTTTTTAATTAATTTAAACACCGGAAGAGGGCATGGTTATGAAAAAGATCCTTTTGATATTATTGCTTTTGTTCATTGTTACAGCAGGTATTTTTTCCTGGCAAAGCCTCACATCAGGCACCGGCTTTGAAGAAAAGAGCCGCTACCTGGTAGTGGAAGAAGGCAGGAATACACAAAAAGATGTGATACAAACGCTGCAGCAGGAGCACCTGGTCAAGCACCCGGGCACTTTTTCATTGCTGGCAACAACATGGGGTATATGGAATAAACTGAAGCCCGGCAAATATGAAATAAAAAAGGGTGATAACCTGTTCAGCATCGCACGCATGCTGAGAAACAACCGGCAGGCATCCATCAAACTGGTCATCAATAAACTGAGGGTGAAAGAAGACCTGGCACACCTGGTTGGTAAAAACTTCAATACAGATTCTGTTGCAGTAATGAATTTTCTGCAGTCGAACGACTCGCTCAAGCCTTTTGGAGTAGATACGAATACCGTATTTACCCTTATATTGCCCGATACGTATTCTTTTTATTGGAACACTTCTTTCAATAAAATATTGCGCAAGCTTGCCGATACCAGGAACGCTTTCTGGAGCCGCAATGACCGTATGCAAAAAGCCCGGCAACTTTCTTTCACCCCTGAAGAAGCATATACCCTGGCTTCCATTGTAGAAGAAGAAACCAATTTTGAATCCGACAAATCCAAGATCGCCGGTGTGTACATCAACCGGCTGGGAAAAGATATGCCCTTGCAGGCATGCCCCACGATCAAATATGCCATGAAGGATTTTACACTCACCCGCATCTATGAAAAATACCTGGGCAATCCATCTCCTTATAATACGTACCGGAAGAAAGGATTGCCCCCCGGTCCGATCTGTACCCCATCGCCTAAAACCATCGACATTGTATTGAATGCACCGCGTACAGATTATCTTTATTTTGTTGCCAAAAGTGATTTCAGCGGTTATCATCATTTCAGCAGCACGTATGAAGAGCATATGCAGTACGCCAGAGAATACCAGAAAGCATTGGATGCCTATATGGCCAAAAAACAAAACTCGCCTGAGCATTGACAAAAATTGAACGACACATTGTTAACCTCGCTCCCATTGCCTGGCTCATCAACAAGAGCAAGGCAATGGTCATTCCCGGGTTCCGGGGCCTTCCGTTATACGATGTGGTGCGTTTTTTCTTCCGGCAGATCAATAAAGTAGGCTTGAACGAAAGGGCCGCCGCCATTTCATTCAACTTTATCATGGCCATGCCGGCAGCACTCCTGTTTTTGTTTGCACTGGTGCCTTATTTCCCGGCTTCGGCCAGTTTTGAAATGGAAATACTCAAATTATTCAAAGACATTTCTCCCGACTCTGCCACTTATCGTTTCATCAAAGACATATTGGACGGACTGCTGGAAAAACACGTAGGCGTATTTTCTTTCGGTTTCATATTGCTTATCTTTTACGCTTCCAATGCCATCATCGGCATCATACGTACGTTCGACCGGTCGATACAGGAGCAGAAAGGTTTTTTCCTGTACCAGCGCTGGCGCGCTATCCGGCTCACCGGTATTCTTGTATTGCTGGTCATTGCTTCTGCATTGGTATTGATAGGACAGGAACAGCTCGCCGGCCTTCTTAAAAACCTCTTCCACATGCGCAGGAGGGCCAGGCTACCCTGGTGGAACGGGATCCGCTGGTTCATCATTACTGGCTTGCTCTTCTATTGCGTGGCGATGATCTATAAGTTCGCCCCCTCGGTAAAAAAGAGATGGCATTTGGTATCGCCTGGCTCTCTACTGGCCACCGCATTGATACTGGTTACCACCATCGCATTTTCCTCGTGGGTAAGCCTGTTCGCGAGCTCCAATTACAACCGCGTTTACGGCTCCATTGGCACCGTGCTCATCCTGATGTTGCTGATTTACCTCAACTCATTGATCCTGCTCATTGGATTTGAATTAAATGTCAGTATTACCTACCTTACCCGTAAGGCCGAGGAAAGAAATACATGAAAAATACATGACAGTTGCAATATGATGCAGCCTTAGTCCCTTAAGAATAATTTTCCTGATTTTTTATGGATTCGGTACAACTCCTATACAAAAGGGAGGCCGTCTCAATACAATAATTGAGGCGGCTTTTCATTTTGAGAGGAGAGCGGGCATTTAAAGCTGGGATTAGATT